>CM056389.1:36152082-36473158 GCA_029718625.1 Synaphobranchus kaupii | reverse complement strand
CGACCAAATATTAAAAATGATTACTTTATTCTATATATAAATGCAGGGGTGCCAATAATTGTGGCACACATGGTTTTGTTAAAAATAATTATTTCTTGATGAGGGATTTTTTTTCTCATAATAAATTTACTTCAATTAAAGGTTGTATTTTTTTCATTTTTTCAGAGTGACATTAAGCTAATTCACCAAACGGTGAATTTTTTATAACCCTTTTTTACTGATCTTCACCAGGGGTGCCAATAAAAGTGGAGGGCACTATATATATATATATATTGCTGAGAACTAGATTTATCATTATATTTTTTTTATATATTCCATTTCCATCAAAAGTGTGACAGAAAATAATCCTTCACATCAAACTGACAGCTGCCAGAAAGAATGATGGCTGTTAAGACACCAATGGTAAACACGAGGTTAAAAAAAAGATAATTGGCTTTCATTAGAATTGAATTATTTTTATATATGAGCCCTTGAAGGAAGTAAAAACTTGTGCTTTACATTTTTTTTGTTTTGTTGTGACATACTGTAATAAACTTGAACAGAACTTACTACAGAGGAAAATACTAGATATATGTGAATGTGGTTAAAGGACAGTTTGTGCCAAACACTAAACTGCTTCAAAACAAATCTGTTGTACTGCTATACCATCACCAAGACTCCTTGTGTTTAAGCACTGAAAATTCAAAAAATACCAAATTATATTTCTCTTTCATGCAGAACATAAAGCTTAAAGCTGGAGTTGGCAACTTTCTCAACAGCCGCAATGTTGCGAAAACATTTAGAAAGTCATAACACCCGTTGGCCCTGCCCACAGAGAAAGAGACACACCCCCAACGCCACCCCACTGCATCTCAATGCACCCTGTCATGAACGTGCATCAAAGTTTCTAGCAGGATTACAGACTGCCATAGCTACACTAACAATGAATAGGAGAAAATAAAGGAACTATTCTTTCAGCTAGCCAGTTTTACTCAATCACTACAATTGACAGTTATGGCTAGCTGAATTATATAGCTAGCCAATTTTCTAAAGACCTCAGATATACAGTATAAGGTTATGCTGGGCTCTAGTCCCGTTCGGCGACGCAGGAGCAGGTGAAACTCTCTAAGCATTATTTTGCATCTAGCTGTACTGTTCTGAACACACAAGGTCATTCTCATTGTTGATCGCTTCGCAATGTGAACCGGCCTATCTCTTTGATTGGTCACGTCATGAGCCACTTTGTTTTGAAAACAAGATTTTGTGCCGAATCCCAGGTTTCAGAATGCAGAATTTGAGGGTAAAAACAAAGTGTATTTCACTCCCAGCAGTTCTTTCTGATAGCTAACAACTAAGCATGACCCTGATATCTTTCTAAGAAACATTTGCCTACTCCAGCTTTAAGAGATGTGTGAGTTGTAAAAATGAACACAGAACACAAGTTATTAAAAAGGGGCGAAACAGACATGGAAAATTAAACCATATACAATACGGCACTTATCCAGAGTGACTTACACAACCGTTAGCATTGTTACGGCTGGATAAGAGGGTAATTAGCACCCTTCTAGAGGTTCTAGTATGAGCCAGAATCCCCAAATTCATTACAGGTACTGTAAAACATGCAAACAGATTATCTGATCTTCAGCTAAAGGAATCCAGAAATAACACTGCCCGATTAACACTGGACTCTAGTTTATATTGGTTGATAGAAACTTGCAGGGTTCTGCATGTCAATGGCTGCAGCTTGAAGGATAGGGTTATTCAGTGCCTATAAAACACTTTGTTCCCCCATTAGTGTTCATTTTTCATTGGTCACAGCATGGGCCCAGTGCTGGAGCAGTGGTGCTACGTAGACCGTGAATTACGAGACATCCGGGCAACATGCAATTGCATTAGTTACATGTGACAAAGATTGAACATCTAGTCTGAAAATCAGATTCTGAAATATACAGTGCCAAAAAGCCAGCTTTTTCCTTCAAAACTAATTCTCCTACAAAACAACATTGTGGCAACTAAAACACCTTTTACTCTTGAATACTGGCAGAATGGAAGGAAACTGAATGTAAGGCCAAAAGACTTGTTTGTGAAACTGTTAACACCAACCTGTAAAAGACAGTATAACCTGGTTCTCATTTGGCATATATTGCCCTAAGCAATAGAAAATATTCCATATCATCATTATTATTGTTATTCTTCCATCTAATTACTTTTTAGCATTCACTCTAGAATCCTTATTCTAATTCTGTAGTCTTGGAAAATGTCTGTCCACTGGAGTAAAAGTGACAGTGAGTGATGGCCATGACTTCCCCACTGTGAGTGGGAGCGTTAGGCATGGGGTCTCGATGACTAGTAGCTCCCGGTCTCAGTATGACAGCCCCTAAAACAGCAGGGCTGTGCGCTGACAGATTTTATTTCTACAGTACATCAGGCAGATATGGGTCCGTGAGGGGCTGCAATGCTATGGTGCAACAGCCTATTTATCTCAGCGTGTCAAGCTCTACTCCTGGAGGGCCAGAGTGTCTGTGGGTTTTTGTGGTTTCCTTTCAACAAGAAGTCGATTTAAGCCAAGGTGTATGGACTCCTTAGCCAACTAATGACTTAAATTAACCACTTTCTCTAACAGACAGAAAAATCAGCAGACACTGAACCCTCCAGGACAGGAGTCCCCATCCCTGGTTTATCAGATCAGACTGGATCCCAATGTGGTTGCTGTCTGAACAGTATGTTCCTTCAGACATTCTGTTTGCACATCCATTATAATGTCCTTTAAAAACACCATTTCATTACATTTCCAATCCGAGAGATGCATATTCCCAAAGTATAAAAGCAACAGCAAAAACTGAACATGTACCACAGCACTGAGTGAAATCCATTCAACAAGTATTAATGCTGCATGTGTTCTGTGCAATTTCACCATTTCGGAAACAATGGTATGTCCAATTAGCATTAACATATTAGCAGATATGTGCTAGATATTCAATCCAGAGGAAAGGTAGCATATTGCACGGTCATAAATTAACAGCAAAAAGGCACAAATGAAAGGCAAGGAACACAGTGACATGGCACTAATATATGGAATGCTTTTCACAAGTCAAGCCACTTTAAATAACAGTTTTTAAAACCAACAAAACAAAACAAAAAAGGTGTGTGGAGCATGTTCACATACTCTGCCTGGTGTGCTGTGTAAGGGTGTGTGGGAGGGAGGGGATAGTGTAATTTACCGGACTCCTCACCTGCTCTGGAAGTAGTTTGCTAGCTCTGACGCCTCATGGTTCAGACTCCTCAGGTGTACGATTAAATTGCCGGAGTTGGTAAACATAGCGCCGCAAGTTTTGCACTCGTACACCCGCGGCTTGCGGATAATATGCCTGGAGACCCTCATGTGGTGCTTATATTCACCGAAGGAAGTGAAAGTGGCGCTACAAATCTGGCACCGGAAACAGCGTTTACCTTCGTGCTTCAGCCGGTGCATCTTTAAGGAGTACGCCCGTGTGAACTTTTTTCCACAGCGATCACACTGGAAGGGTTTTATGCCTGTCAGACAGAGAGAGACAGAGTGTGCGATTGTAAATGCACAAAACCATTCTCCACAAAAATATTCCTTACGGGAACCAAATACCTTGAATATACATATAAATATACCAAAATAGACAGTAATATACATTTTTCAGCTGTAACATTTCAGCAAATGTTAAGAAAATAAAAAACTGAGCACTTTTTGAGAGTATGGACCAAATCCCACATTGAGAGTAGTTCAATTAATAATCCACAAAAAATAAGACAATTAATAGTCTTGACTTATTTTTACACTGATTACAGTAAGACAGTAACAACAACCTTTTTTTAGTTAAGACCAAAAAAAAACACTAAAACGATGTCGCCTCAAATCTAAATTACAGCAAATCATTCTTTGCTAAAATTGTTGCGGTTTTAGGCAATACACTTGCCTCGTCTTCTACATCTGGATTGTCAATGAAGTTATTTTGTGTCCTGAGAGATACAAAAGATCCTTTCACAACAGTCATTTATGCTGTGGCTTCAAAGTTCAGTAGAGGTACAGCCTCCTATACTGCATGTCACTGAAGAGGCCTTCTCATTCCCCCTTAGTAGGAACTAATCACAACAAAAATTATTAGAAACAGAAATAAATCTATCTGGTTTAAAGTAAGAAATGGCGATGACAAGAACTCTCAAACTAAAAAAGAAAATAGTTTAGCATTGATACTTAATGTATGAATCTATCAGGTCACTACTCTCAGCAGTCCCCTCCTATTTGAAATAAAGCTATAAATTGATATGCCAAATAGCTACAAAGAAATAAAATAAACTAGTGACAATGTACAATGCCTTCATATAATTTTGTGTTTTTCAGAGTCAATCATAATACATTTAAATAGATTTTTGCCACTCCCTTATAAGTAACTCTTTAATGTCAAAATGAAATAAAATATTTAGAGGGCTTTAAACTATATTATTAAGTATTATATTAAGGTGTTACAGGACACATTGTGAAAATGTTCACGGTGGGTGAATACTTTCTGAAGGCACCTGTACACAACAGATAATGTAACACAAACAATTAAGAAAAATTATATTTTAAGCCAGTCATACGCACAACATTTTAAAGGTATTATGTTCAATATATAAGTCAACTGATTATCACGTGTATGATGTACAGTACCAGTCAAAAGTTTGGAAACACCTACTCCTAGTTTTCCACATTTTAGAATTGTAAAGACATCAAAACTATGAGATAACACAAATTAAATTACGCAAAGACCAAAAAAGTGTTAAACAAATCAAAAAAGTCTTTTTTTGATTCTAAATTAGACTTTAGATTCTTCAAAGTAGCCACACTTTGCTGTGATAACGGCTTTGCACATTCTTGCCATTCTCTCAACCAACTTCTGTGGTAAACAGATATTCCACAGGTAAACAGGTGATGCTATCATAACTCTGTATAAAAGGATATCAAAAGACTCTTGATATCTTATTTCCAGGTACTCTTAGAAGCGATACTATAACCTCTCTGCATTTGAATGGATCTCTATGGGAATTGGGGGGTGGGACTAGATTAAGCTGTAAATAGTATGGAACCCATGGTTGGCTAAATGGCTGTAAGTCATCAAGGGTCTTAGGTATCAAACGAGCCTCAAACCATCACTCTGCTGCCAGATATGCAGTAGATATGGATGGATCACTTTAAGGGTTGTTTCTCCTGACTTATTTTTCCATAGAGTTCAATAGGAAAATGAGTCAGGAGAAACAACCCTTAAAGAGATCCATCCATATCTACTGCATATCTGGCAGCAGAGTGATGGTTTGAGGTTTGTTTGAACTGGTGTTTTTTTAACTTCCCAGTCTTTTTTTTTTTTTTTTTTGCCCGTCCCAACTATTTTGGAACATGTTACAGGCATCAAATTTGTAATTAGCGTACAAAAATCAATAGAGTTGATAAGGTAAAACATTAAATATCTTTTCTTTGTACTGTTTTCAATTAAATATATGTAAAACAGAATTTACGAATCACTGCTTTCTGCTTTTATGTGCATTATACATACTGTCCCAACTTTTTTTGGAATTGGGGTTTGTATATCATAATATCAGAAAAAGGAAACCAAGTAGCCTAGATTTATAACTGATATGTGTTTCTCTACTCCTTCACATTTTCAGCATTCACTTGTGGAGCAATATTGTGCAAGACTAAAATATGTACCAACCACACGTATGTGTTATTCAAAATCAAGGACAAGCATAGAGGTGATATTGAATGCACCCAAAGGTGTGAGTGGGCACATTTTTCTTAAATCTGCCAGGAGAGCCAGAAAGCCTCCGTGGACTCCAAATGTTCCTCTCCATGGCGCTAACAGCCTAATTCCTCTGTCTGACTACAGACCGTTTTCACATGACTCATGTAATGGGAGCACATGAATGCAGAGAAAATATGTACAAAGTCCACACCAACACGTTATTTTTTGCAAGCACTCCATTGTACCAAAATGCCAACATGCAGTGTAATATATTACAGTATCTGAAAGTGATTTTTTGTAAAGCAGCCCATATACTGTGAAGCACTGCGATACTTTGTTCCATTTGCGCTAGGTTTTTTTTCCCAGCCAATGTTTCCAGAAGGATTTCAGTATGTTGGACAAATTATAAAATTCCACCCTTATCTGTTCATTTGTGCATGACAATTGTGAATATGATAGCCGACCACCAACTTATTTAGGTTATGGTTTTTGCACCGATAATTCATGGCATAAAAATAGGACGCTGTGGCCTTTCAGATGTGTGTCACTCACCTGAGTGGATTAGCATGTGCTGCTTTAGGTTCTGGATGCGTGTGAACCTGACTCCACAGGTAGGACACTGAAAGGGCCTGTCTGGTCCATTGGTGCCAGGCCTTGCTGAGGGGCTTATATAAAGGTGGTAGGGGTACTGAACGTTTTCCAACCTTGGGGAATTAAAAAAAAACAAAAAAAAACAGATGCTGTGTTACCTGCAATATCAGTTATTTCCTTGTTTGAAACAATCATCACACAAGCTATTTTTCTTTTTTATTGTCGAGGTGGTCGGAATGTTCTCATCAGTATGCATTCTTATTTTCTTGCAATCTTATACACAGTCAAATAAAATACAACTAAACAAGGCGTTCACTACAATTATATACAAATTATATTAAATTAAATTATATACAATCCATATGTTGTCAATTATGTTTGAGTAGCAGTGACCTAACCAGCTTGATTTTTTTTTTGGAAATGATAAAAAGTCTCTCGATTTGGCATCACATTGACCACCTGAAGTTCTTGACTGATAAAGGACCACTACCCTCAAATGTATCGACAATTGATGTTGAAGCCAAAAGCATCAATACTGCACATGTACGGCACTGTACATCAACGCATATTCTTTTCACATAGAACAGGAGAGCAGTTCTTCTGGTCTTCATTTGTCAAAATCATACAATTACAAATTGTGCTCTGGGTGTTTGCACTATCGTCTGCAGAGGATTCTACAAAAATGCAGAAATGTTTTTTCTGGCATAAAGGTAAGCTTCAGGTAAACCTCATCTGTCTCCCCATTCAATTTGGAGTGGCAAATTCTACTAAGCTAGTGTGTCACTGCTATGCCATTCCTAATTTCATGCCAACTGCAACTAAACTATTATGGGTTCGGATGACTTGGAGAAATGAGATGTCTATAGTGAAGTCTATAAGGTGATGGAACAAAAATGGAACAAAAGCTCTCGTTTGAGTATTTCAAAATAGTTTTGTAAAAACGGACCGAGAACACTCAATGTCAGTGGAGAATCATGACATTTTGATGTTTGGGTAGAATATCTTTAGGCCCCTGTGTGGGCATTAGAATGTTAGCCGATTACCTCTCATCGTCTTCCGCATGGCCTGCAGAATTGGATGTACCCTGAATTGACGGCAACCCTTCTGCAACTCCTTCGTCAATTGAACCTGTGGCACACAGGACGATTACACAATAAATCTGAAAACACTTTTACATTCCCCCTATATTTACGAATTTACCCCATTCTTTACTGTAAATACGGAAATGCAGGGGAGCCAAAAAAACCCTGAACATATCCTGGGGTAACAGAACCAACAATGTGAACATGACTCATCGCTATGTAAATGCCTACCATGACACTCATTTAACTCTCATTTTTCTCTCATATGCTTGAATGAAAACAGGTCGTTTACCACTGGGGCATAATATTTACTTTGTAGAACTGTGGTATGCATGTTTACTTGATAGTCTTGACTTGCCATTACACAGTACTCAGAAAAAGTAAGTGTTTAACAACCTATGCATGAGACAAAAAGCTTTTGCCTTTTTAAGTAATTTTGTCCTGCTTTCACACAACTAATTGTGCCATGACAATAAAGGGGAAGTGACACTCATAAAGTAAGTGGCATCATGGGAGGAGACAGACCTATGGAGGAGGACTGTGGGCTGATTAGGAGCTCCTCTTGGACCTGTTCGCTGCCAGGGACGGTCTGCTGGTCACTAAGGGAACTCTGGGAGGCGCTGACGGCCTGAGAGGCCTCCTCGTGCACCTCCTCGTCGCTCAGCCGCTCCACCTTCACCCGCACGTCTTCCTCTGTCTCCAGCGGGGACGACACTGCCTTGGGGCCCTCACAGGCAAGGTAGTCGGCCAGCCCTCGGGCCACGTCAGAGGGCCGGGCCTGCTCCAGGCCGCTGTGAGGGCTCCCAGGAAGTTTGGCAGGTTTCTCTGACTGGAAGCGCCGATCAATCCCAAAGGGGAAAGTCCAGGGGAAAGCCAGGGAGGAGGAGTCAACCGGTGGGACGGCAGTCTCTGCGAAGGAGGAGGGCAAGGGGTTGGGTGCCTGTGGGGAGCCCGCCCGCCCACCGCCACTGCACTTGCTAAGCGGGCTCTCGGGTGACATGACAACGAAACTCCGCCTCTTGCGGCGCGACTCCCGCCCACTTGCCAGCGGGAGGAGGGCGCCGGTCCGCTCCGCTACGCTGCACTCAGACGAGACTGGAGACAGGCTGCCCTCCAGGGGCGTCAGGGCGTGTCCCGAGGGGCCATCGGGGGGGCCGGCGGTTTCCGGAACTTTCTCCTGACCTGCAGCCGCAGCCACAGTGGCTCCGGCGTTCCACAGGATGCTGGATTTCATGAACTCAGAGCAGGTGCTGGCCACGGCGAACATCTGCATGTAGCTGGCGGCCGCCAGCACATCGATGATGTTCTCGGTGCTGATGGAGAGAGTGGAGGTGTAGGCGTACTCCAGAAGGGGGGTGAAGCCGCTCACTGTAACATGGTGCAAGTCCAGCACAAACTTGTCGGCCCCGTCTGGCATCCCCGCCAACTTGGCACGCAGGAACTCGCTGCAGCAGGCCAGCACCACCTTGTGAGCCATGAAGATCTTGTCCTGAACACGGATGGTCACGTCGCAGAAGTGGCCTTCGTTGCGCAGGGCATTAAGCTTCTCCAGCATCTCTTGGCTGTGACTGGGGGAACTGTGAGTAAATGTTTTGACGCCCATCTCGAAGTGTCCTTTTCACCTCCTGCAGACGGGCGATGAAGGTTTACCTGAAAAGGCAATTAAGACTAATTAGTCAACGTTCATTGATAACAATCAATTTCCAAATGGTTCCCACACAATGGTAATGGAATTGTATAGGCCAGTGGTTCTCAACCTCAGTCCTGGGGCCCCCCTGTGTATGCTGGTTTTTGTTCCAACCACAAGTGCAATCCCAGAATTTTTTAACAAACTGATAATTTACACGCACAAAGCGGCAACCGATGATTATGCGTTCATTATTTACCCTCTTAAGCCACATTGTTAGCAATAGCTACGCATGCCATGAAGAATAAAAGTCCAATATTCACACTTGGCTATATTTCAAACAATTACAATAAGGGACTTGTTGTACTGACAGTATGGATATTTCTATAAGGGTCCTTATATTCAGACAGAATAAAAATTATTTTGTCAAAACATAATCTTTCTATCCGTTAGCTTGTTATGTAATTACTACAACAGAAACAAGTGGTTATGCTTTTCAATCAATGTCATCTGAAACAGTCCACTATTTAGCCATATGTACAGATTATAAAGATAAAATCAAATGTGTAAATGGAACATTATTACAGTAATGGAGTTAATATCTTTTGATTTTGACTTTTTAAATTTAGTACAAGAGTAACTATCATTTATCTGTTGGGCCTTATGGCCATAATCAATTATTGATTGCATATGCCTGAGAAACTGTTGTAGGGGGACTGCGCTGTCGGGCACCTGCCGAATACAACACCAGTATGTTGATGAAGATGGCAGCAAGTGCTTTGAATTTTTATTGAATTAATCATTTCCCCCCATATAGGTAAGATTGTGTTAACAATGTAAATATTACATACGGTATGCGTGCGGATATTTTGAGTAACATTTTTGTGTATTAAATCAGATGAGTTATTTATTCCGTAAGTACAGTTGAAGTCGGAAGTTTACATACACTTAGGTTGAAGTCATTAAAACTAATTTTTACCACTCCACAGATTTCATGTTAGCAAACTATAGTGTTGGCAAGTCAGTTAGGACATCTACTTTGTGAATGACAAGTAATTTTTCCAACAATTGTTTACAGATTATTTCACTTTTAATTCACTATATCACAATTCCAGTGGGTCAGAAGTTTACATACACCAAGTTGACTGTGCCTTTAAATTTGCATGCCATGAATTCCTGATGTCTGTGACCCAACAACATCAAAAGACTCTTGATATCTTATTTTCTGGTACTCTTACAAGCGATACTATAACGTAAAGTTCCGACTTCAACTGCAGTTTTGTTTACTTTTTTCTGTTACAAGTTGGCTAGCAGTTAGAATCTCTGAAGCTCTTGCTAGTTCACGTGGACAGGGAAAGACGTTAAAGAATGTAATTTAAATGTAATGTATATAGTCCTCTTGAGAAAATTAGAATGATTTAATAGAGTTATACTGAATATTTGCAGGGGAATATCTAAGTTAATCTATATAAATAAGTCAGTTTCGTGTATGACCGGATAGTACTATAGTATCGATTTATTGATGAGTAATAGTTTTTTTATTGATATTTTAATGATTAATGATTTGATTTACTGATATTTATTGATGTGTTAGTGACACTGACTGATGATTGATGATGTATTTTTGTATTAATTATTTATTTGGTAATTGATTAATGATAGTCCTCTTAATGATTTGTTGATTATTGTTGTGAATATGTACTGGATACAATACGTTGATGAAGACGGCAGCAAGTGTTTCGCGTTTTTATTGAATTAATCATTTTTCATGTAACACATACATACCAAAACCATGGAGTACGGTCACTGAGGCACAGCTGTATAAAAACAAATAATGACTTCTTAAACACAACCCTGACAGTGTGTTGGCATTACATTAAAAGGTTGAATGGAGTTTCCTTGGATGCTTAGGTACGCCCAGCCCTCAATCCGAGTAAAACTGAACCTTCCATTACAACGTTATCATCACAAGGCCCCCTGCTGCTGTCCGTAGTGATATTTCTTCCTCACTGAGCTGTATCTCTCCTTCCTCTGTTTCAAGGTTAAGAAAATAGTCGGCACTACCATTCTACAAGAAAAAAAAAATAAAAAAATAATAATAATAATATAGAACTCTATGGGGAAAAAAGTCAGGAGAAACAACCCTTAAAGTGATCCATCCACATCTACTCCATATCTGGCAACAGAGTGATGGTTTGGGGGTCGTTTGATAGCTCAGACCCTTGATAACTTACAGCCATTTAGCCAGCCATGTGTTCCATACTGTACCAGTGTAATTTACAGCTGAATCTAGTCTCACCCCCCAATTTCCATAGAGATCCATTCAAATGCAGAGAGGTTATAGTATCGCTTGTAACAGTAACTGAAAATAAGATATCGACAGTTTTTTGATGTTGATGGTCACAGACTTCAGGAAGTAACAGCATGTAAATGGTCACAGACTTCAGGAAGTAACAGCATGTAAAGGATATGCGACCAAATATGAAATATGATACTTTAAAAATACGTTAAAGCAAAGGGTATGAATACTTTTCGTTTTTTATTTTTAATAAATTTGCAAAAATCTCAAAAAAACCTTTTTCACATTGTCATTATGGGGTGTTGTGTGTAGAATTTTGAGGGAAAAAATTAATTTAATCAATTTTGGAATAAGGCTGTAACAGAACAAAATGTGGAAAAAGTGAAGTGCTGTGAATACTTTCCGGATGCACTGTACATACAGGCTTCAGCCTGATTGATCAGTAGTTACATACAGGCTTCAGCCTGATTGATCAATAGTTACAGACAGGCTTCAGCCTGATTGATCAGTAGTTACAGACAGGCTTCAGCCTGATTGATCAGTAGTTACAGACAGGCTTCAGCCTGATTGATCAGTAGTTACAGGCAGGCTTCAGCCTGATAGATCAGTAGTTACAGGCAGGCTTCAGCCTGATAGATCAGTAGTTACATACAGGCTTCAGCCTGATAGATCAGTAGTTACATACAGGCTTCAGCCTGATTGATCAGTAGTTACATACAGGCTTCAGCCTGATTGATCAATAGTTACATACAGGCATCAGCCTGATTGATCAGTAGTTACATACAGGCTTCAGCCTGATTGATCAGTCGTTACATACAGGCTTCAGCCTGATTGATCAGTAGTTACATACAGGCTTCAGCCTGATTGATCAGTAGTTACAGACAGGCTTCAGCCTGATTGATCAGTAGTTACATACAGGCTTCAGCCTGATTGATCAGTAGTTACATACAGGCTTCAGCCTGATTGATCAGTAGTTACAGACAGGCTTCAGCCTGATTGATCAGTAGTTACATACAGGCTTCAGCCTGATTGATCAGTAGTTACAGACAGGCTTCAGCCTGATTGATCAGTAGTTACAGGCAGGCTTCAGCCTGATAGATCAGTAGTTACATACAGGCTTCAGCCTGATAGATCAGTAGTTACATACAGGCTTCAGCCTGATTGATCAGTAGTTACATACAGGCTTCAGCCTGATTGATCAATAGTTACATACAGGCATCAGCCTGATTGATCAATAGTTACATACAGGCATCAGCCTGATTGATCAGTAGTTACATACAGGCTTCAGCCTGATTGATCAGTCGTTACATACAGGCTTCAGCCTGATTGATCAGTAGTTACATACAGGCTTCAGCCTGATTGATCAGTAGTTACAGACAGGCTTCAGCCTGATTGATCAGTAGTTACATACAGGCTTCAGCCTGATTGATCAGTAGTTACATACAGGCTTCAGCCTGATTGATCAATAGTTACAGACAGGCTTCAGCCTGATTGATCAGTAGTTAGACAGGCTTCAGCCTGATTGATCAGTAGTTACATACAGGCTTCAGCCTGATTGATCAGTAGTTACAGACAGGCTTCAGCCTGATTGATCAGTAGTTACATACAGGCTTCAGCCTGATTGATCAGTAGTTACATACAGGCTTCAGCCTGATAGATCAGTAGTTACATACAGGCTTCAGCCTGATTGATCAGTAGTTACATACAGGCTTCAGCCTGATTGATCAAGTTACATACAGGCATCAGCCTGATTGATCAGTAGTTACATACAGGCTTCAGCCTGATTGATCAGTCGTTACATACAGGCTTCAGCCTGATTGATCAGTAGTTACATACAGGCTTCAGCCTGATTGATCAGTAGTTACAGACAGGCTTCAGCCTGATTGATCAGTAGTTACATACAGGCTTCAGCCTGATTGATCAGTAGTTACATACAGGCTTCAGCCTGATTGATCAATAGTTACAGACAGGCTTCAGCCTGATTGATCAGTAGTTACAGACAGGTTTCAGCCTGATTGATCAGTAGTTACATACAGGCTTCAGCCTGATTGATCAGTAGTTACAGACAGGCTTCAGCCTGATTGATCAGTAGTTACATACAGGCTTCAGCCTGATTGATCAGTAGTTACATACAGGCTTCAGCCTGATTGATCAGTAGTTACATACAGGCTTCAGCCTGATAGATCAGTAGTTACATACAGGCTTCAGTCAGATGTTGAAGTCGGATGTTTACATACACTTAGGTTGAAGTCATTAAAAGTAATTTTTAACCACTCCACAGATTTCATGTTAGCAAACTATAGTGTTGGCAAGTGAGTTAGGACATCTACTTTGTGCATGACAAGTAATTTTTCCAACAATTGTTTACAGACAGATTATTTCACTTTTAATTCACTATATCACAATTAGTGGGTCAGAAATTTACATACACTAAGTTGACTGTGCCTTTTTTGTGCCTTTAAATTTTTAATATTTGGTCGCATATCCTTTGGCTTTGTATGCCATGACGTCCTGATGTCTGTGACCCAACAACATTAAAAGACTCTTGATATCTTATTTTCTGGTACTCTTACAAGCGATACTATAACGTCTCTGCATTTGAATGGATCTCTATGGAAATTGGGGGGTGGGACTAGATTTAGCTGTAAATTATGCTGGAACCGTATGGAATACATGATTGGTAAAATAGCTGTAAGTCATCAAGGGTTTGAGGTATCAAACAAGCCTCAAACCATCACTCTGCTGCCAGATATGCAGTAGATATAGATGGATCACTTTAAGGATTGTTTCTCCTGATAAATTTTCCTATTGAACTCTATGGAAAAATAAGTCAGGAGAAGAAACCCTTCAACCCATTCAAATACAGATGTTATAGTATCGCTTGTAAGAGTACCAGAAAATAAGATATCAAGAGTCTTTTGATGTTGGGTCACAGACATCAGGAAGTCATGGCATGCAAAGCCAAAGGATATGTGACCAAATATTAAAAATTTAAAGGCGCAGTCAACTTAGTGTATGTAAACTTCTGGCCCACTGGCATTGTGATATAGTGAATTAAAAGTTAAATAATCTGTCTGTAAACAATTGTTGGAAAAATGACTTGTGTCATGCACAAAGTAGATGTCCTAACTGACTTGCCAACACTATAGTTTGCTAACATGAAATCTGTGGAGTGGTTAAAAATTAGTTTTAATGACTTCAACCTAAGTGTATGTAAACATCCGACTTCAACTGTACATGCTTCAGCCTGATTGATCAGTAGTTACATACAGGCTTCAGCCTGATTGATCAGTAGTTACATACAGGCTCCCGCCTGATTGATCAGTAGTTACATGCAGGCTTCAGACCTCTGAGGAAAACTACAAAAAACAGAACTAACTTGTACACGATTACTGATGAAGAACAGCAAGGACCTTGAGCCAAACTGCTGAGGCACAAACAGAAAATGGTTTTGAGAGCAGGTTAAAGGAAACATCACTGATTGCATAACAAATGTATATTGTATATCGATCCAGTAATGTAATCATAACACCGGTTATCTATGTGGCAATCAAGAGAATTTGATTTGCTGTGTGCTGGAGCTGAACACGTCTGACAGGTAGTACGTACAGTAAAACAATGGCACAGCTGATTAACTTTAGATTTTCTATCGTAACACTACAGAAGATGATCTTTATTAATGGAGTTTGTGATTACGTAATTAGCAGAATTATATGGATGATTGTACTTAAAAGTGGTGTGCTGCAAGATATCAGAGACCCTTGACAGGAATGAACAGACACTCCAAATTTACCATGGGAAGTTAAGTCCGGGAATTTCGGAAATCTTTACCAAATTTTTATATTTTTTTGCAAAAGTTAGCCTATAACATGGAACTTAAATTTAGTTGGAAAATACACAACTGCAATTCTAGATCTTGCAGCATGCTTTGGTTAAAACAACCCAATTTAATGCGAATTCAGTTGAATTTCAACCCTGCACTGTGCATTCTTCCATAGAGTACTCAAGTGACTACGTCACACTGGTTTCGGAAGTGACTTCCCCATTCATTTCGACCATAGATATTAACTAAAACTTACTTTTAAACAATTTCTAGTGATTATGTCTTACCATCAATTTCCTGGATTGTTCAATATAAGAAAATATGTAGTTTTTCTGGACCAGCTTCGAGTATATTTTACGTTTAGTATTTTTTTGTGAATATACCAGCGCTGGTACTGTTTAAAAACTCGACATCCCACAATAACCCCATAATTCCCTCCAGTCGGTTCAATGAAGTAAAATTGGCGAATTAGCAAGGTGGTATGCACTGCCAAAAATGTCCAGACGAGATGATGATATCTGATAGGTCGAGAACTGCCCATGCATTGCAGTAATGGATATGTAGTCTGTTAAAGTGGACTACAAACCGAACTACAAATCATTACTTTAAAAAATAAAAATTGGAACATGAAATGTATGCTCTATATGCTTATACCACACAGGCTAATCCAGGAACGTTTCGGCTCATTCTATAAATCAGATTTCAAGAAATTGCCGCTAGTCTCCGAAGTCCGTTCTATCTGTCATAGGGAATTTACTTCCAAACTCCGCCCATGTCTGACGTACTCACTTGAGTACTCTATTACATGTGAAGTGCATTCTTTTACCACATGCACAGATAATTCCTAGCATCCTGCACACTATTGCAGGGCCTTCTGCATGCACTGTGCATTCTTCCATCACATGCAGAAATAATTCCCAGCATCTTGCACACTACAGCAAGGCTATTGAGGCCACACTACTGCATTTCAGCCCAAGGACTACATCCATTTAGAATGTCTACTAATGACAAAACAAAATATTTATATTTATGTCTGCATATGACGAGGTAAATACAGCTAGTACAAATAACGCCAACATTTCCAGTTTATTCCCATTAATTCCCACATATTCCCGTTAATTCCTGTGGAAAGTTTCCACCTTTGAATATTCCTGGAATTTTGCAATCCTAATCACACCCCTACACACTGCACCATCCCGTCTCAGCTCAGCTCTCCCACACACACACACACACACACACAACCCCTCCATTCACCAAAAAACCCAGCAGGTAATGGGTGTAGGAACCATTGATTAGGGTGTTAATACACATGATGAATAAGCATTTGTTTCCAGCATATCTGCACAAAGGATATTTACAGTGATACTTTATAGAGGCTTTATTGCATCCTGAAAAGGTGATATTACTTTTCAATTACACATACTTTGTAATGTTGACTTTAATTGTACACTGTTGAACTTAAGAAACCTGTCAAAAACACATGCACAAGTGGTAATAGTTGATGAATGACTCCTGTACATCATAACTAAATTTACAGTTCCAAAGCCACTGACACACAGGTATAATTGTATTATGTTCATTATGTTCATACCACAGCCCCCTCCATGGTGAAGGGTTAGGATGGGAGTTTGTTTGGAATTGGAATGCAATTTAAAACTATTTAGTCTATGTGCCTTGTTTTAGTTCTGTACAAGTTTGAATACTTTTGAAAATTGTTGAAATATTCCTTAGAAATATTCTCAAATATATATTCTTATGTATAAACAATATACTAGTAGCCTTGGAAAAACAGGTCGTTATGGAATCAGTCAGACATGTGTTATTGTTCAAATGAGAGTTTCAGCAAAACTAGCATGTTTTGAGGACAACGTAAATAGTTTTAAATTTCATTCCAATTGCAAAAAAGAAAAAAAACTTCACAAACCATAACAATTTTCCTGAAGAAATATTCTTATTTTGGCTGTGGGGAGGATATACTCTTAGCTTTGGAAAAATACCGTATGAAATCTGAGCCGATTTCTTGTGTGAATGGGAATGTTTTTAAAGGCATATTTCAGCAAAACTAGCACGTTTTGATGACAACATAATTTGTCACAATATTTTAAAAGTCCATTCAAATAACAAACTTCCTTCCCAACCCTTCACCAAAAATGTTAGTTTTGTTGAAATGTTTTAAAATATTCTCATTACACAGTGGGCAATCAGTACACTGGTACCCTTGGCAAAACACGTTATGGAATACACCCTAATTATTGCGGGACTACGTACAGAGCTAGATCTGGGCCGAAAGTTTCGTAAACTGATCTAGCGACTGTGAAGTTGTACATCTTTGGCAATAATGACAAGGGGTATGTCTCTTAACCTGGACGAATAATGAATGAGATGGTGAAGGGCGACTGACTGGGGCAATGATTGTATGTATGGTCTTCCACAGTGTGGCGGTTCCGCTCAGACATTAGAGGCGGGGTTTCACACTCAGCTCTGCTTACTTTGTTTACAATGCATTTCGCATGCAGACGCGCTGTTGACGGTATGATCTCTGCCGTTGCTCCAACAGCACATCGGATTTGGCTTTTTTTTTTTTTTTTTACTGCAAAGAATATAACGTTAATGCTCTGTTATCACGTTCGGATAACATTCCAACAACATTTAAAAGGCTTTATCAGCAACAAGAAACGACCAGTTGTTGAAGCGAACGTAAAATGACAACGAGCTTGACTTCATAGCTAACGTTAGCTAACTTACAAAACATTGCGGCTTTCCGAGCTGGCTTACTACACAACGTGTAATTTCAAAAACATCGTTTTTCCTTTCAGCAAATGAACGACGCTTTAACCACTAACCGTGATCATAACTAGCTAAGGTTACCAGACGTTACACTACCAGGTACCTAACGGCAGTAGCTAGCTAGGTCGTTGCTTAAGTTAGCAGGCTAGCTAGCTATAGCAAACGAGCTAATAACACCATTTCTACATGTGTATTCTGCTGGACCATCTATTCAGCACAAATATTGACATATGTTCCTGGCATTTATCTCTCCAAACCAAAAGCAGGGCGAGCCGGCCTATCGTCCACCTGCAAAGCCTCGGGTTTGAATGCGAACGTAAATACAGCACACTCACAGCAGTGGAGCTCGCGGGCTGGGGGCTGCTTTCTTTCGCCGATTAAAGTCCCATTTCTCAATTAATTTTCGAGTTTATCGCATTGATAGAGCTTCAGAATATGTTATGCATAGTGTTTCCTCGTATCGTAGGACGTCCTGGAAACCGACACAAATTGTTAGAAAGTTTACTAAGGCCCGTTCCGCTTCGTCTTGCTTCTTTGTCCCTTCAGATATTTTTTTTTTGGGGCACTTTATTTTTGTCCCACAATGCATCGCGCGGTAAAATCAACTACCAAGCTACCAACTCTACAGCCGCTAGTGAGTCAGATACTAAGGAGATGAGCCGTAAGGGGAGATGGAATAGGAGACGTTTGTAGTGTAGTGTTACGGTATAATACGCTTTTAAGAGTGGAATGGAATTATGGACCATGCGGACATCTTTATCAAAGCATGAATGATTGAATACCATACTGGATGTAACTAATGAACATAAACATTGTAGGCTAGTTCTGCCGACTATGAATGCATTTGGAGGGGAAAATGTGTATAAATACCTGCAGGTGAATGTGTTCCAGTTACGATACAAAGCATACTGAAGTAATCTGTCATTGGACAAACTGGCAGTCATTCCCCTCTAACCTTTTCACAGTGACTGGAATACTTTGAAGCAGTAATATATTCTTTCGGCACAAGATTAATAAAAAATAAAGAGTTTCAGGTAGAGATGCATCTTTATTCAAGTATAACTATCCGCTTATAATTCTGAAAGACAGCAGCATCCAAAAATCATTCTATTGTGATTAAGTGCCCAGATACAGAAAATTTACAGAAATAAATAGCTTGACAAGGAAGCCATGACAGCACAGGCCTTCACTGAAGGAATATAACAGCATACACATTCTACATTTGAAATTAACCCACTAATTTATGAAGACACATCCTACAGTATGTAACCTGTTTTTTTTTTTTTAATATACAACTTTGTCTTTCACCAAGTCCCTTGCAATAGTGGAAAGGATTATAGACACTAATACAAAGTAACATACAAAAAAGGCCTGTGTATTACATATGAATTGCATTAGATATGAAATGAACAGAACTGTCAGCAGAGGATTTATAGCTAAATCTATAAACACTACATTATTACCATTATTACAAGTGTGAAATGACCCAACCTAATTATGTATACACCATTCAGTCCTTATAAAAGTCCATTCTAAAATCAAATTTTCCACAAAAGCCTTTTTTGTCTGACTTAAAAAACAAAGCCTAGATTTAAGATATTTGAAAAGGAGAATTTTGTTCCAGTGTTCCATTCATATTGTCTGTATGTAACCCTTGTAAGAATTAAAATAAAATAATAATAAAAAAAATACAGGATTTTTGAAGGGTACGGTGGATTTGAGTAAACGGGGTTTGGTTGGTAGACGTACTCTGTATTCATGTCTTATGTTTAATTTTTTTGTAATATTATGCATTCCCTACATATTCTGTAGTATTTAGTCATTCTTATTTCAAAATTGATGTTTTACTATATTCTTATTAATGCAAGCATTGTATACTGTATATTTTCCCCTATATGGGCAACTGTTAAATTACCAGATAATGGTATTAATGTCCAATCTTTTTCAGATCTTTAAAAGGCTTTATAATCTAACAACCACTGTATCTACATAGATAATCATAATGTTCGCTGAAAATTCCCTCCTAAATTCAATGTTTTATCCTAAATATCAAGCTGAGAAAAAAACCACGCTTTAGATAAAGCTTTCGGCTACAAAGAGTGCTTCAAATCAAAACAGTGGTATATACCAGGAATAATTTGTCATTGGGGAAATTATATATAAACAGCTTAATCTATAGTATACTAATACTAATACTAATACTAAAAAAAAAAATAAAAAAAATAATACCCATACAAAAGCAAATGCAATCAAAACAGTCTTCTCTAAGAAAATACAGAATTTAAAAAACTCAGTTTGAAAGTATATGTTTCAGAAATCAGATCGGCAAACTTCATTTGATGCAAATTAACTAAATAAAGTATGTTACTCACAGAAGGAAGGGGCTAACTGGCTAAAGGTGTAAGATTGTTTTCAGCGCTGCAGTCCAAACAAAGGCTGTGGTGAACGGTGTCATGAAATGCAATATTTTCCACAGATTCAGTGATTTTTTAAAAGCCATTTAGATGGCCTGTCCTATTTATCACATCTAAAAGGTCAGGGAGTCTGAAGGGAGTTTAAATGCCTTCAAAAACATGATCAAAGATTTGGCTCAGAATGCTGCATGCTAGGAGATATTTACAATGGCTTTTTTTAGATATTGATTACAGTTCCAGAACAATCAACAAATGAATGTTATTGTTAATAGATATTCAACCAAATATATAAAAATGCATAGGACACATTGGAAATTAATTTGTAGCAAAGTAGGACCCAAATGTTCTAAGCCTCAACCCACAACACAAAGTTCTATGTGTAACCTCTTCAAGGGGGTTCTCCAATGGAACCTTTAACAAAGAGATCTCCATGGAGCCAATGACAACAGGTCTTTTCTATTGGCAAAGGGTTCTTCATGTGGAAAATGTTCAGGATAGAACCATCACCAATACCAAAGAACCATTCAACAGAGAAACATCACCCAGACAAAATAACCCTTTAACAATCTTTTTTTATAAGAGTGCAGATAAACCTTTGAGTTGTGGTGAAACCGCTCTTGCTATCTCTTCAAAAGCACTTGAGCAATTTTTTGCTGTCTGAAACAATGAGAATTAGTCTCCTTAAGAGTGTCTTGGTTTTAGCTTTCTGTTTGGAAATAAAGACGATGGGCTTGATTTACTAAGACCTTCAGCATGTGCAAAACCTTTTAGCACACACAAAACCAATAACATGACCAATGGCTGGTCATGGCATTTGTTTTGCACCAATCATTGGTTGTGTTATATTAGTATTGTGTGTGCTAAAAGGCTTTGCACCCACTAAAGGTCTTAGTAAATCAGGCCCTAAATATCTACTGTCTTCCATCGAGAGTCAACCATCATAACTGCCAAGCCAATTGGACTGTTTTCTCATTCAGATAATTGCTAATATACACACCATGGGGCATCATAAATAGAAATACAAAAAAAAGTACGTAAAAGACAAGGCGTCAGATGCAGTTAGCAAGAATGTCAATGTCCAGGGTCGGCACAAAGTTTGGTGCTCTGACGAACTATATCCCATTCTGCAAGCAAAGCAAACCCTCATGACCTCTGTGCAAAATCAGTAAATAAACATTTTACTGCATCCCAGTGCTGCAAACATACTTGGTGTGTGTTCAACATGGAAATGTTTCCATGGAACACAATTTCAAATTGGATGTTCTATTTTGTTTTCGACCATGTCGATTTTAGATGGAAACTACGAGAAGGATATTTGTCACCGCTAATTGTTTTTTTTTAAAAGGTATGAACAAAATACAGTATTATCAAATGAATGATAAAAAGCCAAATAATTATTGACTTGTTTGCATCTTCCCCTTTGGCAGTCATTTCTGCGTTTCGAAAGCGAACAGAACAAAGTTTGCATTTGTTACCTAAGGTTACAAAGCATTAGCTTATGTTCACATTAGCGCAATGCTATTCACAATGATGAATTATGGGGCTGTTTGAACCAGAAAAACAGCAGGTGGAGAGTCTACCTCAGAGGCAGGCAATATAATGCCATTGATTATATTCTCACTGCACACATTGCACCTTACTTTATGAAAAATAATCCCCTCAGCACTTGCATTTGAGTGGGGTATGCTTTCCCAGAGAGAAATGAACATTATAATGTTGACTCTACTTCGGCGCAAGCATGGCGAGCACACATGACTGTTTTTAGAAAATGTTTTTAAGTGCCCCATCATTACACACACTATATTCTTACCTGATAAATAAAGCACCCAATTTTATTCTTATTCAGTAAAACCAATTTCAGACAAGGATTGTTGAATGATACTCTTTTTTGTTTTAAATGACCCTAAGTACTGTTTTATATTTTTTATATATACTCCAAATGTATTCATACCCTTGATAAACCCTATTAAAAAGATGATTCAACAAAAAATCTGTTTTTGCACAAATAAATAACGTTGTACTTAACATTTCAAAAGCTGTGCCAACACTTAGCATGCAGTATGTAGGCCTATGCAAACAACTGATTTTTTAGGACATACAATTTACTCACACTTATCTAATTATCTAAATATAAAGTCCTGCATCACATTTTTAATTGAAATTTGTTTGCAAAAAAGTGCAGATATTTGTAAAATGTGCTGTTGTGTTGGGAGCAATTTTACACATTTACATTTATTTGTGCAAGAAATAGACTTTAGTTATTACAGTTTATCAAGGATTTATATTATAAATATAGGCATATGATATGCAATTTTCACATCCTCTGAGGTAGATATCTATTGGGCTGAACCTTCAATAGTGGTTATGAAAAATACAAAGAAAATGAATAAAGAACAATAAAGCAAATCTTTAAAACAGACCTAATGCTCTGTAACCTCGCTTAGATCAGGTAGTGCAGATTCTACACCTTTTATTGTCGAGCAGATTTCCCAGCCTGTGTCTGAGGCACAGGTCAAGGTGGGTTAGTCAGTCACAATTCAATTCCATTGTTCTCCTCACCACTCTGTGCTATTGTTCTCCTAAACATTCTATTCCATTATTCTCCTAAATTCAATCCCTCACCATATTTGGCTCAGGACTTAGCAGGCTCTGTGCAGATCTCAGCAGTCTTGGTAAAGGCACTCCATAGGAGCCGGCTTGGGTTTCTTGGTAGGGTCGCAACTCTCGGGCTCCACCATCTTCCCGGAGTAGTCGAGGCAGTAGACGCTGCGGTGGCGCTCCCCTAGGCCACAGGTTTGAGAGCAGGAGGTCCAGGGCCCCATTTGCCAGATGGGGCAAGGCAAGTCTCCACAGGGCCTGATGTCACTGGGCCTCAGATGCTCGTCACAGAGGAAGGAGGGGAAACCGCCGGCGTCTCTGCAGTCAATGGTCCTCCGGGACCAACCGGCACCACAGCTCTTTGAGCAGTCCGACCACTCCCCGAGGACCCAATGGGATGTGGCAAAAGGCTGGATCGCATTCAGGGAGGCCTTCTTCTCATTATGTTTTCTGAAGGAGACATCTTTGGGGATGAAGAAGGTGTATTTGATTTTGGGTGGCGTCGCATCTCCAGCTGTGGCTAGTAGCTGGATAGTCACGGCCTCCCTCAGTTGCTGGTAGCTCTGGATCCTCTCCAGGGTGGTGGACGAGCCACTGTACTTCAGCACAGCTCCCAGGACTGGAATATCCTGCTCCACTGTGGAAATGGAGAAGTTTCCATTCAGGATGTAGATGCCGGTCTCTCCCTTGATGGCCAGGTAGTTGCCATCATGTTTGATTCCTCGATAGCTGCGCTGCTTGACATCGATGTTTGTGGCCCCAGCTGGGATGGTCACAATATCGTTATAGCCAAACCTGAAGGATGAAAATAAAGTTTTTTGTTTTTTTTGCTAAACATTGATCAGCCCATTGTGTTGTGATCAGTTTTGAACAAAATTAATGCTTAATTTCTTGTCACATTTCATATGATCTTTTCTTCCTCGTTTTATCTGGGACCAGTTTTGAAGAACTGTTCTGAAGGACTATGAAAAAATGCACAATACCTCCCAGAATGTAATGTATCTATAAACTACAATCAATATGGTGGAGATCTAAGATGCTTGGCAGGTGGCACAGAGGTATTCAAAAATTGTGTTTCAACATTACATCCCCTTTATCAGGGTGAGAGGCACAGAGCTATAAAATATGCAAGTAATCCATGTTACATATGAACTACATACATATTCAATTACATGCATTTAAAATACTGCCCATTCCTGTCCCCAGCACGCATGCCCCCATGCGATAGTACACTTACATGGCTTTGTTCATGGAGCCAGTGACCTTCCTGCAGCTGGAACCATTCCCTCCACACATACCACATTTGTCTAGTTTTTGGTTGGACCCAATCACCTGATCACAGCCTGCTTTCACACATTGGCCCTGGACACAGACAGATGTGGTGTCGGGGCCACACGTGGTACCATCGGTTACCTACATAACACAGGAAACAGATCCAAACTATTACTACATATAACACAATGCAAAGAGTCCACACAATATAGGGTTATGGCTTAATTTTGCCAGCAGCCATACCACCCTGCATTCTCATATCCAACTGCTGAAGCTATGCAGGGTTGGGAGACCTGCTAGGAAAAGTTGCTGAAAAAGATGTTGGTGGACCAGTAGGGGGCACTCCTCCCTCTGGAGCAAATAGAAATCGAGTGCCCCAGCACAGTAATAAAGGCACTGTGCTAGCCTTTGGATAAGACATTAATCCAAGGGCTTGATTCACTGTGGTCATTATAAAGACCCCATGCTACTTTTTGAATAGAAATAGGGAGGTTAATTCTGTTATTTTGATCAAATCAGTCAAAGAAATTATCTTTCTGTGTGTGCTCACATAATCATATATCATGATAACGTCAATAAAAATAACAATAGAAGAGAGGTCTGTGCACTTGAAGACCTGAAGCTGGAGGAAAAGAAAAATAACGTCTATAGTAGAAATAATAATGGGTAGACACACGTACAATGTCTTATGTAAATATAAAGAAAAATGTTCAATGAAATAAATGATTAGGCATGAAATCCTGAAAAAGATCATTGTGATCATCGTGCATGACTGGTAAAGTATAACTGGAAATTTCAAGAGTAAGAAAAAAGGGTTGGAAAAGAATAAATAAACAAGGAATAAATAAAGTGGTCACACTGTACCTTTGATTCAAAGACTTTGAACTCACTGCCCCCTCTTGCTCTGCAGAAGAGTTTGCACCGGTCCCTGGGGGTCACACCTGCATACTTTGGAATCCATTGCTTGACGTTGCCATGAATATCCAGATCACCTACGATGTTATACTTCTCACACTGCTGTTCTCTGAAGCTTTTTCCTGAAGCAACAAGAAAAAGCTCTATCTTTTTTGAACTTGCAGGCAATAGAGCCAAATAGTCCATTGCTCTTGTTTATGGGGTTTAAATGTCATGTTTGTGTAAATTTTCAGTCTTGACCCCGACTGGGAACTATTTACCTGCACAAGAACATGCACACACTATCTGCACATAAGCATGCAAACTGCAGTACACTGTGTGAAGGAGAATGCCAAATACTACTACTACTACTACTACTACTACTACTGCTACTACAAAAATAAAAATAACAATTATAATAAACGTCCTATGGTCTTATTTACTAAGGTCATTTGAATAACTTTCCAAGTAAAAATAACAAACAAGCACATGTAAAGGTAAATGAAATTAAGTTAAAATGAAACACAATCAAGTATGGGGAGCAATGGAAATATGACAAGAAATAAAAGGAAACACTAAGATGTATCAGGAATAAAACAGGAAAAAATTAATTACAAGGAATTAAAAAAAAAAAAAAATTACCATTATTGTTTTCACAAGGGAGAGCGTTGCAGGATTGGTACCTGACTCTCTGTCCTTCGCAGTACCTCCCTCCGTTCTGGGGCTCTGGGTGGGTGCACTCCCGGTGGGAGAACTCCACCCCACCTCCACATGTTCTGGAACACTCTCCCCAAGGTCCCCATGGCCCCCATCCTCCATCCACAACTTCCTGTACCAAAAACCATAAATCAGAGGCCACTACAGCAAAGCAAGGTACATATGTTCCTGTTCAGAACAAAGTTAAGACGAGCAGTGAATACTTTTCAAGTACGTATTATTTAGTGACATTTGAACACTGCACAGGAAATTGCTCAGATCAACTCTGATAGAGCACCTCACCTCCAGTGTAGACTCATGTAATCTAAGAGTTGAATCTACACAAAGGAATTTACTGTTTGAATAAACTTGTTCATCAATTGGTTAATCTTAAAGACTTAACAAGTTGTGACATATCCCAAACTAAGTCTCACCCTGTAAGATCACATTGTTGCCATGTTACAGTTTGAATATTGGCCTAGGTACGTGAAATCACAGGGCTTTTTGTGTCTCTCCACAGTAAAATGTTCAGTGTTAAATCAGCTGATAGAGTGAATTTGTATATTTTACTGTGATAGAGTACAGTTGATCACAATTGGACTCGTATGCGCTCTGTTAGAGTGGAATTAACATTGAACATTGTACTGTGTTGGAGTACCTTGCCTTGGGCAGAGCTGCTCTCTCTCAGGCCCGTTGCAGCCTCATGTGTCTCCACTTTCAAAATTCACGGTGCACTTGGCGAGTGCAAAGTTAGTGCATGCTTTTAGCAGGGGATTTTATGAGCAGAGTGGAGGGAGTCTTTAGTCTGCCAGCAGGTCTGAGGTCATAACTAGATTCTTACTGAGGCCCTAGTGGAAAGTCTTTTTTAAACATGTCACCAGAAATAATCATGCTAATAATCAAATGGGCATTTGGAAAATGCAGTAGAGCATTTGATTATTTTAAGCTGCTATGCAGGGGTGGGGGCTGACTGGCACACAAGAAGTGTTACAAGACGTTTTCAGAAAGGGCGAGAATGTGTACCGAATGGCCTGTTCCAGACAGAGCGAGACTTGCACGTCAAAACAAAAAGCCGCAAAAACCCCTGTTAGGGCATGCAGCGGCATAGACACAGAGAGGGCGAGTGAGCAATTTCATTTAAGTGCGTCTTAGGAAGCGCAGAAGCACTAAATCTTCCGTGGGACGGGCTGAGTGAGGTGCTGTTCTGATGGGTGGAGGGTTGTATATCAGGGCGACCGGCTCTTTTTGGGTTCACCTTGGGTTGCGGGACCTCCTCAGCTCCCACGCAGACGCCGTTCAGGCAGATTCTGTGGGAGCCACACGCCGTGCCATCGGCCCAGGGCAGGCTCCCGTTCCTGGTGATGCACTGCTGCTGCCCTCTCTCCCTGCACCAAAGCTGGCTGCACAGGTCCGTGTCAGAGGTGTTGGGACAGTGCACAAGCTCCTCCCCAAACACCTGCTGGCACTGGAGATCCAGGCTGAAAGTTCGGCCTGGAAACTCAGTGGGCAAAGGCACAATCCTGCCCGGCACATCCAGCAGACATTCCCCTGTGAGCAAAACATGGTTCCCTATAAAAATCCACATGTAAAGTGACTGTGCAGAACAGCAAATGGAAAAAAAGAAACAATAAAGAGAAAGAAAAATCGCACAACTCAATTTGATTTATTATGTCAGGGAGCTTGGTTTTGTTTGGAACTTTATGTTCAAACCCAGGTAGGGTCGAAACATCAGCCACCTCTATGGCCCAATAAACTAGACTTGTGCTGGAGTACGTGTCCTTGCAAGGTTAAGTATGAGCTGTTTTCTTTACTGTTTTGGATTTATGCCTTTAACTCATCACATTATGCTGAAACATTTTGGAGTGTGTCTGCTTTCTGGTCATACAAATCATTGGACTATCAGCGAAAGGACTATTTGACTCATGTGGGGGATATTTTAGGAGTTGTTCAAAGCGTATGAAGTACATGAAGACCCTCCCGAGAGGGGAAGATGGTTTAAGAGTGATGCTTTTGGGAGTGAGGATGACAGTGGCCAACCTTTAGTAAATACATTGTATGTGTTACAAACAACAATTGTAAGTGTAACACACTCCTTTGCATTCAAAGATAAGATGATAAAATTGACTTCACAACCATCATTTTGTTACTGTTGTTTAAAGTAAATTGAAGTGTGATCAGACTGGACATCAGTCCAGTTATAGTTATGGTTTTATTACCAAAGAAAAGAATGCACTTGGCAGTACTGGCTTATTCTGTGAAGGGGGATGAGTTGTTAAAGATGGAATGTGTAAGCTGGAATCCTCCACTGATGACGCACAAGTCCAAAGTGTGTAGTGAAGACGGAAATATTGATGATATAAATCAACAAAAATTTCAGCTATTTTGGAAGGCAAATATTTTCTTTTGCTCTGCTGATTCAGGAGGACTTACCCTGAGGGTAATGGTTAACCACATTTTGAAATACCTTTTTCTTCCTATACAGACAGGCCCTCCCACCCAAGGAAGGGCAGTTCAAACTTTAGATTGACATTGCCTATATATCAAATAGATATATGATTTTACTGCTTCAGTTGCACTATACAGTAGCAGTAAGCCAGAATATTAAAGTTCCAGAAGCATATAACAAGTGTGAGTCTTTGAGAGCATAGTTTGTGATCAGGAAAGGCAGAAGAAGTATTATTCCAGAAAATCTAGGCCCAAATTACAGCAGAATTTTATCGACCTTTGAAGACCTAAATTATATACGTATACATTGTATGTTTCAATTAATTCGGCAGATATGGCAGATTAAGCTTGTGAATCCCACATTTGAATATGTGTTAAGCTTCTTCGGAGATGACTCAGAGGTATACGCGATACGAAAAAAGAAGCGAGCCACCAGTATTGCATATGATATACATCCAAATGCATACAGTATTTCACAAACACATTTTTCCATGGATCTGAGCTCACCATGTCCGCTATCAAAGAACTCAGTGATATAGAGGGCGCTGCATGGGGACCAGGGCAGGGTCTTATTGAGGTGAATGAAGAAGGGAGCCATCAGATGGTGTCCTCCCATGTGCCCGAACATCCGTTCGCAGTTCTTGGAGTCATCGTGTGGCATGCTGAGCACATGACCTGTGTGAAGAGCCACACCCCTCGTGTTACTGATTACGTCACAGCAAGCACCGGCTACAGGCAGACAGAGGAGGGCTTTCTAACCTCTGGGTTGTAAAGCTGTTGTTTTTAATTGCACTATGTAAGGTCCATTAAAGGACATACCTGTTTTAGGCCACATTATATCAGAAATAGTAGCTATGCATTCCATTAAGAATAAATGTTAATCACATTAATGAATGCTTAAATTTTCTGAAATGTGCTATTTGGCAAAGGATTTTTTAACTGATTAAAGTACAGATCTACGTACAAGTGGAATCCATAGGTCCTGATCGCTGAACGTATGGACACTCATTCACTGACACTAAATCAATTGTGTAAAATGAAGAATTCAAGGACAGAGCTCAAGGAAGGGCTTGTCTCCTTAAAACATTTAAGGAAAAAATATGTAAGAGCTTAAACACAAGCCTTCAAAAACTTTCATTGATCAAGAAATATGCTGCAAAAACCAGCATGCATGGAGGGTGGGGTTAGTTAGAGAACATCAGAGATAGAGGATATCCACTCTACACCCATTGATGACTCGGTGCCAAATGGCAAGTATAAGCATGTGATTCTGTAGAAAAAGCTTCCTCTCACCAAGCTCATGGGCCACGGTGAAGGCAGTTTGGAGACCATTGTCTTCGATGACAGAACAGCTTCTTTTGGGGTCGCACATGGTACCCACATCAGCAACCCCCAAAGTGTCACAACTCTGATGTCCACAGATGTCCTGAAGAGGAGACATTTAAATCTAGTGACATCCAGATGATGCTGTTTGTACCAAACACATTTATTTTTAAACATATTTTTGCTCCCCAGCAAGCTCTTGCCAATGAAACATATTTTTCTCTGGCATTTCCGTCATAAATTAGTGAAGCAAATAAAACAGCAGCCGCGCTTGAGGAAAGAGGAACCTTCAGCCGGCATTTAAAATACACAGTTAACAGCACGCCTCCAGAGTATGTTTCCCTTCTCATGACAGAGACAAATATTTCCTGGGCAGAAGACAGAGGCCACAAGACATACTTCCACACATAATTTAAACCACATCTGGACACCAAAGGGGCACAGGGATTACGAGCAACGTGAAGCCAGTTCTGCTGGAAGTAGTGCTCACTACAGTCGACACACAGTATAGCACGTGGATATACCCCCAATTATGGTTCAAGTTAGTGTTCTGCCACTGTGGAACATGCAGCCTGCATTATTCAGAAACTGCGATTGAGGCCAGGTGTTAAAAGCGCTGCTGTACTGCTGTTAAGCACACCCAACTGCACCGCTGCGCTCAAAGGCCCATCTAAAATAGCCACTGTCTGTCATCACATGAAGCTTTATTTAAAGTGCTTCTAAAAATTACCCATACTCACAGTACTGTCAGTCCTGCATTTTTCTAAGTTGAACCGATTGCAACATCACAACAGGACGACGGTGCATATTTTTTAAATAAAAATTGGGACTTTGAACTAACTGCATTTCTAATGTTTCCCAGGTACTTGGGTAACATGTAATAATTGTGTAAAATGATGGTATCTTTGATATTCAAGTAGTTTTTCCATACATACACACAGTCATGCCTGCGGTGAGGTTTTATACATTGAACCACTGCTTAAAATGTCTTAATGTTTCACTTTTGACAAAATGATGCAATGCATTATATTATGCTCATTATAATGTTGAGTTCGTCAAAAAGAATACTATCATATGAAACACATCCAGTGGATATATATACAGTATATAGTTACATGCAAAAGTATTGGGACTGTTGTGTCAAATTTGTTTTTTAAAATCAAACATTGCATTCATGCAAGAACATTCTCTTATTTTTCTCTTAACTTTCCCCTATATTTGTTCTTGAGAGAAGTTTGTATGAGGACTTCACGCCGGATTCACCAAATGTTCTTAAATTATAGAAATCTTCTTACAGGCCAGTGTAAACTCACCTGTTTTTAAATGAACGTGCATTCAAGTGAATTCCCTATTTGCATAATTAACGTCCCAAAATACCATATAGGACCAGCTGTCCTGCCCCCTGTACCCGGCAAATGCATTCATTAAACTGGCATCTTGCCGAAAAAGGATAGAGAAAAAAGGAAGAAAAAAAAAAAGTTGTAATGAGCACAAAGTTCAATGGTGCGTCTGGATCAAAGCCATATTTACTGTGTCCTGTGTACTGTGTGCTAGCAGACCATGTACTGCTTCCTGTATACTGTTGTGTACACAATATTCAATATGCAAAAAATATCTTCCATACTATTTTCTAACTGTACTGCAGAAGTGTCGTACAACGCCCCGACCTTGCATCACAAAGCTGCCCCTCAGTTTTAAACCAAAGCGGCACGTCATATTTATGGGTACTTAACAGCTTTTTTTTTCAGGTTGATAATATCAGGCAAGTTATGCGGTCCTCGCGACTAGGCAGCGGGGGCGAGGACCAGTTGTATTTTGCATCTAGGCTATTAACTTGCACGTTGATGGAGTTGGAGGCTATTGTTTTTGATTTAGAAAGGTAAATGCAGGCAAATGCTTGCTCTACATTTATGTGTAGGCTACAATAAATATTTCAACCATATAATTTTAACAATAAAGCAGAAAATAGAAGGATCACATGGTAATGTGATTATGGTGAGCATATAAATATATAAATTCTTATTTTCTTTTAAATAATAAGAATTAAAACAACCCGGTTGCTGGGAATATTATTTAGGCCTATTTTCTTTTGTCCTAACCTATGCATCCAAAATAAGAGAAAAATAGTGAATGCCATAAAATCGTGTAAACCGTTCTTAGCTGCCATATAAGAACAAATTTGTGTGCCTGAGCATTTCTTGCATGAGGCCCAATGACTGTGAAGCAAATTCACGATGTCTGCATTTGTGTCATGTGCTTTTTTAAACAGGCAAGTCCCCTTATTTCAAGTCAGCAGAGTAGTTTAGACAGATTTAATGACTTGTAAGATCAATATTTCATTGCATACCCCTTATATTTAATGACTCCACTGAGTCTGCGACTCATGGACATCACTAGGCTCATGATGTGATCCTTTGAAATGATTTGCCAAGCTTGTAATGCTGCCTCTTTCAGTTGCTGTGTGTTTTTGGGGTTTTCAGTTTCCTTTTGAGCATGTGAAAAGCATGTTCAATGGGGTTTAAATCTGGTTTAAAAGACTTCTACCTTTTCCTCCTGATTAGCTCATGGTTACGTTTGCTGTATGTTTTGGGTTGTTATCTTGCTGCATGATAAACATCCATCCATTACACTAAATTACAGGCATTTAGATCTTATCCAGAGCGACTTACACAACTTTTTAGCATTTTGTACAACTGTCCAATGAGTTTGGCGGCATTTCTCTGAATATTTTTTGACAATATGTTTCTGAGCACTTCAACTGTCATTCTGTTACTGCCATCACTGGTTATACATCATCAATAAAGACCATTTAACCGGTTCCAGACGCAGCCGTACAGGCTAAGCCATCACACTGCCTCCACCATGCTTGACAGATGAAGTACTATGCAGAGGGTTCCAGAGCAGTCCCTCTCTTTCTCCACACTTTCATCTTTCCATCACTCTGCTAAAGGTTTATCTTTGTCTTGTCTGTCCATAAGACTTGTTTCCAAAACTCATCAGGCTCATAATGTTTTTGTTTTTTTTGTAATTTCCAATCTCGTCTTTCTGTTCTTGGCGCTGATGAGAGGTTTACATCTGGAAGTGTAGCCTCTATAATTTGCCTCTCAGTCTTCCGTGCACAGTGCCCTGCGATACTTTCACCCCCAATGTATGGAGATCATTAGCAATTATTTGAGCTGACAATTTAGAATTTTTTCACAGCTCTTATAATTATCCTGTCATCTTTTTCTGATGTCTTCTGAGGATAGCCTGTTAATTTCTTCTTTAGGACATTCCATACTGTTGACTTTGCAATACACAAACATTCTGCCATAGCTCTAATTGATTTTTTCTTCACAATCATTTTCTTGGTTGTCATAGTCAGTTCTCTGGCACTCTCATGCAGTTTTCTTGTCTTGTATCTTTTAGCTTATAAAGTAGACTCTGCAAATGCTTCCAAAGGATATAACCAATGGCTTGACACAGCTTTCCATTTATAAATAAATAAAGCAATATGGTAAACCTGTGAAATCTGAAACAGCTGATGGTCATTTTCCACAATACTTATGCTGACTTTGAATAGGGGGACTTGACTCATTGAAGGCATTGTTGTAATATTGTAACGTTCCGTTCCCGTCCTGTCCGTTTTCCATGTTTTCCTTGTTTCCTTCCGTGTCATGTTGGATCCCTTGTCCGTGTTTCCCTCCTGGCTGTGGACTGGGCGTCTCCCTCGGGTACTTTTGGTTTCGTTTTCCACTTTAGCTTCCGCCTATCACTCGCCCCTCTCGTTACTCACATTCCTCACTGCTGTGCTTCGGCAATCACTCCTGATTTAACATCACACCTGTTTCTCGTTTTCTCCTTCACTTCCTGCACCATTTAAACCCCTGGCTGGCTGCTATTCAGCGCCAGTTCGTTGACTAACCTACCGTGTTTGTTTCGTATCCCGTTTCTGGTCCAGTGTTTGTGAACCTGCTGGTTCATACCTGTTCGCCTGGTTTCCTGACTGGTAGCTATCTCTGCTAATCTTTCGCTGCTGCATGCATTTACCTGTTTCCCTTCAAAACCTCCAGACGCCGCAGTTCCAGTCTTCCCGCAGCTGTGTTTGTCCTCCCCGTGTTACGTACCTCCCGTACTCGTGTTGCAGTTCCAGGACCTCTGCATGCCAGCCGGCTTACGCCAGTATTGCCCGAGCTACGCCGCACCTTCCAACTCGGCGGTGCATTCACCAGCTACAGTCCTGTCACAACACCCTGCCTTTAACCTCTGCTTTCTGCCCGGTTACTCAAGCTACCCGGTCCAGTTTCCAGTCCTGTTCCAGCCCAGTTCCGATCCAGTTTCCAGTCCAGCTCCAGTCCAGTTTCCAGTCCAGTTCCAGTCCAGTTCCGGTGTTTTAGACACCTCCGTTCAAGTCCAGTTCCGGCTTGGAACAAGTTCCGTGCCGTCCCCTGTGTTCCTGAGTGGACCTTCCGGTCCAGTTTCCAGTCCAGTTCCAGTCCAGGTCCGGGGTTTCATACACCTCCGTTCAAGTCCAGTTCCGGCTTGGAACAAGTTCCGTGCCGTTCCCGTTTCCTGAGTGGATCTCCCGGTCCAGGTTCCAGTCCAGTTCCCAGTCCAGTTCCAGTCCAGTTCCGGTGTTTTATACACCTCCGTTCAAGTCCAGTTCCGGCTTGGAACAAGTTCCGTGCCGTTCCCGTTTCCTGAGTGGACCTTCCGGTCCAGTTTCCAGTCCAGTTCCGATCCAGTTTCCAGTCCAGTTCCAGTCCAGTTCCAGTCCAGTTCCGGTGTTTTAGACACCTCCGTTCAAGTCCAGTTCCGGCTTGGAACAGTTCCGTGTTTCCTCAAGTCCAGCTCCGGCTTGGAGCAGTCCTCAGTTGGACGCTATCCTGTGTTAACTAACTAACCTGTTTTGCTCCCGTGTACAGCTTTGGGACCACCCCAACGCTTAATAAAGTTCCACTTTCTGTAATCTGTCTCCTGGTCGTTGCACTTGGGTTCGTCCCGTATCAGGATCGTAACAGAACGAACTGGCCAACAATATGGACCCAGCCGATCTGGAACAGATTCGCCACGCCTTCTCCTGCCAAACTGCGATCAGCGACCAACAGGGTCGCCGTTTGGATGATGTGCTGGAAGTAGTTAGGGGCATCACGGAGCAAGTATCCCAACTTTCGCTCCACCAACCGCTACTACGGATTCCAGCCAACCCTACTCCTTCCTCTCCCGAACCCCATCCGGAGGCACCGGCTCCCACTTCCAGCCGTGAGCCCCGTGTACAACACCCCGAGTTATATCGCGGGGGGTTGGGGAGATGTCGTGAATTTCTACTTAAATGTGACATAGTGTTTCGGATGCAGCCCTCCTCCTTCGCCTCTGACTCCAGCAAGATCGCGTTCATTATGAGCAGCCTGGGAGGGAGCGCCCTGGAGTGGGCTACATCCATCTGGGACAGCCAGGCTCCGTTATGCAGCAACTTCGCAGCCTTTACGGCAGAGATGCGACGTGTGTTTGAACACCCGACCTGTGGACGTGACGCTACCCAGCGTCTGCTTCAAGTTCGCCAAGGCAACCGCAGTGTCGCAGAAATGGCCATTCAGTTTCGTACCCTCGCCGCGGAGTCAGGATGGAATGACGCCTCCCTCCAGGGGGCTTTCCGCCAAGCTCTCAGCGAGGAACTCAAGGACCAGCTTGCCACTCGGGAGGAATCCAACTCCCTTAATAGCCTCATCAGCCTCGCTATAGCCATCGATAATCGTCTCCGCATCCGGGCCCGGGAGCGGGGAGGAAGTTCCGGGCGTCATTCGCCCTCCGTCGTCTCTAATGTTCATTCACACTCCATCACTGGATCTCGGGCGCCTACGGGCGGGTCCGAGGAAGAGCCCATGCAACTGGGCAGAGTTGCGGTCAATCCCGAGGAGCGTCAGCGCCGTCAGCGCACCAGATCCTGTTTCTATTGCGGCAAGCCTGGCCATCAGATCGCCTCCTGTCCCATTCGCCCAAAAGAAGGGGCTCGCCAGTAAGACTGGGCGTACTGACGAGCCCCATCGTTCCCAACCATGCTGCCCAGGACCGCCTCATGTTCAAGGCTACTCTCCTTTGGAGGGACAAGACCCTATCTTCTTCGGCCCTAATTGACTCCGGAGCTGACGCCAGCTTCATGGATATCACCTTCGCCAGGAGGGCCGGCATTCCCACGGAACGTCTCACTTCACCCATTTCAGCTCTAGCTCTGGACGGTAGGAGATTGGGGTTAGTTACCCACTCCACCGTTCCTATCCAATTAGTTCTATCTGGCAATCATCGGGAGTCCATTCAGCTATTACTGATTAACTCCCAACAATCTGCTCTGGTGTTAGGTCAGACCTGGCTTCGCCTCCACAATCCCCATATTGACTGGAAAGCCGGTCGCATCCTGGCGTGGAGTGCCCACTGTCTAGCCAGCTGTCTCCGTTCTGCACTACCCCCTCCGGGGCCCAGTAAACCCTGTTCCATGCAACCTATACCGGATTTAACGAATGTTCCCAGCGAGTATCACGACCTCGCGCAAGTATTTTCTAAATCACGTGCTCTGTCCTTACCTCCTCACAGGCCGTATGACTGCGCCATTGACCTACTGGCTGGAGCTAAACTGCCATCGGGACGCCTCTACAGTCTGTCTGGACCGGAGAAACTAGCCATGGAGGAATACATCCACGACTCCCTCGCTTCGGGTATTATCCGTCCCTCTTCATCCCCAGTCGGTGCAGGGTTCTTCTTCGTTGGGAAGAAGGATGGCTCCCTGCGACCCTGCATCGACTACCGGGGCCTCAACCAGGTCACCATCCGTAACAAATACCCTCTTCCCCTCATTAACACCGCCTTTGAAGCCCTCTCTCCAGCTGTGACGTTCACCAAGCTCGACCTCCGGAATGCGTATCACTTGGTGCGTATCCGTGAGGGGGACGAGTGGAAGACTGCTTTTAATACCCCGTTGGGCCACTACGAATACCTGGTGGTCCCTTTCGGCCTTACTAACGCCCCAGCAGTCTTCCAGAGCATGGTGAACGACGTCCTGCGGGACCTCCTAGGGAGGAGCGTTTTTGTTTATATCGATGATATTTTAATTTTTTCTCAATCCCCGCAGGAGCATGTCCGTCACGTTCGAGAGGTTCTCCAGCGGCTGTTGGAGAATCAGCTGTTTGTTAAGGCTGAGAAATGTTCCTTCCACGCTTCCACGGTCCCGTTCCTCGGCTTCATTATCGAGGAGGGCAGTATCCGGGCGGACCCTGTGAAAATCAAGGCGGTGACAGAATGGCCCCAACCCACCTCCCGCAAGCACCTTCAACAGTTCCTGGGGTTTGCAAATTTCTACCGCCGCTTTATTCGCAATTACAGTTCCATTGCTGCTCCCCTGACTAAACTCACTTCCGTTGCCCTGCCTTACTGTTGGAATTCCGATGCCCAGCGAGCTTTCGAGCTACTCAAGGCTCGGTTTTCCTCAGCACCTATCCTCCTTCACCCTGACACTTCTCGGCAGTTTGTCGTTGAGGTGGATGCCTCCGACACCGGCGTGGGGGCCATTCTGTCTCAACGGTCCGCCTCTGATTGCAAGCTCCATCCCTGCGCATTCTTCTCCCGGAGGCTGTCCTCCGCCGAGAGGAACTACGATGTCGGGGATCGGGAACTGCTGGCGATAAAACTGGCTCTTGAGGAGTGGCGCCACTGGCTGGAGGGGGCAGGTACCCCTTTTCTTGTTTTTACCGACCATCAAAACCTCATTTATTTAAGATCTGCCAAGAGGCTCAATTCTCGTCAGGCTAGATGGTCGTTATTTTTTGCACGCTTTAATTTCTCTGTTTCTTTCCGCCCTGGTTCCCGTAATATTAAAGCAGATGCCCTGTCCCGCATTTTTTCCCCTCCCTCCAGTCCTGCTGATCCGGAGCCCATTTTGCCGGCCTCCTGTGTGGTGGCTGCGGTCTCCTGGGAGATTGAGGGCATTGTGAAGGCCGCCCAGACTTCCCAACCGGACCCCCGCAATAACCCTAACTCCTGTCTTTTTGTCCCCGATTCCGTCCGCTCCCAGGTCCTTGAATGGGTTCACGCCTCGTGCCTGGCATGTCACCCAGGTGTCGCCAGAACTATCGCCCTCGTCAGGAGGAGTTTCTGGTGGCCTACCCTTAAAGGGGATACCCGTGCCTTCGTCCTGGCCTGCTCGGTGTGCGCCAGGAGCAAGGCTTCCCACCAGCCTCCCTCCGGTCTTCTCCTTTCCCTCCCCGTCCCTGGCCGTCCTTGGAGTCACATTGGTGTGGACTTCGTAACCGGTCTGCCGTTGTCAGAAGGTAACACCGTCATTCTGACAATAGTGGACCGGTTCTCCAAGGCGGTTCACTTTGTTCCCCTCCCCAAGCTCCCGTCCGCCCTTGAAACCGCTGAGCTCTTGGTGCTACACGTGGTCAGGCTGCACGGGATCCCCTCTGACATCGTGTCAGACCGTGGGCCCCAGTTCTCCTCCCGAGTTTGGAGGGCGTTCTGTGCAGCCCTGGGTGCCTCTCCTAGTCTTTCCTCGGGTTTCCATCCCCAGTCTAATGGTCAGGCAGAGAGGGCGAACCAGGACCTGGGGGCCGCCCTGCGGTGCGTTACAGTGCGCAATCCTGCCTCTTGGAGCCGTTTTCTCCCCTGGGTCGAGTACGCACATAACTCCCTTAAGAGTGCCTCTACTGGCCTATCCCCGTTTGAGTGTGCTTTAGGCTATCAACCCCCTCTTCTGTCGACCCAGGAGGCCGAGATAGCTGTCCCCTCTGTTAGGGCCCATGTCCTTCGTTGTAAAAACATTTGGAGACTCACACGCACCGCACTCCTTCACGCCAATTCCCGCTCCCAACGTCTGGCGGACCTTCACAGGACCGCAGCCCCACAGTATAGGGCCGGTCAGCAGGTCTGGCTCTCCACTGCAAACATCTCCCTTCCCTCTTCATCCAGAAAGCTTCAGCCCCGTTTTATTGGTCCCTTCCCCATCATTTGTCTAGTTAACCCGGTGTCTGTTAAACTTTCCCTCCCCGCCTCCCTCAAAGTTTACCCTGTGTTTCATGTGTCCCAGGTTAAGCCTGTCTCCTCCAGCCCCCTCAGTACCCCTACCATCCCGCCTCCTCCCGTCCGAGTTGTTGACAACGCCCCGGCCTACACGGTGAACCGTGTTATTGATATCCGCCGCAGGGGCCGGGGTTTCCAATACCTCGTCGACTGGGAGGGGTACGGTCCTGAGGAGAGGTCGTGGCTCCACAAGAGCCTGATCTTGGACCATTCAGTAATCCAAGACTTCCACGAACAGTTCCCTGACAAGACCAGGCCGCCGGGTACGCCAGGTGGCGTACATTGAGGGGGGGGTACTGTAACGTTCCGTTCCCGTCCTGTCCGTTTTCCATGTTTTCCTTGTTTCCTTCCGTGTCATGTTGGATCCCTTGTCCGTGTTTCCCTCCTGGCTGTGGACTGGGCGTCTCCCTCGGGTACTTTTGGTTTCGTTTTCCACTTTAGCTTCCGCCTATCACTCGCCCCTCTCGTTACTCACATTCCTCACTGCTGTGCTTCGGCAATCACTCCTGATTTAACATCACACCTGTTTCTCGTTTTCTCCTTCACTTCCTGCACCATTTAAACCCCTGGCTGGCTGCTATTCAGCGCCAGTTCGTTGACTAACCTACCGTGTTTGTTTCGTATCCCGTTTCTGGTCCAGTGTTTGTGAACCTGCTGGTTCATACCTGTTCGCCTGGTTTCCTGACTGGTAGCTATCTCTGCTAATCTTTCGCTGCTGCATGCATTTACCTGTTTCCCTTCAAAACCTCCAGACGCCGCAGTTCCAGTCTTCCCGCAGCTGTGTTTGTCCTCCCCGTGTTACGTACCTCCCGTACTCGTGTTGCAGTTCCAGGACCTCTGCATGCCAGCCGGCTTACGCCAGTATTGCCCGAGCTACGCCGCACCTTCCAACTCGGCGGTGCATTCACCAGCTACAGTCCTGTCACAACACCCTGCCTTTAACCTCTGCTTTCTGCCCGGTTACTCAAGCTACCCGGTCCAGTTTCCAGTCCTGTTCCAGCCCAGTTCCGATCCAGTTTCCAGTCCAGCTCCAGTCCAGTTTCCAGTCCAGTTCCAGTCCAGTTCCGGTGTTTTAGACACCTCCGTTCAAGTCCAGTTCCGGCTTGGAACAAGTTCCGTGCCGTCCCCTGTGTTCCTGAGTGGACCTTCCGGTCCAGTTTCCAGTCCAGTTCCAGTCCAGGTCCGGGGTTTCATACACCTCCGTTCAAGTCCAGTTCCGGCTTGGAACAAGTTCCGTGCCGTTCCCGTTTCCTGAGTGGATCTCCCGGTCCAGGTTCCAGTCCAGTTCCCAGTCCAGTTCCAGTCCAGTTCCGGTGTTTTATACACCTCCGTTCAAGTCCAGTTCCGGCTTGGAACAAGTTCCGTGCCGTTCCCGTTTCCTGAGTGGACCTTCCGGTCCAGTTTCCAGTCCAGTTCCGATCCAGTTTCCAGTCCAGTTCCAGTCCAGTTCCAGTCCAGTTCCGGTGTTTTAGACACCTCCGTTCAAGTCCAGTTCCGGCTTGGAACAGTTCCGTGTTTCCTCAAGTCCAGCTCCGGCTTGGAGCAGTCCTCAGTTGGACGCTATCCTGTGTTAACTAACTAACCTGTTTTGCTCCCGTGTACAGCTTTGGGACCACCCCAACGCTTAATAAAGTTCCACTTTCTGTAATCTGTCTCCTGGTCGTTGCACTTGGGTTCGTCCCGTATCAGGATCGTAACAAATATAGCTCAATCTCTTTAAAAAAACAAAACATATGCAATAAATGCAGACTGTCAGATATTGTGAATTTTGCCTCATAGTCATTGTTTGATTTAAAAATACAAATTTGATTAGTACAGAGGAAAAACAACCAATTTGACACAACTGTCCCAATACTTTTGTATAAAGGGTAACAAAGCACGCTTTGAAATTCTAAAAATGCTGAAATCTGGGCATGATAGGGTAATAATTTAGGGGCTGAGCTCCAGGTATCAAACCACGCCCCAGCGATTTTTTTTCACTAGTAGCCATTCTGCTCTGGACAGCACTCACGGCGGCTGCTTTGTTCCCTCTCTCACTCACACAAAAACAAACACGCTAGCTCCAGCTACTGCTGAGCCCCAAGTAGCTAGCCGCTGCCGAGGCAGAAGCAATGGTGGAGAATGCGGCAGGCATAGCCTCGTTTGGGCTTATAATGATGCGGCCAGTAAACAACAAATCACACACTGTACAAATAGTTACCCATGTCATGTAGGCTACTCATTTTACACCGGCTGTAGGCAATCACACTATGTGCAAGATATCAACAATATTGGTTTCCATTTCAATGGGTGCACATGTGGTCACTGCACTGAACTCTCTCCAAGAGAGAATGTCTGTTGTAGGGACATTACAAAGGTAAATGTGTAGCATGCATATAATACAACTCCTAGCTCAACTATGCTTTATACTATATATTTATTTTTAATAAACTATATATATATATATATATATATATATATACATATGTGTGTGTTTTGTTTATTTTTTATAAACTAGGTAGCTACTTGCTAAGCTAGACTGAAAAACAAACTATCAAAAAACAAGGGACTATCAAGCTAACTATAAAAAATATACCAAAAATAGGTTACTATAATTTACTAGAATATTCAAAAAAGCAAAACTGTAAGCTAGCTATATATATCGCTCGCTCGCTCTCTCTCCTATCTCCTCTCCCCGTCCACGGCACGTCGCAGATCAACTGTTGAGATTTGCTTTTATAGCAGGGGCGCAGCCCGCCCTCGCTCCAAAACTTCAGGGCGTAGCTGTACAGATTTCAATTTCGTCAGCTGGGGGAAGTTTCTGGCCAGTGACAGACTGGACGTGCAGTACCTAACGTTTTACCACTAGAGACACTTTTGAGCCAGATTCTTTGAGTTTACGCTGTTTTGCCCTGACTACAGTAAAATGTCAATCAATCAACACTTAGAAAAAACCAAATGTATCAGTTATCATCTAAAATAAATGGTTTTAGTGCTTTGTTACCCTTTAACTGTATATATTTTTGAAATATGTATGTGCACTGCATGTATATATTTCATATATTACACTGGGTTGCCTTTTTTTGTATGATTTATACCTTTGTGCCACCTGGAAAGAAACCAAGTCCTCCACTATTTTGATTGTAGTTTATAGACACATTTATGTGGGAGGTGTTTTGTATTTTGTAAAAAAAATCATTTATACAATCCCCTCCTTAATATGCATCAATATACAATCAATTTTGTATATTTCCTCCCATTCCTGGCTACAGATTCCATCAAATATTAGTATACAGTTGTACAGAACTGCTGTACTAAGTGAATATCCCAGATAAATATGATAAAGGGACATAAGATGCAACATTAATTATGTCCAGTCCAAGACACATTTCTGCTCATCAGAGCACCAGTTGTTCTTACCTTTCTGGTGAAAAGGATGGCTGTGTCATAGTGCTCCGGGTGCCGGTGACTGGAGGGGTTGAAGAGCTGTTGCCAGGAGCAGAAGTTCCGTAGAGTCACACCTCCGTTGCTGGAGACCACTGGCCCCACATCTTCATCCTCCACCACCAACATCTTCACCACCACCATGCTGACTGAGTTCCTCAGGCTAGGGTGCTTGTAGATCTGTGCTGCCATGGCGACCAAGGTCAGGATGTAGTGCTGTGAAGGAATGTTTGAGATATGGGTCGCTTCAAGTAAAGTTACAAATAGTCCTGCATCAGCCAGGATGTCACATACTTCAGCCAAAAACAGTTTTTCCTGTACGGGTTGCTGTTTGTCCCATATTTCCCTGTGTCCTGACACTACTACTTACCATTGATGGATTACTGTGACATGTCACAGACTGAATAACAAAGCAGGTGACTGAAAAACTGAACCGCTAGATAGTACTATTGTGAATAGCCTATAAATTCAGGTTGTGATATGGTTAACTATGCTGGCCAATGTAATTCATTTTTATAAATTATCCTAGACATTTGTAGTCATAAAATTTCATTTTAATCAAGCTATCCTGAGATTGTCTTGAATAAGTGAACACAGTCAAAATTAAAGTGTGATAAATTCAATTTAAGTTTGTTTTCAATTTCCTCTTTTCCTGAAGATTATGTGAAAAAACAAAAAAAGTACATGGAGGCCTGGGATTTTCCACTCTCAGATCATGTAAAGTCCCAAGAAATCTTTTTTTCATGTTGCTGGCTACTGTCTTCATCACCACAATAATTACAATAGGAAATTAAAGAACAACCCCGTCTTAAACTTATCTATTAAATCTTTCCCCCCCAAATATCATTGTATATTGAGAGGCACAATGATAAGGAAGTATACATCATTCTTAATACATTTATTTACTTAAGAAATGTTGCCAACATTACATAATATTGTATATCTATTGAGTGCTTTCGCTTCTGTATAATGGCCTGCAAAACAGCTTGGTAGATTTTCCCTCCAAAAGTAGGGACATTCTTTGGAAGAACTGGCAGGAGAAAATATATGGGAGTCAGTGGCAAACTGGGAATTTTGAAAAGGACGTATGGAAGAAGGGCTTGCTTTGTATTTTGGGGCTTTAAAAACGTGTTTCTGTTGAAGGTATGTTGAAATTGGGGAGGGTTTAACAAACAATTTTGGGGAGAAAATCCAAATAATTGGGAAGATTAAAAAAAAATTTCAGAAGAGGGTAATCCAGGCAAGAAGACCTGGCAACCTTAAATGAAGCGTTAGCTCTTTGATAATATTTGCAGTGCTGGTAAGCCTCTTTCCAGGTACATGAAATGTAAAGGTACTTCTCAATCATACATTAAAAAGCACAGACACTCTGGATTCGGCACCAGACACCATACTATCTAATAATCTGAAAAACTGTGGTCACTATGCATTTCCTGCATATTTCCAAACCAAATATATAAAAGCAATGCCTAATGTTGTTATGGGTATACTGTGTAACAGGAGGTTCAGTCTTTGAATAAATGTTAAGATGAGGTCCTGATTTGCTATGTTCACTAAGGATCCCATGGCTCTTTGGACAGTGGCTATTACATAACAGCAGCCGTCTTGTCACAAAATCATCCACATAGTATACAACTCTTGCTCATCTCCACTGTTACTGTTGCCTGATGGAAAAGTCTAATCGGTAGATTTGAACTGAATTTGAAAGGGTATTGAATTAGTGTTTGCAATTAAAAGTGAAGGGCTGCTGGGTGAAAAAAGTGAACACCATGGTCTCGGCTCGAATCTGACCCGTGCCAGTGCCAACTGTGGCTGGCAACCGTGCAGGGGCGGCGCACAATTGGCCTCATGGCGCCCAAGGGATATATGGGAGGGATTCAGTCATTTGGGATAGCAGTGCTCTGTGCTGGAGCGAACCCTGTTGTCTCTCCAGGCGCTCATGGCTTGTTCTCTGCGCACACGTGTGATTGGGTCACTTCTGACCCCGCTCTGCACTTGCACGGCTGTGGCGTGAAAAGAAGCAGCTGGCTGACACTGCTCGTTTCTGAGGAGAACCGCGAGTTGTCTTCTCTCTCCCGAGCCGGCAGCAGGGGCCATATATGAGCACACTTGTACGTAGTTTGCGAATTGTACAATTGTATAGCACACTCAAAGTGCTTTACAGTGATGAGGGGGAATCTTGCCTCAACCAATGCCAATGTGTAGCACCCAGCTAGGTGATGTACAGCAGCCATTTTGTGCCAGAATGCTCACCACACATCAGCTGATGTGGAGAGGGAGAGAACAATTTTTAGCCAATAAATTGGGGGATGATTAGGTGGCAGGGTAAGAGCCAGATTGGGAATTTAGCCAGGACACCAGGGAACCCCTGTTGGAAATCATGGGGGCCAAGTACAGTTAACCCCCCTGACGTGGCTCACCTTGTAGCCCCTAACCCAGGTAAATTCCCCTCCTTAATATGCAGTACCCCCCCACCCCCAGCCTGTGATGTGTTCTCATTGAAGAAAATTACCGTTTGGTCCTTTGTTTCCTTTGTGGGACAGAGTATAAGTGTTGACATTCTCCCTCGGTTGTTGGTTTTGGTTGATCTGTACTTGGGGAACAGACCCACTAGTTCCTTCTACTCTATTAAACAACCTATTTTGAAATGAAGACGTGCCTACATTTATTATTCTACTTACAAAAGTACAGAGGATTAAATTGAACTCTTAAAAATTCCACAACCCCCTACTCTTTGCAATGAGTGTCAGGACCTCGTTTTAACGTCTCATCCGAAAGATTGCATCTCCTACAGCACAGTGTCCCCATCACTGTACTGGGGCATTGCGGTTTATTTGACCAGAGGGATGATCGCCCCTTACTGGCCCACCAACACCACTTCCAGCAGCAACTTAGTTTTCCCAGGTCTCCCATCCAAGTACTAACCAAGTCCACACTCAAATGTCCTGTGTGTAATTTGTAATACCCAGGCTGTTTCAGAGAGATTAACGGTTTACCTGTGCACACCTATGCACTGGGGAGATAGATCCCAATATCACTGGCTCAGAATGGGTTATTATGAACGATATAATCTGTCTGGCATGCAGTCCAGTCTGAATGTTGTGTTGCTTTACTGCAGAAAGACCACGTTTGGCATGCAGTTATAATGTAGTTAATTAGCCAGTTGAACTGACAGTTGAATATTCAACAGCGGAAAATGATGTTTAAAACTGTCTTTGCAATGCTAAGAAGACAAATTACCTGTAACCTCACACCATGCTCTCAATAACTCACTTACAATATAGGAAATAAGCACTTTTTCATGCTTTCATCAAGCATATGTCCTAACAAGCTGCTCAAAATAATTAATAGTGCTGTTTAATACAAAATACATAATTTTGACAGTGATACTGCAATGTTTCACATCAATATTTGTTTGATACTAACATGTTTTGTTTGATAACAACATCCACGCACTTTATATCGCATAGGCTACTAAAGAGTTTATGAAACTCATTAGACCTTGTAAACATGCATGATATTATATAAAGCAACTGCTAAGTTATGACTGCACATGCTGCTATCAAGTAACCAAAATGTTTAGTAAAGCAAAGCATAAGCCTACCATTTTTGGGAAATTCTTTATGAATTAACATGATTACACTTGCACAGATGTCTCCAATAGCCGATGTAGGCTAGCCTACATTTGGGTGATATCTGGCTAACTTACGAATTTAACCGGTAGCCTACTTACACTTTACCTGTCTTGTCTCCTTCGAAATATTTTGTTTTATAAGTTTATAAAACCTTTCCATTTTTAACTCATCCCTAACTGTTGTTGTGACAGAAATGCCAGAAACGTTTTGTCAGCTTGCGCAATTCACTCCCACAGCATTTAATGATATTTGTATTTTACATGCATTAATAAACCAAATAATAAAAGATCTCTTTAAAAAACAGAAAAAGGAAGTAGCTAGCCTACCTTTATCTCGTCCCCGTAAAATCGTGTCATGGAGGAGTCTGACACCACCAATGTCTCAACATATCTAGCTGCAGAAACAAAACGTTTCTTCCTATTCCGTGTTTGACCATCCATCTCACCACGGGACAATGTGCTTCCTTCTGATTCCCTGTAACTGTCATCTTTTAGTTGGTCGAATGTAGTTTTAGCCCCACGTGTGTCGGTGGACACTCTTCTTTTAATAATGTGAAGCTGCTTGGTGGTTTTCTTTAGTTTGCCAATTCCAGACCTTTTAGGCTCAATCAGATACTCGTCTCCATCTGTTACAAACGATCCCTGGATTCCGTGACACAGACTGACAGCAACTAATGAATCTTGTTTAAAATCTACGGTTCCCGAATAAAAACAAGTTTTCAGATCTGCTTCAATGTCGTTAACAATGTCAGATATACCGTGTGATGGTGCTCCTTTCTCTCTTGTATCAAATGCGTCTAATAGCGAAGAAAGATGTTTGGATTTGATGCGCTGGACCCTAATGGTCGGAGCTAGGAACCTGTCATCCGGAGTCAAGTGAAGCGTAATGTCTTTACCAAATGCGGTAAGCCTGAATCTGAGTTCCTCGTTCCTTTTCGACAGACGACCGCTGTATTTCCGACTGGATACCCTGATAGGTATAATCTCCTCGGATTCGAGCAACTCGGAAAGAGCAATGCTGTATATTGACAGAGTTAACAAAGCTATGTGCAACGCTGAACACATTTTAAACGAGAAGACAATTGTGATTAATATTATGCACAAAACTGAGGCTAATATCTTATCTAAAGAAATATTCAAATGTGATCTTAATGAAGGCTATACAATCTATGTGAATGCAAGCAATGTCTACTTGTATACAGAACGTCCATAATAACTATGTAAAAACAAAAATGTAGCGCAAGTTTAGTTTCTTAATTGAACGGCTCTTGAATTAAACATCTAAATTGGTTTCAGTTTTAAAAATATATTCTGCAAGTTGTAGCCTACTGAATCTAATACACGGTTGTAGTCTATATGAGCTAAAACATGTTCTTTCGTCTGGATTGTGTCAGTGAAGGGTGTGAGTGGCGGTCGTATTTATACGTCCCCCCTCTTAAAAGGTTTATTTTTGATATCCCTCACCCCCTATACACTCTCCTCCCCCTCGTACTTCATGAAAAAGCTCGCGCATCAAACTGATCCAATGAGAACAGACTAGCACTCCCATTCCACTAACTGCTTCAGTTTGGCTTGCACAGTCCACAGCGCGCCGATTCTAAAATAACTTAGTGTATATGCTACAGATCAACCGGAGTTAATGCAAGCGCAGTTTATAGGCCTAGCCTATGTTAAACTTAATGCATGACATTTCTCAACTGAAAAGTTAACTAGTTTTGATTGCTGTAGCCTACGTGATGGTTAGAATTAGAATTGCACGCAACACCAAAACCTATCCGATCACGACTATGAATGGAAACGTTTCAGTTCAATGTAATTCATTTAAAAAAATATATTATTAGCAAGTGAACAATAACAAAACAATGATTACATTAAACAGGTTACAAGCATCACAATACAGACATAAGTGTAGTACAAAAAAGAAAAGGAAAAAAAAACATACAAATATATTCTGTGAAACAGCTAGGAGATTAGGTTTAAATTAAAGTAAATCTTTACAAATATCAAGAGTTTTGTTGGCTTTACTATTTGTACGATATCAAAGTTTCCAAATATATGTTAACAGTGGCTCTAAAAATAAAAAATAAATGTTTTTTGGTCAGAGAATTTGCTGGTGTGTAGGCTATGTACAGTTAGAATTAGAATGGTTTTTCAGTAGGTCTCTACGTCAGTTGAAAAAGTGACGGAGCTGAAATTTTTAAGTTGAATCTTAGGTCGCAAAAAGTCATTAAAGTTCCCTTAATGGGAAGATTCAATTAAGGGGGAGTTTTGGAAAGATTAAGAGGAAAGATGCTAGCTGATTCAACGGATACAATTTATCGAATGAATGAACAAATACTAGGCTACATTTTTGGAAGATTTTGCTTAAAGTTTTGATTATAGAGGGAGAAGAGCGAGTGATGCTGTCCACTTCCAATGAGCTTTGCGTTCGTGTTGAGGCAACCATTTTACTTAAATGTTTCCGGGTTCTATATTATGTTACAAAATTGCGACCCGATTACCAGTAATAGTTACGAAGAAAAATACATTTGTTCCATGTCAACTGGGACTGGGAAATGCAATTTATTTTAATTAAAGCAGGTTTGTGCACGATTAGATCCGATGGTGAGGCTGCTGTATGGCTATGACATAGCATAATCATATTTCCGGCTAATGTAGGCTATTTTAGGTGTGGAAGAGGGGCGTGGGGCCCAAGTTTTTCTTCATTTAACCTGCCGTATTTGGACTTTACTCTTATAATTTTCATAATAAAGAGAACATGACGCACACTTTAAATATCACCTGGCTAAATGTGAATTGCCTTCTTGTTCCCTAAGGCACTGGAAAAATGTAGCTACTGCAGAAAGACATTACATTACATTATAGGCATTTAGCAGACGCTCTTATCCAGAGCGACTTACACAACTTTTTTTTTAATCATGTTTTTTACATATTACCCCATTTATACAGCTGGATATATACTGAAGCAATTCAGGTAAAGTACCTTGCTAAAGGGTACAACGGCAGTGTCCCTACCTGGGAATCGAACCTGCATCCTTTCGGTTACAAGACCAGTTCCTTAACCATTATACTACACTTTCCTCTGTTGCCAAAAAAGCTCAAGGATGTACAAAATGTGTCAGAGTACGCTATTTATTGCACTTTCTCGTATCACGTGCACAATGCGTAGCCGGCTATACATTTCCATTCCAGCAATTAGCAAACACTCATGCACAGCCACTATACACAGATTAGGCTACATTGTTACATTGCCTACATGTACAATATAATTGCGCCGCGTTCCTTCCTTCTACATCGTCGACTCTGACAAAAGAGACATGCTGGGATTGAATCACATCTCATATAATTTCATTTCACGGTATTTCATCTCGTAGCCTACAGTACCTAGGCTACCTGGCACAACGTGAAGCTCATCACCGTCCATAAAAATGGATCTTCATCCTTAAAAACATAATGATGAACACATGATAACTGCATTGAAATTATTCATCTTTGCAACACCCATAACTACCTTTACAGACCTAGACCCCTTTCGTGAACAGTTAAAGGAACAGAATCAAAAGTCATATAGCAGCCCCATATTTTCCCTCTCGGCGCCTCGTAGAGGTGCGCACTGACAGTAGCCTACCAACAGAAATTATACCTAAGCGCATCGGTGACATTGTAAAACATGTTCCTTAATGGGTAGGACTGGATCATATCCCCAATCTACTCTGATCAGCTGTTCCAGTCGGATGCATTTTATTTTGGTTGGTTGTAATCGCGATTGAACATTATGACTTCGCTATTTAAGGAATGCAAACCTCACACTTTCCTGTAATTGTATTACATTACATTCCCACAAGGTGGCGTGCAGTAGCACCTTTTAAATTTTCCCGAAATCAGGAACATTTGGAATGATTGACTTTTTTCAGCAGCCAGAACAAAAACACAGAATGAAACATCTGGAACAATAGGCCCACGGTTTCTAAAAAAAAATAATATAATAATATCTGGCTAACATCGGCATTAACAATTTCTGTTTTTGTGTTGTGAATGAAGTTCAAACTCTCCAGAAAATCTAACTTTAAGAGCGTCTTGGTGTATAATAGATGGCCGACCACTAGGTGTTGCGCTTGTATGAAAAAACAACAATTTATTTGATATTGTATTCAAAGGGATAACCCCTTTCCCCAAAAATTTCTCAACTGTGACACGTTATTAAGCATGATGTATTATGTTTTCTCAGATAAAATAAACTTTTTATGTTTTTTTACATTTTTCTTAGCTTAATAGTATTTGTTATGCTCATTGATGATAATAGTCTACGCTTGAAAACAAATCAGTAGAGGTAACAAAATACGCATCATGCACATCATTGTGTAAATTGATGGCCCTTCTTATGGACGATTGTGTGGTTAATGTATCTTTGCAGTATTGTCATCTGTATAATTACGACAAAGGTTACGATTATAGTATTCTTGTTTTACCCCGTCCTATATTACGTTTTATGTGACATTTTTTTTTATGTAGCCGTTTGCGCAATGGAAAATGTGCGCTGAAATTACACATTGCTGATCCATTTCAAATCAAGTAGCTATTGCCTACAGTTAACCTTAACGTAGTTCATGGTGTGAGTCTGTCATTACATTTCCATAAGACAGTGCAATCTACTATGTAGCCTACTACATTGGAACAATTGCATAAATACATAAATTCGCTTGTGCACACGTTGCATTTCCACATAGTGCTGTAGGTATATCCATCTTCAACAAGTATTTCTAAAGAAAACGTATTCGCATGGATAATATATTGCATCTGAACTAAAAAACAGCCTGCCACTAGTTGCTGATGATGGTTATTATAATGATAATGGGGACGTCTCGCACCAGCGTGCTGCAGTGATAATAAGATTTTCAGAGCTACAAGTGGCTGGGGTCTTAACCTTAAACCAGAGACATATCCAATGAGCTCCGCAGCACCTCCCCAAAACTCTGATTACAATCCCACAATGTTTACACATGACGCAAAAGCATAAAGCCCGCAGAAGGCTGCAGTCATTTCATCGGACAGTTTGAAGATGGGAGTGGATCATATACTGGGGATTGTGTACTGAAAGGACACACAGCAGCAGCTCTGCTAAGCAACAGTGCCTTGGATTATCGATAGGCTATCGCACACATCAGTTTAATCATCATATCGCAAATAGCGAACTTTCAGAGAAATTTATCACCAGTTTCAATCATTTTTGCATAACAATTTTAGACACAATCATGTTTATGTTTATTTGGACAATTGTATTGCTTTTTAATGTCCTGTCTATATATACCAGAATTGCGCATTCTATTGAAAGTGATCTTTGCATTCCTCATAGACTGGATCACCCAAAAAAATACAATTTTGTTAGCAGCGAGGAGGAAGCACGACAAGGAAAGATTTTTAAAATTAACGCGTTCAAGCAGGAGTTTGTTCTCAGTTTGCAGCCAGATTCAAATTTCCTTGCGCCTGCTTTCTTTGATCAAAGCGATGCTTCATCCCAAAATGCCGGTGCAAGCTCAGATCTGAGTCGGTGCTTCTACTCTGGGGTTGTTAATTCTGACCGGGATTCCTATGCAGCTGTGAGTCTGTGCAAAGGTATGCAAGGTGCTTTTGGGTACAAAGGGTGGGAATATTTCATCAACCCAGTACTGAATGATACGGCATCAGGACTCACCGGGAACGCGGAGAGACCTCACTTTCTTCGCCGCCGAAACAATACGCACGACAGCGGAAATTCCAGATGCGCAGTGGACTCAGTGAACCAGGACGTTTTACAGTCTTTGGAAAAATATAAACACATACATGGACACTTTAAAGGGAATGTGACTGAAACGGTGTTAAAAAACCTTGGGTCGCTCGAAAAGATTTGCCTCCATTCCCAGATACGTGGAAGCCCTCATCGTTGCGGATGAGTCCATGGAGAAATTCCACGAGGACGACCTTAAACATTACCTTTTGACCCTCATGTCAGTGGCGGCCAAGCTTTACAAGCATCCCAGCATTCTCAATTCCATCAATATCGTGGTCGTCAAGTTCATAGTCATTAGCGAAGCTGACAAAGGACCGAAGGTTTCCGGTAACGCAGCTATGACTTTGCGCAATTTCTGCACCTGGCAGAAAAAGTTGAACAAAAACAACGACAAGCATCCCGAATATTGGGATACCGCGATCCTTTTCACCAAACAGGTAAGCGTAAGCCCCAGCCTGCTTGCAGCTGCAAATTTGATTAATAGAGTATTTATTTGTACGAGCACCCGCTATAATAAATTAAACCCTGCCTTGTCATGCTGGTGAAAGTCAAGTGAAATCTGTGACAATCTGTATTGCTAAGATAGCGCGAACTAAAGTGGTTTTGTCGACTCCAAGTGCATTCGACAAACCTAATATGTCGTAGAATTGCCACACATTTAACAAGACTTTAGTTGTTCCCACTGTGATTTAATCATGGCTCTCGCGGGCCAAAGGTGAACATATTAGGCCTAATGTCGTGAAGAACAGCTTGCCAAATGCTTTAGGTAAATAATTATCGTCTGGGAAAATTACCGGATCGTTACTCTTGTCTTTAGTGTCTGCTTCTTCAGAGGGTTCCTGCTCTCCTGCTCATACCAGAATCACTGTCACTCCCTAAATTCCACAATTATTAAACTGCTGATAAAGTACTGAGGGTTTGCTCCCTGGACAGCCTATTGCTCCTTATGCAGAGCCCCGCAAGTACTCTTAATAAGCACACATCTGGAGCTGTCATATAAAATGAAAGATGCAGATTATATGTCTATTAGCACTTTAAAAAGAATAGCAGATCTGAATCTGCCCGCAATGCATTTTCTGGTGCAAATTTGATTATGAAGTTTGGGGTATTCAGAGTGTAATGGACAGGGGATCCAGGCCAGATGGATAATTAAGCATGTTTGCTACATGTCAGGTCGGGTGAATGGCACCTAGTGGAATAACCCAGGTCATGTGACCGCTGAGTTCAAGAGAGCCAAGAGATGTGCTTCTCACCTGTGAGCCGCATAGCCCAAGCTCATTGCAAAGACGTCCCCTCTACAGTCTATGGCCAACATCTGTGTTTGCCTGCCGTCTTTATTCTTGTTCTTACTGTATGATCGGAGCGCACCAGCTGGGGGGTTAAGCGCCCATGTTTCAAAGCGCCGCGTTTTGGTGCTGAAACGGACGGAGCCACACATCAACATGAGACACTTGCCTAATTTGAGGATTAGAGGGCATATTTGGTTGATGCCACATAATGCAATGATTGATTTTCAAAAGAAAAGAAACATCACCGTTCTATCACTCTCTATCGTCACCCTGCTCATTTGAGGAAAGCCGGTGTTGTTTGTTGCTGCGTCTTTGCCGATTGTAACTTCTTATTGAAAGGAAAAACAATGAAGTCCAATGACTTTTCACGTTTTTTCTCCTCCAAAATGAAGACGATTAATATTACGTATCAAAAGTCAAGGATTTAACACAGAGGGTTCTGAGTATCTGTTTCTCAGAAAATTTCCCTGCGTCCAGCTGCGAGTCTGTCGTCCGAGTCATTGCTTTGAGGCTTTCTGTTTCCCATTAAGCTGCGCTGGGCTGTAATGGAGAAATCTCTGAGCTGTGTGCAAAAGCCAAGGGACTAGCCCACCTGCTTTCTCACACTCACAGCAGGAGCGTGGAAAACTTTCGTCTAACAGTTGCAAGGGGAGCCACGCGCTATTACGACGTACGTGCTCACACTGGAAAGAATAAGACCACAGTGCACATGCTGACCTACATCTTTTTAACTAGGGTGTTCAGCTTAATTAGTTGTATGAGCAATAATTTAGTACAACAGAAGCGTTTCCTTGCACCCCTAAGAGTAATATTTTTGAGCAAATTTTTTCAGGGTTTCATGGGTGTGAACTGGTTGCTGATTTTAAGGTGAAAAGAAAAACCAGCAGACCCTGCACCTCTCCAGGATCAAGATTGTAGACTCCATCATATAAACCTTGCATAAGAAAGTATGTGTGTAGTGTGCGCATGTGTGTTGGTGGTGATTGAGGGCTTTAAGGATGTGATTGCATACAGTAGATCACATGTTCATGCAAAATATAATGATTTTCATGTAGTTCTTATGTTCAGCCCCCTTGTGGACTATTGCAAAACAATAGAAGGGAAATGTTTGTTTAGCATAAAGCATAAAGCTTGTTTTATTAGGCTTTCATAGTACATTCATAGGGAAGATCAAATCAAGGTTTTCAAACAGCTGAAAGCCTGTTGACTGAGCACCTGTTATGAGTGCCAAGATTTACCTTACCTTCTAAACACTCATTGGCCACAATTCGTAGATGTGCAATAAGTCCCCTGTTCTGAACCTATGTTCAGTATGGTTACAGCATGTGTTTTTTCACATGCCAATAACATTAGACTGCATTCTTTCATGTTTAAAAGTGATTGTAAACATAGTTTAAACTGAAAAGTAGTTTAAAAAACCATTCATTATCACAAAGGAATGTATCCACTGCACATCCACCAAATATCTATTCAAAGTAACGTCAATAACTAAAATAACAAACATCTCAAGTCAGACATAAAATCTGTATTGAAAAAAACCTTCGGACTGTATGGGCGTGGTTAGGAACCCACGTTACTCCACCTCATGGCTAGAGTGGCAACAGCTACATCTATCTATGCATGAGCCCTAAGAGCAACTTCAACCGGCTGTAACAGATGAGGAAGAGGAGCGACTAAATCCTCGTTCCTCCCAAAGTCTTATGGAATTGTGAGTTTTAGTGAGGAGTCTGTGGTTTTTCCTCAATATTAAAAAAATCATAGAGAAAAAAAACATCTAAAAGCTATCATTAGGCTATGCCTGCTAGAGCAGGCTGAGCAACTCAGATGGTAAACAAATGTATGGCTCACACTCAAAAGAGTCTGTTTTAGCAGGACAGAATACTTGTATTTGCCTCAGACTATGGCAGTAGATATGCAATGAGATTAAAATATTTATTGGCCATCACGCCAGGTCCTTCATGATGTCATGAAGGACCTGTGGTGTGCTCAATAGGTCAGAGCCCGGTTATAATTTCAACTCCACCCTATTTAATCCCCACATCTTGAATAGATGGAAATGGATAGACTGATATAGGTTGAGATATCAATTGTATTGCATTCTCGTACTATCGCTGATGCTTAATACAAACCATAATAACCCCAAATAAATGTAGTCTGAAGCCAATTACGGATTTACCTTTACAGTCTCTTTAAAAATGTATCAGACATGATATCTACATCAGTGTGCATTTGTTTTCACAGCTTTTGGCCCCTAGCAATGGCAAGTCATGTTTTGCGTGGTGGAAATCTATGATTTTTGCATAACTGTTCTGTTCATATAATTACTTGATAAAGCCCATTTGAATTAACAATTTTTCATAGCACATATGTAGCATGAGAATGACTCCCTGCCACCCTAGGCCAGTCAGTGGTATGCACCTCTGCCCTAGGAAAGCTGGAGGATGTGCAATGTTTTCCTGTAACTCAGCACGTAGCTGATCAATTGAAGTACCCAATTACACAATGAACTCATTCACCCAGTTTCTTGGGTCTGAAAATGACCCACCCTGTGGCTCTCCTAAAGCAAGAACAAATACTATTATTCTATGTGCCACCACACACGAGTCACGTGTCAGAAACATTGGGTTTAATGTCACTTTTGGCACATTAATCAGGTATGGACTGTATATACAGTTTAATGTGATGGTCTTAGCCTGTGGTCACACCCATTCATGTCCACTATATAAAACCCTGCTGTTCTAACCGTGAAAATGATTTAGAGTAGTGCAGAACTCGCATTAAAATGTGAAAATGATTTAGAGTAATGCAGAACTTGCATTAAAATATAAAAATGGAAATGAAGAGCATCAAACAAATATTCTGTTCATCACTTATAAATTATTGAATGAAATGACAATATTTTGGAATAGGTTTAGAACATTGACATCTTTGTTATAAATGAGCAGATTTCCAATATTTGTCACATTTTTCAACATTTGAGCTTTATAGCTGTAAGATTTCCATGCTGTTATATACATTCGTTACTCTGTTTGCTTTTGGCTGGTCCAATGTTAAGTCAGCCTGGAGTTCAGTGCGATTCTGCTGAGTTCTCCTCAGTGAACTCCACTAATATGTCTCTTGCTGACCATGGTGAGGTTTTCTAGCAACAAGCCAGAAATCTGTAGTGGCATAGCTTGCATTCACAAATAGACAGTTGGCTAACTACAGCAGACTGAATATTTGCCTGTTAGCTGTAGTCTCTGTGTAGGGTTGTAACTGAGTTACATATGCACCTGAATGGCCCCTAATTTTAAACAACAAACAATACCACCTCTCTCACAGCTCTTCCAGCATATTGCTACACAGGTCAGGCATGGTTACACAGTAAAAAGTGTAAAATCCATTATGATAAGAGTCCATTTTACTCTTATAGAGTCATGTGTCCATCCCTGTTGGACTCACATAAAATCTGTTAGTGTTATTGACACTGAACATTTTAGCGTATATCAAACCAAGCAGACGGGGCCAGCTGATAGCTAAGGGACTGTCATACTCGAAAACAATAAACAACATTCTCATCTGTCACATTAATTAGACTGTTAAGCTTTACTTATGATTTCTTAAAATTCCACAAGCAACTTGTGATCGACTGGTCCAAGATACAGTATAGTCACCATATTCAAAAACATCTGGGTGATGTATTTTTGGTTTCTTTATGTAACTGTGAGCTGTAAATGTAACTTAGAGCTGCTGGAATGAGCCAGTTAAATTGTCAGTTCATGAATTGTAATTTGGTATAGAGTTGTGGTGTCTGGTAGTCTGACTCTGAGCTGCTGTGCTGTGTGCCAAGCAGGGTGGTGTTGAAATAGTTTTTTTTTAGTTGTATTAAAAAAGAAAACTTGGGTGAGTGCAAATATAGAGCCTTTTACACCCACTATCAATATAAAATGAATAATTTTCCAAAATAGTATGCATATATGAAGAGAAAGGTGATCTCAACAGGTGTACGAATAGTCTCTTGGGTTTGTGTGGTTGGACTAACCCTCAGTATGATTATTTTATTACTTACATGCCCAATCAGTTTGTATTGACTGTGCTGCTTATGCATATTACTTTACTGGTTTGGAATATGACTCCATTTAAATGGGATCTGCTTTGAAAACTATAGATATATTTCATATCCAGCTGTTACAATTAATCACAATGTAACTGTAAGAATAGCTGCTGCAGGGAATTGGTCCTATCTCACTTCCCAACATTGAGTTGGACATTAAGTATAAATAGTGCTCACATTAACTGAAAGCTGGAGCTGTAATTATGAGAGTGGATACTCCCACTGCGCACAGCAATTACCCTTCTGTGGGGCCTTTGACTGCTTGATCTCAGTGCTTTTTTGTTGATTTTCATTAGCTCATTCTCAGCACCCATTCCTCACAATCTCTCACACTCTTTTTCTTTCTCTCTCTTCCCCCCTCTCTGGGGTTCACAAATTGGATAGATTGTTTCCATCTGAGGTCTCCTGTCTACTGATTCATATGCATGTTTGGAACAAATATATTATTCTAAAATCTCTTATAGTAACGAATGGTTGGTAACAAATTCATCGTTAACCGTAACAGTTAGCAGGCTCCAGGTTGGACAATGAGCTACAATAACAACTGCCTGTAATATTTTGTAGCCATTACACAAAAGAACAACTAGGGGAACATTTATTTCTAGTTCTGCATACATCAATGGGCCATACCCCCATTGATATATGTACGTATGAGAGATTGGCCCATTGATGGTATTTTGAAGTATATCAAAATATATATTGCAACATCAGCATGGGGCAATAATTTGTATATTTACTAATATATTGTCTGTATCATATCTGATATTGATAATATCAATTATTATATTATATTGACAATTGGGACAGAAGTGTAGCGTAACAGTTAGGGAACTGGGCTTGTAACTGTGATGTTGGAGGTTACTGCTGTTGTACCTTTGCGCAGGACACTTAACGTAAGTTGCTTCAGTGAAATATCCAGCTGTATGATGGGATTGCATGCAAAAGAATGTAAGCTGTGTAACTCTGGATAAGAATGTCTGCTAAATGCCTTAAGTCTAATATATTTTCTGTCAATATACAGTATTTCAGTATATTCGTTTTCTGTAAAGGATCTCTTGTTAATAACTGCCACAGCCCCACCACTGGGGCCACAGCGATGTACCCACACAGTAGTGCAGGTCTGCTGTCTAATGGAGACATAGCAACATGTAGTGCAGTTCTACTGTCTAATGGAGACATAGCAACCTGTAGTGCAGTTCTACTGTCTAATGGAGACATAGCAACCTGTAGTGCAGTTCTACTGTGTAATGGAGACATAGCAACCTGTAGTGCAGTTCTACTGTGTAATGGAGACATAGCAACCTGTAGTGCAGTTCTACTGTGTAATGGAGACATAGCAACCTGTAGTGCAGTTCTACTGTGTAATGGAGACATAGCAACCTGTAGTGCAGTTCTACTGTGTAATGGAGACATAGCAACCTGTAGTGCAGTTCTACTGTGTAATGGAGACATAGCAACCTGTAGTGCAGTTCTACTGTGTAATGGAGACATAGCAACCTGCAATTCTGTATTTATGGTGGTACCACACATTCGTTCACCAGCATCATAATCTTAACCTAGACCTACAATTACAAAAGACACCTCTGACTGCTGAATTGTTATTTGCACAACAACCTGAGTACTCCAGCCAGGTGGGTTTAATGCTTCCAAACAATTTTTATGTTTCCATAAATCCCTGTACCAGCACAACAGGATATTGTGTACTGAATGTCAACCAGCCCCTCCTTTGTGACTTAACGCTTGGGATTCACATTGTAAACCTAAATACATGACTTGGCATAACATCATATTATGATCACTGTTATTCAGTGCTTACTTTACATGGTTACATTGACGGATGTGTTTGATTGTTGAGTCATACGGTACTTAGACAACCACATTTGCTCCAAATACACATTTTAACCCACAACGCTGCCATCTGAGGACCAAACCGTCAACCACTTTGCACAATATAAAGATACTTTTCTGTGCTGTTATACTATGAATTCAGAGTAGTCCACATTGGAGCTGAGACTCTGGACACCTGAAATCCCACTTTTTTCCTTTTTCTGAGGTAAGCAAGCTTGCCTTTATCCAGTGACTCCCCTCCATGGGAGACTGACAACAGTGTGATCGCAGGAATCTACCCTGGCCCCCAGTGTGTAAAAACTATTTTTAATTAGGAAGTACAAAGGAAAGTCTTAAAACCATAATGAAAAGCTTATGTTTGCGCTACTTGCTGTCAGTTAGTTCGCCATGTGAGAGAAATTGGTGGTACTGGGTCTTCCACAAACTATGATATGCATGATAAGGACAAGGGTTTAATTGCATAATTGAGTATATGTGAAGCATGTTCAAAAACTGTAACAGCCACATGACATTAACCCATCCTTTTAGTCACACTAGTGGGAGCAAGGTCTGCAACTCCACACACAATGAGACAATTGTGCCAGTATGTCATAGAGAGTATGTTTGCTGAATTTGCTGAACTAAAATGGTGGGTGTGAGTGCCACATGTGAACTAGAGACCTGTAGACCTATAGACCTACATTTGTCTAGATGCCGGTTGTTAAAATGACCTGTGTGGAAAATTAAAAGAAGAAAAAAAATCCACTGTTAAGGCTGTTGAACCTGCCACGCATCACATTTCTAAGTAGACCATTCCTATTATTATAGCTGACATTATAACCGATTTACTGTATATGAGTTTAGCAAAATAATTCACCAATTTAATCATTTATCCACAAACAAATAAAAAAGTAAGGAGATGCTCTGAAAAGATTTACATGGAGCATTAAGAGAGGAGCGCTGCATTATGGGCCACTCAAGCACTGACTTAGTCTATTCATTAAATTAAATATAAGGGATGTGGTACAGTGGAGAACTGTTTCTCCATCTCAAACATGGAGATGATGGTCATCTCTGTAAACTGCACTGCAGGCCCAGTGCTGCCTATCTGACATTTTACACCAACAGTCTTCATATTAGGCATCATCTGTCAAGCAATAAATCTATGAGTCAGACTAATAATAAACCAAAAAAAGTCTAGCATTACAGAACTCGTATCATAGCATAACCTTGGAGCATGGATGGCTGATGTTGGAAAGGTAGCTAGCATGCTTGTTAAATGGCCATCAAACATTTGTCGCAACATTATGAGAGCTATAAAGTTAATGATAGTTTAACTGCAAAATAAAGAAGCTTTATATATACCTATATTCCAAATATTTTAATATATTTGGACTATGTCACAACTGGGGTGGTATTAGGCCTGCTTTAATAATCTTTGACAATGTTCAGTGGTGTTTTTGGAATGACATAACATTAGCTAAGCAAGGTAGCTAGTCAACTAAACATGCCAGGGACTCAGGGAGCAAAGTGCACCAAATAACATGGTCATTTGCAAATGCTTGAATGTGAATAATATGTTGTTCATACATGATCGCAATGAATGGATTCCTGCACAAGTTTATTGTTTTCATGCTCTCTCACACACACGCACACGCACACGCACACGCACACAGACACAGACACACACACATTTTGGTAATGGAAGATTCCTAATGAATGTGAAATCTATTTCTCTCCATGCAAGATATTATAAATCTATATACTATCCAAAAGATTAGTAATGAATTCCAACTCATAAACCTCTCACAGTTAATAGTTCTCTGGTGAGGGATAGATCTCTGTCACTCACTACCAAATTGTCCTGTGCTTGCATGATGGATAAGGGTGGAAAAAACCCTAGCTATGAAATATTTCCAGATTTCATGGAACCGTTTCATGGAACTGGAAAAGGATTTTCAAAATATTACATCACAGTTCACTGTGCCACGTGCAAGGTCATTCTCCACTACATAATAACTGGCAGGCTAGTTTATGGGGGAAACTGATCTCTGTATGTTTTGCACTGTTGCTGTCATTTAAATGAGGCCACCAAAAATAAGTTTGTCTGATATCAGCCAGATAATGTCTCATTTATTCTTTCAGACACACACACGCAGGCACACACACACACACAAAAGTGGCATATAAACAGTTTTATTAAAGTACTTTGGATTTTCACTGTGGAAATCCAAGCCCTGAAAGAAGAAAATTGTTTAACTTGTCTAGCGATGCTCTCTGGGAATTGCAGTATTTTCTTCTTCTTGATGTGCTGTGTTGTAGTTGCCAAGGAATAATATTACATGATGTTGGGGTGTCAAAACTGTATTGAGTACTATTAATTTGAAACAGCCCTTGCACATTATGTAAACAGAACTTTACAATGCTGGCTCTCCAGCTGTCTGAAAGTCAGGATATCTGCTTTGCTAAATAGTAACTTACAGAGACCCTTTGAAACTGGTCTATTGAATAAAAGTTTTTTATTAATTAAAAAAATGTAAGAATGTTTGCTTCAGCACAACTTTGTTATGATCTAGTTATAACAGGCATCTGCCACTCTCATCCTTGAGAGCTGCAGGGTCTGCTGATTTCTTTTTCACATTAAAATCAGGAACCAATTCAGACCCGAGAAATTATGTTAGGTGAGTGAACTGTATAATCGGCTGCTTTAACTGGTCAGTTAAGTGCAGAGTCAAAGCTCCAACTTCTTTAGCACCTGTTTAATTAACCACTGAATACCAACCTCCAAATCTCCAAAATGTTTTCTTGGCATTCTGAAAAGTACATCTGCACACCTTTGGAGGAACAGTGTGTTTCTCATTTCTCTGGCTTGTTGTGTCTGGCTTGTTATCATCTAAACAATACAAAATGTTGAGACAAACAAGACAATTGCTTGACTGACGTGAATACAGAACCTCTCAAGGAGAGAAAACCATGAACTCATTTTTTAAATGAATAATCCACCTCATGAGTGAAGATAATTCTCACCAGAAGATGATTTAAAAAATATATATATATATTTTAATAAACTTGGCATATCCACTCCCACCCAAATTTGGAACGTCAAATTCGCAAACTATCGACAAGCATGCTCATATATGCCCCCTGCTGCCGGCTCGGGAGAGAGAAGACAACTTGGGGTATTCTCCAAAACACGCGGCGCAAGCCAGCTGCTTCTTTTCACACCACAGCCATAAGCCACTCATGCACAGAGAAGAGGCGGACGAGACCCAATCACACACATGTGCAGAGAGCAATGCACCGGTGCCAAGACAGCCAACGGGTCGCTTGAGCAATGAACCCTATAATCACCGCCAACTGAATCCCTCCCATATATCACTTGGGCCATGCAAAGCCAAGTGTGTGTCGCCCCTGCAGGGTTGCCAGCCACAGTCGACACTGACATGAGCCGGATTCGATCCGAGACCGTGGTGCTCACTTATGCACCATAAGCGCCACGTTTACTGAGTGAGCTACCCAGCAGCCTCACCAGCAGATGTTGATATTTTCCTTGGAGTTGACATTGACTCAACTCAAAACAAAGTAAACCTAAGAAGCCATTGCTTGGTGCTGTATGCATGCAGTGTGTACCTTAGTGGATATCTGTGATGTATTGAGCTGAATGACTCTGGTAAAAAATGGTTTGTTTTCTACCTCACAAGGACCTATGCGGAGCCTCGACCTGTGACACTCTGGGGATGGCCGACGTAGGCACCATGTGTGACCCCAAGAGGAGCTGCTCCGTCATTGAGGACGACGGGCTTCCTTCAGCGTTCACCACGGCACATGAGCTCGGTGAGTCTGCTTGAGTCTGGTCAGCTGAAAGAATTTTACCCCAAATTTTCTCAACAGCTAAAAAATCCAGAGGCAAGGTTTAATAAAATACATTCTATAAAAACCATATAATAGTCAAATTATGCAAAATTAGTAATAATAATAATATCACCTTTATGATGATGTTTTTTAGTCCTGCTTTTATTTATATCATATACACTTTTCATACATAAATGTAGCCCAGAGTTCTTTACAGGATGCAATAAACCTGTCAACCTAAAGCAGGAGAGGGCCATCTTGCATACAGCGAAGCGAAGTGTAACAATGTGTTCCGTCCTATGCTGCAGCCCCACACACCTGTACACTGTCGTAAACACTGATTGCACAGTGTCAGACAGGTTGTGGGAAGTGTGTGCTTTTTTCTCCCTTCAATGTCTGTCACTTTGATCATTTGCGATGACATTGGGCTAAAGGTCTGGTTGCCATGAGGCTCTTTTTCTCCAGTGGAGACCGGCCCCATTCATAACAGGTCTCGGTGACAGTTGCTTTTGAGTGTTTTCGATCATCTGTGAAGAGCTGGGAATAAAGACGGATGATTCGGAACAGATGGAAACACTTGCAGATGTGAAAGAGCCTCGCTGAGGAGAATCAGTTTAAACTGCCTTGAGATAACTGGGATCCAAAACAATGGCGTTTGGGGATACGATATTGAGTATCCACTGAACATAATGTACAGATTATTGCATACATTTACTGTGCCTATGGCAACATTTTAAAAACGTGTCTTATCCGGTAATCATTATTTTCTTTTTTCTCTTTTTTAAACCTTTTTTGTCTGTCTTGTAGAATTTTCAATTTCTCATGACTCAGAAAGGCTCCAAAAATACGTATAAGCTATCCATAAAAAAACTTGCAGATATTTGGTCTGGTGTTTTTGTATCCTACAAGCTCCTTGTACCTGTCATATATGCAGCTGCAGTCTTAATCAGCTGGAAAAAATCACGCATGCGTGCATGTATTAGACTCCTTTGTCAAAATGAAGCAGAAATTTACCCAGGTGTACAGGCATATAAACTTCTGATTTTAACTATGTAGTGCATGCAATCATTAAATTTATCTGCCATTCTTCAGTAATCCATGAGCTGCAGCTACACGCGTCATACTTACGGTGTTCTTGGTAAAAAAATATTTTCACTGTGGTCCGATATAGGAGCGAACCAGCTCTGGTGTACTACAGCTGTTTAGAGAATTAAGCCTGAATAATTGGCTGGAACACTAACCAGCATACTCTCAGTCCTCCAGGAGTTGTGCGCCTCGGTTGTAGAGTGATTCAGGATTTCGCAACTATTCCTGAAGAGCCATCGGGTCTGCTGGCTTTTCTTATCAAAAAAGCCTGCCTCAAAATCAGCAGCCAATTTAGGCCCAAGTAATCAGGCTGAATGAAGTGAGAGTAACTGTGTATTAGACTTAACCAATACCAGTCATATCCTGCAGCCCTCCAGGACCAGGGTTGCAGAGCAACAGTCTAATGGTTGCATCTGGGTGTGCTTCCCCCTGGCTCAGGACATGTCTTCAACATGCCGCATGACAACGTGAAGGCCTGCGAGGAGGTCTTTGGGAAGCTGAAGGACAACCACATGATGTCCCCCACGCTGATACAAATCGACCGCACCAACCCCTGGTCCTCTTGCAGTGCTGCCATCATTACGGAGTTCCTGGACAGTGGCCATGGTTAGTAGTCAGCGCTCACAGTGCCAACACCCCCTTTCTTTCTCTTTTCATGCTCAGCATCTTGTCCTTATAAAAAAATAATAATAATGAAAGCCCATGAATCCGTAAATGTGGGTCATTATGGACTAATGACGTATCAACCGATGTGTCAAAATTTGGTTCAAGGGAGTTTTATGTGAATATTCTAGAAGCAGTCATGCAGGCAAGTCCACCACATGCATGGGTTTACAAATGAAAAGGACATGGAAATTCTTATTTCAGTAAATGTTCTTTTGCCAAACTACGGAGCTGCATAGAATAGGCAGCAGCAACAGCAATGAGAATAAGAAATTCCAGCTACACTGAGTTGAATGGTGGAAGAAGGTGCTCCAAGTGAATAATTTCTCATCCCTAGAAATGTTTTTAGTACCCAGTACTGAAAAGTAAGAAAGTAGCTGGAGATGGAGAATGCAATGCGGAGGCATTCTGCAGGTGGTCTGACGGATCTATCCCATGGGAGCCCTTTCTGAGGTGCTAGGAAGGTGGCAGTGGGTATAATGCAGTTTCTTAACCGAAGGAAAAATAAGGAGTCCTGAGTAAGAGGCCTTCAGCTGCAGTACTGCTGTTCGTCCTTCACTGGGATTTCTGAGCATGCCAATCCTGTTGATGCAGTGCCGGGAACTAATGCCTCACGGCCCCCTTCAGGCAGAATGCAACATAGCCCAGACTGTGGGGAATTCTGGGTCAATGGGGCACTGCAGTGCATGGATGTATTACATCCCCACTGATTACAAATCCAGTGATTATTCATTTTCATTAGTGTATCTTATTTATTTTTGAAATTATATATTTATTTTTATCCACCCACCATTTTGTCATTTTCTCCAAAATCGCAAAAAAAAACTGTGTCTTTGGTTTACCCTCTGTTCCACCAATGTCTGCAGAAGAGCACTGCAGCTCAAAGGCTTGCACTGTACCAGTACGCTCACACACAGGCCAGGGTTTAGGTTACCTTATTGTTCTGTTTCTATTTGAAACTTCAAATTAGCTTTGGATTTTCTGTAATATTTATACAAGTATTTGAGAACAAGCCCAAATGAATCTACTCAATTAATTGTACCAAGCACAGACTGGATTACTGGACTATAAAATACTGATTGGTGAATTTTTGATACATCTAACCAAGCACTACCTGGGTTGGCTTTTATTACACAGCTATCTAGCATTGCTGAAATACAAGATACATCACACACCTTGATGATGGGGGGAGGCAGTTGATAGTCAAATGAATAACATTTGCTGCACTCAGTAACGGTGTAACAACACAGATTTGTTAAGTTATTCACCAAAGTGTTATCTGGTTTGCTTATTCGGCTTATTATTGTTTTTCAGTGTGTGCCACAGCAATTTTTCAATGGCAGGTAGAATATTGTGGTTGAAATATGGGATCTCCCAGCTAATACGAGACTGTCGGCAACCTTACAGCCACCATAGGTATCTTGCCCCCTCCGTGGACATCTCTGCTCTTGGTCCCTTGATATAGAAGAGGAAGTGAAATGTTAAAGACCGAGGTCCCCAGCCAAGGGTAGTAATCACACTTATTCTCTTGATTCTCCAGGGCTGCATCACATTCTGGTGTGCACGTTCAAGTGCTAACTCAGGTCTCTGAACTCCACTTCATCCGGCTGTCTTGATTTATTTATTATTTTGGAATATCTGTTAATTTTCAGTGACACAATTTGTAGTAACAGCACAGTCAGACAATGATTTGTCATTTTATTTATTGATGGTTTCTTTAGTCAGTCTCTCATATTTGACAAATCTCTGTATTTAGGAGAGACCAATGTAAAATATAAATATTGAATGAAAAGCACATTGCACATTGAAGAGACACATGGTTCTCTTCCTGTTAAAAGAAAGACATGTTATTGATAGCTCTGTATGTGCATTATAGTATCCATATATATTTAGCTCCCTGGAATGACTGCAATCTAGGACAGTTTGGTGAAATCCTGTCTGCACTATGCATTCTGGGTCTGCGCCAAGTAGGGTGAACCATGGAGTCTGCCCACAGTTGACTGTAATTTGCAGCTCACAGACAAGTTGCTATTTTAAAGACCGTTGCCCTGACAATTTGTCTGAAATTAGAAGGGTCTGACAACAAACAGTGGTTTGGTTTTGGCATCCACGTATAATCACGAGTTTCCCACGTGTGCTAAAATAGAAAATCTTCAGTTACATTCCTTTCAGGAAATTCGCCAGGACAGAAGAATTACACTGGAAATAAAGATTTGTATAGTAAGCAAATCCCCCTGCTTTGAAAGTCTCCACACTTGAGTGCAGCTAAATATTTAAAGTTTTTTCTCCCCTCTCTCCCTGGTGCTTACCATGGTCAAATAAGTTGTTTATTGCCTGCTCGATGGAGCACCTGGTTATAAAACTTCAAAGGACCTTATTCCTACTTAAATCCTGATGGGTTTTTGGATGCCATGGTAACAAGCAATTAACTATCCAGGGACACTGGTTTGGCAAATTAGAATATAGACAGACACAGAAAAGGAGTGAAGGACTTTCTGTGGTGCTTAAAAAACAAATCTTCTTTTCTAAAAACTGGACTGTCAAAGATAATGTCAATTTGCAAAATAATATTGGTAAACATATATTTTCTTATGAGTGAGTGTTGCACTTCCATTTAATCTACGCGCAGTATTATTTTTTAGGGTAGAATTTTACTTTGTGTCTTTGAAGTCTTGAAATGCATGCAGACAGTCATAATGACAGTGCCTGTGTACTCTTAGGGTCTGACAAGGGTCTCCTGACTTTTTATTGGTGCATCGCTGTGTCTGGGCGGAACTCAGACAGAATGTTTGCACCTTGTATGTCTCATGATAATTTAATGTAATTTATCGGTCTGACCTTTATTTTTTATTTTCTCAGGCACTTAAACCTTTCTAATTGTTAGTGTATAGGCTGGAGTTTATGTTTATTTAGCTGATGGCTGGAGTCTAAATTAAGTCATGATAGTTGTTTACTAGCACATTGTTTGCAGATGGATGGATTTAAGCAGATGGATTATATATATGCTAATGTAGCTGAGCCTTATTGTTTTCTAAAAATACAGAGTAGTATAAGTAGGCAGTGTACTGAATGGCTAAATTGTTCTTTAGTGATGTTTAGCGCATTTTCTCAGTTAAGTGTCGTTGTATAGTGCTTGTTTAAAACATCCTGAACTTTTCCTCTACAGGTTTCAGAGCTTTGTTTTTTTAAAACATTCACTAAATCATGGCAAAGCAATTACAGATTTTAGTATTTCAAGAAAACTCTCAATTCACCGTGAAACCAGCACAATTCTTCAATGTTTTCAGGAGCCGCACATTTCTCTGAAAAGCACCACTGGGTTGTGACCCATGCCATGTCGGTTCAAGTGGACATGAAAGGCAAAGTCAGAGAGAGGGGCTAGAAGAGAAAGGGGGGTGACTCCAGGCAGCGCACTGAGGGGTTAACTGCATTGAACTCGGGGTGGAGAGGCGTCGGACGTCACTGCATTTTTGGTGCTGGCGGAGTGAAGGTGATTTTAACACGTCAGTGTCAGGGACGGTCAACCCTTTCAGAAGCCCTGTGCCATGAAAGGGCTGCGAGGTGGAGGGTCACTCTGTCAGTTACTGCCAAGGGGCCCCACTCCGTGTTACGCCTGTTGCCCTGCACACGTTGCTCTGCACACAACAGTGTTTACACTGATCCCCACCCCCCAGAACTCCAACTCAGGGCTGGAGGCTCAGGAACAAAACAACATGGTTTGCATTAGATATGTCTAATCCTCAAATGATTGTTTGTTTAATTAAAGGGGTGGTGGCAGTGAGGGTGGGGGGAACGGAAATGCTACCAATTTAAAGTTTATATTAGCCCTTTTCCAAGGCTCGAAAGCCTCACTGTGGCATTTTTTTCTGTTTATTTCTGGTTTAAGGCGCTACAATCTTTTTGATCCGGACAAATAAATATGGTTGAATGAAATGACAGAAGCAGCTGGAGCTCTGGGACAGAACCAGGAAAGTAAGCTTTGTTTGAGAAGGCCATTGTTCTTCAGAAGGAGGTGTGTGATGCAAGATAGTCTCACAGCCCTTTGCTTAGGGAACTGCACATGTAAACCGGAAGTCCAGGTTCTGTTCCAGGTTGCACTGATATTATGCACAACAAATGCACTAAACCAAAATACCTAGCTGTATAAGTGCATTATATGTGGAAAAAAAGTAATTTTTACCTTTATACATTACGACACTTTTATGTGGAAAGCACTTTGCGCGTACTGTTTGAACAGCGCTGTATAAATAACGAAAAAAGAAAAAAAACTTTTAAAATGCTGTCTAGGTTGCTCTGGATGGGCACATCTGCTAAATGCCTATATGAGTGTAAACAAGCAGTGTGTCTGCCGTCCTTGTAGGAGACTGCCTGCTGGATCAGCCTCAGAAGCTCCTGGCCCTACCGGCGGTGCTCCCGGGCACCAGCTACAGCCTGAGCCGTCAGTGTGAGCTGGCGTTCGGCGAGGGCTCTAAGCCCTGTCCTTACATGCAGTCCTGCACCAAGCTGTGGTGCACCGGCAAGGCCCGGGGACAGCTGGTGTGCCAGACCCGCCATTTCCCCTGGGCCGACGGCACCAACTGCGGAGACAACCTGGTGTGCATCCGGGGGATCTGCACCAACAAGCTCAACGTCCCCAAGGACAAGGTGAGGGGAACGGTGTGCTCCGGTCTGTATAATGGATAAAGCTAAATTTCTAGTGTAAAATATTCCACCCACTTTCAATGTAACAGAAATGCATAGCATAGAGTCAAATAAGTATATTTATGATGCCGAATGTGGTAAGTATGATATCTCGACAACACACAACTAGACAAAATCACAATATTTACAACATAACCAACATTAAATAGTGATTTTCGGGTTCCCCTTTAATGTCAAGGCTGGGTTTAGAGGATGAGGATGGTTCACAGTTTAAGAAAACTATAGACCAGGGTTACCCAGCTCTGATCCTGGAGAGTCACAGGGTCGACTGTCTTTATTCAATGTAAAATAAAGAATAAAATTAGCTATAAAAGTAAGAATTAAGTGCAGAGTAAGAATTAGAACCAGCACACCCTTTGGCGCTCCAGGACCCTGCCTTTCAATCATGACAAATGTGGGAGGAAAGGGTTTGGGAAGCATGGAATTTGAGTCTCTTATTATTGCTGCTAAACGCTTTTCTTGCCTGAAGCATTTGTGCTGTATTTTATTTGACGTTTTTGAACAGATTCAAATAATGGGTGTGGAGAACAAGAGTGGGACCACAGGGGTTGAAACGTCTCAGGGGGAAAAATGTGATCGCTATTCAGAAATAAAAATAAGACACGCAGGCAATCAACGGCCTGGGTGCACTGACCACATCAGGAGCTGCCACAAGCAGAGAACTCTGTGATCAAGGCCCCAGAGAGCCAGGGCAGTGCGGCCTGCAGAGGAGGCCAGGGTGTGGCCTGACATATCGGCAGGGAAGGGAACAAATATGTAGGTGGAAGTTCACCATAACCGCTGGCCGGAAGTCAGTTTTACATTTTTCTGACCAGTGAAAAATATGCTGAAATGTTATCTTGTTTTCAAAATACGTCGCAAATAAAAGAAACTATAACCTACAATCAAAATGGTGCAGCTATACTGTAAGTTGCTTTGCAGGAGGCACAGTAAAAAGTAAATAAATAACATGCAAAAGAACAAATCAGTAATTTAATTTATTGTTGCATATTTCCATTTACAAATGTTGTCACACAAGTGCTTCACAATGGACATTTTCCAGAGGTAATCATATGACCAGAAAAGCCCCCCCAATTGAGGCAATATGGGAAGAACTGAACAGTTGGGTCAGTTAAAAGGTGATCAAGCGTAACTTCTGGAATATGGCGATACAGAAAAGAATAGACATGTTCAAAATACATTTTGAGATAGTGCTCATCACCAGGTGTTTTTCTGTTTCTAGGTGGATGGGCGATGGGGCAAATGGGGTGCATTCGGCCCATGTTCGCGCACCTGCGGAGGTGGCGTGGAGCTTGCCAAGAGGGAGTGTGACAACCCTGTACCGGCCAACGGCGGGAAGTACTGCCAGGGAGTGCGTGTCAAGTATCGCTCGTGCAACCTGAATGCCTGCCCGGATGCAGGTACGTCTGCATGCGTTGTATGGGGGTTAAGGTCTGCTGCGGGGTTTTCAAACCACATTTGTACTTTTAAAGGCCAAGGTCCCAAGCCAAGAGAACTGACTACTTTTTCTCTGTGGGGAGGGATGTCACATTCTGTAATGGATGCTCACATGCTACATGGACCCTGTTAAAACCCTATTCCTCACAATGAACCCAAGTAAATAAATGTAAAAACCTCCTTTCAGACTAGAAGGCGTGAAGCTGTAAGACCAGCAGCTAAACGTGCCTATGTAAATAGAGTACCAGCAACAGGTTGAGGACAAAACCTGTCCAGTTAAACAAATAAAGTTCACCTGAATGAATAACAAGAGGAAATACGAAACAGAACTTGCCCTTCCTGAACTCCTGCAGAAATTCCTAACCTGTGGTTTGCCTAATCCCTAATTATCTAACCTCACAGGTAAAAGCTTTCGGGAGGAGCAGTGCGAGGCCTTCAACGGGTTCAGCCTCAACACCAACAGGCTCACCCCATCCGTGGTATGGGTCCCCAAATACTCCGGGGTGTCCCCCAAGGACAAGTGCAAGCTTATCTGCAGAGCCAATGGAACAGGCTACTTCTATGTCCTCGCTCCAAAGGTTGGTTATTGTTTGTCATTTTATTTATTTTACTCTTATTTAACCAGGTGGGTAAACGGGAATCAAAATGGACTGGGAATGCAAATCACATGTAGGGATGATTTGCTGGCCAGATGTAGAGAACAGTGCCATGGCATGGGATCGTCAGTTACCACATCGAGTCTGCATCCCACCGCCACCAACACCTCTTCCAGGCGCAACATAGTATTGCAGGAGGTTTCCCATCCAAGTACTAACCTAGTCCAGCCCTAATTAGCTTCCTATTTAACCCTATTTGGCTGCTGACTAATGGTACTACAATAGCTTCTCCTGTTTCTCTGCTTTTTGTGCTTAAAGTATTACTTAATTTCCAGGTGATTAACTACTAATATGATGCAGGTGCAGGCAGGCAGATTAAGGTTGATGCAGGTAGTTAATGAGATTTATTTGTAACTATATAACAAAGCAGAGGGCAGTGAGACAAATATGCAGGTGCTACTGGATTGAGTACAGATGTGAGCTCTGTGCTTTCTTAGGAGTGGAGAAAGAAGAATGGGTTGGAAGGGGTGAGGGTCTTATCTGCCTGAGATACAGGGGTGTGAAGTGAGCCAGAGCAGGGACTGACTGCTGGGGGAAGAGAGAGAGAAATAGAGAGAAAGAGAGAGAGAGAGAGAACAAATATTATTACCAGATTATTTTTATTGCGAAACGCACATCATTTAATCTTTGCATGTGATACAATGCAATTTGATAGTTTTAAATGACATTTGAATAACCTTTCAGCATTGTTTTTTGTGTGCATATACAGTAATAAAATGCTAAAGCAGTTTAACTGAATAATGTCTATTGCTGATATTGGTGTCAGACACGTTTTGTAGCCATAAATGAACACGTCTCCATAAGAGATACCAGAACGGACATGCCTCTGGAACAGACACACATTTGGTCAATAAAGAGACTGTCTGGGGGATGCTGTGACATTTCTTTGGCATAGCCCTGTTATTTTAGAGGGTTGTGAAATTCAAGGAATACACAGTGCTGGCAAGAAAATAAAAGTTTCAGAACATTCTATAAGGGAAGTCAAGTTCATAACAATGGCTGACAGCCAATTCTCCAAAGACAATGATGATAATTTTATGGAAAAACACATGGTGAGCACTTAAGACCTGACACTGTAGCATGAGGATACCAGCAGCCTGGTCTGGCTTTGCAAATGTCACACGTCATGAAGTCAGAGCAGTACAGTTCTCCACTGACACCCCCATCACACATGCAGGGACAGTTCATGCTTTGTTCTCATTGGGTGTATTGTGATAATGCTGAGCTTTCATTGGCTTAACCATGAAGTCTTTGTCCTGCCTTAGATATAGCAGCCAACTGAAGGGTGACTGCTTTCATCACCTGCACTTCTGAGAATGGGCAGGGACAGTATTTCAGATACTTGTATTTATATGGTCACATGAAAGTATTTGAAATATGCATTTGCATGTATGCATTTCATATGGGAAACAGGATGCACACCTGTTGTTTTTATGGTTTATACCTCTATGCCTCCAGTAAAGCAAGCTACACCATGATTGTGATTGTAGTTTATGGATACATCCATTTGGGAGTTACATGTACATAAAATTGAGTTTTTTGTAACTCTTGAGTGAGGTAGTTAACCCAAATTGCTTCATTAAACATCCAGCTGGATAAATTGATGGTATGTTAAAAAACACAAGTAACTCTGGATAAGAATCCGCTCAATGCCTAAATGTAGTGGTCGCTCATTTAGTGTTATTTTAGTGGTTGTCATTTAGTGTAGATTTGTTTTTCTTTGCCTGTCCGTGGTCATGTGAATGTTTCTCTGTCTGTCTGCCGGCAGGTGGTGGATGGGACCCCCTGTACCCCAGACTCCACTGCTGTGTGTGTCCAGGGGAAATGCATCAAGGCCGGCTGTGACAGAAAACTGGGCTCTGACAAGAAGTCCAACAAGTGTGGTGTGTGCGGAGGGGACAACCGAAGCTGCAAGAAAGTCTCAGGGCTCTTCACTAAACCCTTGTGAGTATCTATTGTATTCTTCTTTATTATTTTACTTTATCTCTTATTGCTATTTGCTACTTTATTGCATTAAACCTTCCAAAAGTAACAAAGTGCTTTATGAATAGGTCTTCGGATTATTATGGTAATTATCATTGTTGTTATTGTGAATCTCATGACCATCCCAATATGAGCTGAATATCACTATGAATGAAATCTATTGCAGTCAGATTTGTGTTTGCATTGAAAAATATTTAAAAACACAGCAGCAATGTGTTTAGATTGTAAAAACTACAAAATATATTCAGCTTTGTTGTCAATACAGTCACATCACTGTCTAATTCTTGCCTGCACAGTCAACATTTTCTGAAATAGTTGCCCAATTTTTGTGTGATTGTGCAGACACGGCTACAACTTTGTGGTGATGCTTCCCATTGGAGCCTCGAATGTGGATATTCGGCAGCGGGGCTACAAGGGCATAACCAATGATGATAACTACCTGGCAGTGAGAAACAGCCAGGGCACCTACCTGCTGAATGGAAACTACGTGGTGTCGGCGGTAGAGAGGGACATCATCGTGCGGGGCAGTCTGCTGCGGTACAGCGGCACAACCACCGCTACGGAGACGCTCCAGTCCTCCAGGCCATTGCAGGAGGCACTCACCGTGGAGGTGCTCTCCGTGGGCAAGATGACCCCTCCACGCATCCGCTACTCCTTCTACCTGGCAAAGGAGAACAAGGAGGAGAAGCTCCTGAAGAAGGAGGGCCGGGCCCACTCTCAGAACAGCGTGCTTGCGGAGGGAGACACGGTGGAGCTGAAGAAGGCCTTGTATCGGAGGCCGGCACTGAAGTGGACGGTGGCTAACTGGGACGAATGCTCGGTGACCTGTGGGAGCGGCCTGCAGAGGAGGCTCGTCCAGTGCCTGGACTCGGACGGGGAGGCGGCATCCAACTGTGACGCCACGCAGAGGCCCAACGCCATGAGGCAGTGTGGGGACCCCTGTCCCATGTGGGATGTGGGGGAGTGGTCCCCCTGCTCCAAAACCTGCGGGAAGGGTTTCAAACGACGGGTACTGCGATGCGTCACCGAGACGGGCATGCTCTTGCCTCGGGATCACTGTATTGGCAAACGAAAGCCACAGGAACTGGACTTCTGCAAATTACCTCCTTGCTAATGATACCCTTCCCTAATTCCCAACAGACACTTATTTTATTTTTTGTTAAAATGTATGCAAAAAAACTAAACAACAAAAAAACTAGTTAACGATCCAGAACCGTGTTTGTTCTGGTGCATCTGCTTGCAACATGGGCCACATGAGAGGAACATATAAAAACAGGGTAAGAGTGTAACAGTGTCTGTATGAGAGAGAGGTACAAACTTGTGGACCCAATTGTTTCATTCATATGGAGTTGGTGTTACACAGAGACGTCTACCTCTGATCATCACTGAGCAATAAAGCACACATGCTCACACACGCACACACCTGTTACATGCAACCGTGCCCTATAAGTGTAATGGTGTGATTTTTCTGGACTCTTGACAAAGACCAAAGTAGAGAACACAACCCAAGTTTTAAAAAATAAACAAGAAAACGGTCAATTGGATTACTGGAGAACTGGCCTAAAAAAGTAACATTGTTAATATATAAGAAATATTCAATATATTTTTCAAGCCAGATTTCAGACATATCAACTATTGCCACTGTATAGGCCTATGCATTTTATACGTATATTGTAGAACATAGGAATATATTTTTATATACACTATGTTTTTTTTATAATTACAGTGGCATGATCATAAAATCACAACGGCAAAAGCAGTTTGACATATGTTCAATTATTGTGAAATACATCCCTTATATTTGGATATTGAATATTTGAAATATTTGAACATTTCCTTTAATATCAAATATTAATATCAATTAGCTAATAACCAGTGTCTTTCATATGCGTTTAAAAAACCTTCCCACTTAATTGCAAAATTTAACAGACTAGTAAACTGTGAAGTTCAGTAGTTATATCTACAAATGTTTCTAAATAAGGAATTCTTAGGGATTGGACTAGATTCAAATAATAGTTTTGGGTGGTAAGTTAAGACGTGTTTAATAGTGTAAATTGCCATAATCTTTTTATATGTCAAAGACATAATCACTCAAGGATATTTAGCAAAAATAATAATAATAATAGTAGTAATGTCATATTTGGTACCATCATTCCAAAGTATGTATAACAAAATGTGAAAATCTAATGCTGTTTCAGATATTCATGGCACAGAAATGTACTTAAATTGTGAAACTCATTCTGTTAGTGTGGCAAATCAAGTGGACCAGCTATGAACCCTTAAGTATATTCCTTTAATAATGAAATTATACATCATCAGGCCTACATAAGATTGTCATAAGCATGACATAACATTTCTGACAATTAGTCATTACAGCTAATAATATCATATAAAGTGATTATTTTGAAACTGTTATGTAAATGATTTGTTAAATTCACTGTGTACATTATGGTGGCCTTATGACATTGGTCTAAGCTGTAACACACTGTCATGTCAGGTAATGGTAGGGGTTATATCCTGCTTATGACCATGTTATGTAGGCTTTATGACATATAGTTCAAGTAAAGTTTCTTTCTAGGTCATGATAGAATAGTATACAAGAGAAATCTGAGTCTAGACTTGAGATCCCTGAAAATCCAGGAAATTGTTCAGGGTAGGTGACTCCACTCTTGATTTTACGTAAGCAAAGATGATGGAATGATATAGGGCTTATGTTAGTGGTCATGTATCTGTGCTATCAAAGTTTAAATAGTTAAACATCAGGTTCACATGCCATGCTTGCCTTGCACATCTGATAAATATACTTGACATGTTTGTTTTAATGACAAATGAAGTCTTCATTATAAAATCAATAACACCATATGTGTTATTGGTTTACCCAGTGGAAACAGTACTCTTAGCAAAACTCTTAAGCAGAACTGGTCTTAAACTATAACAAGAACTTGAATTTCTCATTTTCTGAAAAAAAAAAGGTTTCCAAGATAAACTTCCCACCAGATACGAAGTAGAAAAATATGATACATTGCTTGTATTCCCTTTATTGGTAGAGTGAGGAGAACAGTAGCATGGTGACCTGGGCTAAATGGTATCCTCTGGCATTTTGCAACAATTTGCTCAATATGTCAATCACTGCAAGAAAAAGCTAAGAGAAATCTGTAATTTTGGAAAGGTTAAGACCATCCCGCTTGTATGAGGAAACAACTTTAAAAAAATAAAACTGACTGACATGCCAAAATATTTTTTAATGAAATTTGGCCAGTACTTTAAGGATCCTCTGCTCTCCATTGGACAAACGCATGCCCAAATCCTGCCTCATGCTGTACGTATTCCATGTACTCCTTGATCTTTGGAGACATGCTCTAATGCATTAGTGATTCTAGGCTGTTATGTATATTGTAGGGTAGTACTCTCACAAATGTAAGACCCAAATTGGCATGGTATATACATCATAAAATACCCAAGTGCTGTCATATAGTTAATGCTTTCAATCAATTTCTCCAGTGTTGTTCTCCAGTGCAAACTGGGTCCACTATACACTTCAAATGAATATGCAACTGTTCAAATTATTTACAGTAGAATGATAAATAATGTGCAGAAAATTTGACAAACTTACGAAGAGCTACATCAAAGGATTATAAAACGAAGCGGTTTCAGACACCTGTAAGGAAACACACATGCAAAGAACCTCCTTCAAATCTATCCAAGTAGAAGAGGAAACAAATTGACTCGTTCACTTTAATCCTAAACCTTCAGAAAATTACAGTATTTTCTAATTGCATTTCTGCCCCTATTACATTAAACATCTTACATTTCCTTTCAATTTCTGGAGACAAGGCAAAACTGTTCACTCCTTCCTGAGCTCCACTTAATTACTTGGAGTTTTCGGATTCCCAGAATAGTCCTCTTCTCATCCCAAGCCAGCAGTGCAGCTGCTAATATCACGCCCTGTCTGGTACAGTTGCCATTAGTATCTAATTTATTATGATTAAATAAATAAAAGTGGCAAAAAGGCATGATTTCTTTGTTTGTAATGCTGTACGTGTGTCATCTATTTGGACCCTGATCCCCCCCCCCATTGTATCTCTCGACTCGTCTCGTAACTAGTTTATGAAAAACTCTGTAATCTGCTACATACTTGTCTTTGCTTTGGTTCGGAGGGACCACATCTTCCATCTAAAAGATGGTTCCTGTATTACTTGGGATTTTATTGTTTTCTTTTGCACATTGTACAGCAAGAGAATGACTTGCTCTGCACTGGCTGCATTGTATACTGTGTATACACTCATTGGGCAGTGCACAAATAAATAATGTAAATATCTTCTTATTTTTATTTTTTTGTTATCACATTTGTTAATTTCTTCTTTGTCTTCAAGGTATTTATTCCAAATAAAAGTCATTTAGAATGTTTTTTCTTTCAGTCCCTTTTGCCTTTTTTTAACAGCACGCGCAATGTGTAAAATGCTCATTGTTAATTCAATTCTGACAATGTTTATATGAGTCACATTATAGTGGCATATTTGCAGATGTAAATATAATTTTTTGTGCTTTGGATTTTCAACAGGTTAAAAAATAAAAAGTTAATAAAAAATTACCTCTATGCATTAGTAATCTTCCGTGAGTGGACGCAGGAACAGAAACATACCAATGAGGTACATTCCGAGATACCAAATGTTTCCAAGCCACCATCACCATGGAAATGATAGCATATATCAAGTACCTCTGTCAACACGGCTGAATGCAGATGGAATTCTTTTATGAGACCCCCTAATCTGTCTCAGGACTGCACCAGAAGTTTTTGAAACATTAATTCAACCATCCCTCACGGCATGGTGTTTTGGCTTTGTGTTGCAGGGGGGAACTTTTCCTGTGTCTGTGACCTGTTACTTTGACTAGACACAAAACATTTGCAAAGTGAATGTCTTTGCATGCATCAAAACATATTACGTATACTTTTTTATCATTTACTTGATTTATGTGACAGGAAATAGGTGCTGTGCAAAGCCTGGACCAGCTACAACAAAAAATGGGAAACTATTCACTAGTGGCAAGTGTAACATCTGGAGGCCCACAGATACATCCATATATGGAAGTCTGAGGTTATAGACTGAGGTATATATGGGCCATTCTACAAAAGTCATGCAAATTGCTGTCCCTCTCTGATAAAAGTAAGAAATTGACCAATAAAATCTTTCAATGCTATATAATTCATTAGATCATGTTATGTTTTAATATAATCCAAGATATAAATTGCAGTAATAATAGTTATATTTATCCAAAATCAACACTTATACTCTTGGGAGTATACATTCCTATTGGGAGATGGCTGTCCCCACCATCAACCCTTAAACTGGTGCATTAAAAAATAATACCCAAAATACTTTTGCCAATTATTTGACTTGTCTCATTCAATAAAGCATGTGAATCTTTATCAAATATAAGTTAAAATAATGCAATCTATTTTGTAATAAATTTTATAATTCAAAAAACCGATCGAAAAAATGCTGTCCCCAATTTTTACGTCACAACCGAAACGTACACTGTTTGAGTCTGTGCAGTGAACCTGCTTGTAGCCACACACCCCTTTTTTAACCAGGAAATTAGACAGCCTTCATATGAATCAAGGCCACATGGTGAGTAGCTAGGTTTTTAGCATTTTGATATATTTGTCCTTCAAAGTATGAAAATCAGTCTGTGGTTTTAAGAGACGTCACACCGAAACACCCAAGTTTTCATATTAGAGAAAAAGTAGATTTCATAACTGTAGATTTGATTAAAAGGAAGGTGCATCTGCACAGAGAAGTGGTTGCTAACCATGTGCTTGCTAAATATTTTGTTTTGTGGCCAAAATAAGCCAAAACTGTCACAACCGAAACAGTCACTACCGAAACAAATGGTATTGTTTTGACAGGCCTGTTTCGGTTGGTGACACGTGTCCGTAAATTCTTATTAAAGACAATAAATAGTGAGACAAGCAATGCACATGTACAAACCTCAATTCCAAAAAAGACAGTGGGACAGTGTATAAAATGTAAATAAAAACAGAAAGCAATGATTAGTGAGTCCTTTTTGTATTCATTTGAAAACAGTACAAAGACAAGATATTTCATGTTTTAACTAATCAACTTTCTTCTACATTTCATTCTCTATTCAGCTCATTCTACATTTGAGGCCTGCAACACCTCCCAAAAAATTTGGGACTGGGGCAGGTTTATCTTTGTGTTACATCACCTGTCCTTTTAACAACACTCAGTAATCTTTTGGGAACTACAACACTAATTGTTGTAGTTTTGAAAGCAGAGTTGTTTCCCATTCTTGCTTAATATGAGACTTCAGCTGCTCACCAGTCCGGGGTCTCCATTGTCATATTTTGGGCATCATAATGCGCCACACGTTTTCAATGGGAGACAGGTCTGGACAGCAGGCAGGCCAGTCTAGCACCCGCACTCTCTGACGACAAAGCCATGTTGTTGTAACACGTGCAGAATGTGGCTTGGCATTGTCTTTCTGAAATAAGCAGGGATGTCCCTGAAAAAGCGATTGTCTAGATCGCAGCAAATGTTGCTCCAAAATGCATATGTACCCTTCAGCGTTAATGGTGCTTTCACAGATGTGCAAGTTACCCTTGTCATGGGCACTAACACACCCCCATACCATGACAGACGCTGGCTTTTGAACCTTGTGTTGGTAACAATCGAGATGGTCCTTTTCCTCTTTGGCCGGAAGAACACGACGTCCATTATTTCCAAAAACAATTTGAAAGGTGGACTCGTCAGACCACAGCACACGTCTCCACTTTGCGTCAGTCCATCTCAGATGAGCTCAGAGAAGTCGGCGGCGTTTCTGGATGTTTTGATATATGGCTTACGCTTTGGGTAGTAGAGTCTTAACTTGCATTTGTAGATGCAGTGACAAATTGTGTTTACTGACAATGGTTTTCTGAAGTATTCCCGAGCCCATGTGGTTATATTCATGACAGAAGCATGCCGTTTTTAATGTAGTGCTGTCTGAAGGATCGAAGGTCATGGGCATTCAATATTGGTTTACGGCCTTGCCTGTTTTCTCCAGATTCTCTGAATCTTTTACTAATATTATGGACGGTAGATGGTGAAATCCATAAATTCCTTGCAATCGTGTGGTGAGAAACGTTGTATTTAAACTGTTGGACTATTCGCTCATGCAGTTTTTCATAAAGTGGCGAACCCATCCTTGCTCGTAAATGCAGGGCCTTCGTGGATGCTCCTTTTATACCCAGTCATGATAGCATGACCTGTCAACTATTCACCTATTTACCTGTGGAATGTTCCAAACAGGTGTTTTTTGAACATTCCACAACCTTCCCAGTCTTTTTTATACCCCTGTCCCAACTTTTTGGGAACGTGTTGCAGGCATCAAATTCGGAATTAGCGTATATTTACAAAATCAATGAAGTTGCTAAGGTAAAACATTAAATATCTTTTAAATATATAGACAAGAGAATTTACAAATCACTGCTTTCTGCTTTTATTTGCATTTTACGTACTGTCCCAACAATGTGGTCACAACCGAAACACCTGCTGTTTTGTTAAAATTTTGAATAATTTGAATAATCAATAGTGATGGGCAGTTCGGCTCTTTTTTCTGAGTCGGCTTGTTCCGTACCGTTCGGTTTGAAGAGTCGGATCGGAGTCGGAGTCGCAAGTTTTTGGTACTTCCGGTTAATACAGTAGGCTACCGTTCGTTTCATTCTTTCGAACGACCCGAGCCGCATCTTTTTCTCCCAGCAGCGCGAGCTGGAATTTGAAGCTGTTTCAGACAGCAGAGTCTAGCTGGTAGCAAATTAAGTTAGTAAACCAGCTTTGATATTTTATTCAGACCGACATCACCTGATTGATACTCATTTTCTAATAGCCTATGCTCAATGTTTTCTGTTCACTCCCCCTTACTTTTCAAGCTAGTTTGCAATGACATCCACATTTATTTATTATGACTTTCCCATCTCCGTTATTCTAGCAGAAGTATAATATATTGCTGTCGGTCATTGATTGTAACGTTAGATATTACATGTAAGAATAGACATTGAATGGTTATATTTGCATAGGCTATAGCTATTTTATTAGTCTATGCAAATATAAATCTTTTTTAAATTTTTTTATCAGATCCTAAAATCCAGTAGCCTACTGAAAATGTGGTGGCTGTATAGGAGAGATAGCCAGCCAAATCCGACAAGCCAGATCTTGATGTGTGTGTGCGTAGGCTACAGGAGCCTGTTACTATTACTGTTACTATTACTTTTAAATAGTAGATTTGGTAAAGATTTATTTGGACACCATAAAATATGTTTATTTGAACCATTAGGTTATTTATTCTATTATACAAAATTGTATTTATCTGTTCACTGTTGTTGTTGGTCAAGAGTTCTGAAATAAAAATGCCACCACTTTTAAATAAGAATCTGTTTTATACTGCAATTCGGTGGCAAACAGCCCCATGTAATAATTTTGTAATAAAAAGTAGGCGTCTCGGACTATCATTAGATATAACAATAATCATTAGATATTTGTCAATGTTTCTGGTTGATCCGACGCTAAGTAGGCTAGACCCGAATATTAATGGTGTTGGCTACAGCATTTGCTCTCAATTAAAACTCGAAAGGACTTTGGTTTGTGTCACGGCTCTGGAACCGTGGGATATTGCCGTGGTTCACGGCTCTGAGTCGAGTTGATTTCGTGCTGATGAGAGTTGGGTAGTAGGCGACTGTAGGAACATCTTTTAACTGTTAGCAGTAGTAGCCTAATAATCACTTTGGAATGAGCTGGGGCGATTATCTAATTCACAAAAATGTGTGCAATATTGTTAGATCAAATTAAAATGTATTCGTGAATGATTATAAAACAGATTTGTGCAACCTATTTTGTTGGGCGCAACACTACTGCTGCTCAACCTAGGTTACAACTAGTGACACTGGCTCCCAGCTGTAGTAGAAAGAAGGCAGAGTCAAGAGCCAGAGCCGTGGGTAAGCACGATTCCCTCGAACTGTCGAGTCGACTCCGACGACTCGGCATAAAGAGTCGTTCAAAAATACCGATTCGTTCACGAACTGCACATCACTAATAATCAAATATCCAAGATATTGTGCTGGTGAGGGTATATATAATCTCATAAATAAGAATCTATCAAATTCATGTGATCAAATCTGTCCATTTTATATAGAACATTTGTACAGAGTTTTCACTAAATCTAATTAATCCAATGTTTTATTTGATTTAACAATTCAGGGTAATTGATTCAAATTCAACAGCAGTCAAGATTTTTTTTCCAAAATGTCATTTTCAAAGGGGTGAATTAAACTTAACAATTGGGTATGTCATTTTATTTCAAAAGCAGGGTTTACACCATGTTTCGGTTGTGACATATTTAGGAGCAGTCAGTAAATTCATCCTTATTCTGAAAAAATGACGTGATTACACTGTACATCTAGTATATTTATGTATCTCAGATAAAGTGTAACACATATATTATAAAAGAATACAAATTTACACTTTTCTCCAACCCTCAATTTGCACAATTTGACTTCTGTAGAATGGCCCATATAGTTACCAATGGAAGAGATCAAACTCTTGATTGTAAGAATTGTAATACATTTGGAGACTATATCAAGGTTATTTCAGATGCGTTACAAACTGAACATTAGAAGAAAAAAAAAAACAGCCTGATTACAAAAAGAAGAAATCTGCTTGAAGTACTATAAGCCTATCAAAAGTTTTTAATTGAAGAATATGTGCTTCATTGGCTTCATGAAACTGGTCAGAAATATATATAGGCCTACACTAGCTGTGGTTTATTGTTTAATCGGATGCAATACTGCAGAGTCAGATGCAGTGTCTTGATTTGCCTTAAAAAAGTGGGAATATGCATGTTTTATGTGAGTAATGAGGCTATAGCCAAAATGGGAGATAGAAAGAGGAGTGTTGCTTTGCAAGACTACTATTTATCAATGTCCTGCATTTTGAAGCATCTGGATTTATAAAAGATCTTGATAAAATAATAGATAAAAATGATTTATAATGGTCTTGTTACTCCTGCATTGTCCATACATTTTTCCATAAGATAAAATCATATGAAAGACCCCCCCATTTATGACTTCTGGAATAGTGTCAGACAGGGGTGAAGCATGCAGCTGTTTGGGAGTAACCCGTTAGGCCAGACACAGTTGCCCGGACTTACCCCGCTAGACATGTGGTCTGGACCTGTGATTCCCCACCCCCCACCCCACCCCACTCCCCCAACACAAAGCCAGGGCGGCTTAACGACGTTTTGGTGCACCAGGTCCGCTAATCTCTTCACCGATGCCTTGGTGTACATAGGTGGGAATGGTACGAGATCAGCTCATCAGCTGCGCATTAATTCCCATTGAGGCCACATGGGGCTTTCTGCTGACATAAGCATCCTATCTTTCCTGGAACACCAACCACACAGCTGACCACATTATGCCCGGTGATCCACTCCTATTGTGAAAGGGGAGTACGTGTACCTCTCCCAGTTTTTGTGTGACTCACTGTCCTAATGAGTGGGTGCGTGGGGGGGAAGGAGGGGATCAAGGGCTGGAAAAGGCTGACAAATGGTGGTTGAATTTGGGTGGAGTACCCCACATAGCCAGCTATTTTTCATTTTGTATGCTCCTTCTTATTTTCTCTATTTCAGGGAGACATAAAGAACTGTGGAGTCCCATCTTGTCATATTGTGGCCCCCCACGCTCCCCTCTGGATTCTGGCACACTTTCTGCCCACTTGATGGTGGTTTTGTGACAAATGAATCACAAATGTTTCATTGGGGGCAGAGTGAAATATACTGACCAAGCAAAACTCAGAAGAAAAAATGAGCCAAGATGTGGCAACCGCAATAACTGAAAGTATCTGAAATGGGGAGTTTCTGCAGCATTGAACTATCTACTCAGAAGCATATAAAGTAGAGCAGCCCATTTTATAAAGTGGGTCACCCTATAACACTGTGGATATAGGGGGTACGTGTGTCACAGAGGGTGAAGAATGCATTTAGCATGTAACATTAGTGTCCACAGTAATTGAGGTGTGAAGTGAGTCCATGGAAATTATGGATTGGTCCAGATTATCTTTGTAGTTTCACAAACAAATCACATGCCAGCAATCTGGAAATCATAATCACAGTGTTGCTATCACTGTATTAGAGGATATCATTTGTTTATTAAAGAGCACAAGCAGGGTTATATTATGTGAGCAGAGAAATTAAAAGGAATACAATGATGACCTAGATAGAGTGCTGGAATTTGAAAAGAGCCAGAACAGGAATTTGGAGTTAAATTTCCACAGCTACAAGATAACAGTGACCCGATGTAAAATGGAAAGTTAGCTCATACGACCTTCGAAATACAACCACTCATTTGCGTGATGAAATTATGGCTTGCTTTATTTGTCTGGACAAATACTGGGGTCATGTAAACTAAAAAAACAAAAAACATTTGCCCTGGTCACCGGACACATGCATGCTCGACCAAAAGGGCATCCCAGTTGCGATATCTCAAAATCTTTGTTCTTAAATCCTATATCTTCCGTTCGGTGATGAGCATCTGATCAGATAATTACTCCCCGATGTCCTGCTGTGTGGGGTCTCATTCTTCACCAGACAGAGGTCAACAGAGCAGACTGGGTGACCCTTTAACAGAACATCCCACGCATTGACAAAGACTGGGAAAACCTTTCATCTTTAATCCCTGGGATTAGGAAAAAATTGGCCCACACAACTGCAGCTATGATTCAATGTAATCAATAGCATTACATTTCATATTGTTTGAGGCATATGAAACTTATAACTACTTTCTTTCTCTTTCTCTGTCTCTCTGTTTTTGTTTCTATTTCTGCAAAAAGATGGACTGTTTTGGAACTGGAGAATGCCATTATTGTGAACATAATTGTTTTGTCCTCACCCACTTCAGTCAGTTTTCATTAATTCAACCTTGAATTTTGATGTATATAATATTCCAATATAGGGTTAATTTTGCTCAGCAAAAAAAAAAAAAAAAAAAATCTTGTGCCCACAATTCTGTTTGAACAATCCTCTAAATGAGCTGCTTGGTGAACTCTTGTGTACTTTTCTGTTTGTTTAAGCATCACAAAACTATAGACCTGCTTGTAGTTATTATTTTGGTTATTGGTTTGTTGAAACATTACATTTTTGTAAATTAAACATGATGGAAGACTGCACTCATAATAGTCCTTCTGCTGTAGTGCTTCATTCCACTGCTTTGAAAGAATATTTTCAGATTGGTCTTGAGCAGAAAACAGAAAGAAATACATAAATTTGCTTTCAACTGAAGAAAATCTGAGGGCATTAGAAATCAGTTAGAAATCATGAGTTTTGATGATATTTTGAGTGTCTGTTTATCTGTAGGGAATTCTTCAAATTTATTGCATTTAAACATATGTAATCATTCATAATCTATGATCCACACTGAAGTATTAAAGTTTTACCCTCTGGTAAGAGGGAGAGAGGGAGTCACCAGAGGGTAAAACTTTAATAGTTTAATATTAAAGTTCAAGACGTCCAGTTTTGGGCAAACAAGGCTTCAGTGTGGACCCAATTTAGATTTTGCATTCATATGTGTTGAACATGTAGTTTAAACAGGATCGGGGGGGAGATTTTCTTTAAAGAAACAAGTGAGGAAAGCCTGGCATTTGCATCATTCATTTCAAAAGCATGTAACTACTGATTCTTTATAAATGGATTGTTTGATATTAAATTTGCCTTGCCTCTTTAGGAGGGGGAAATAAATTATGCCTGCCTAAATTCATGCGGTCATGGGCTCTCCATCAATATGTGTGCGTGTGTGTCTGTGTGAGGATGTAATAACATGATAGAAAGGCACACAAATACAAACACAGACATTGCACAAACCCTCTCATGATATACCCCCATACAGTGCCCTCTGGAACACAGCCAGCTCCGCAATCTTTGATTCACTGCCAGATTTTCATGCCAATTGCGATCACATGGCGATGAGATAACAAAAGGCCCATCTGCATGACAACTCAGGGCAAAGGATTAAATGATCCAGAGACAAGTAATGTGTCTCAATTAATCGTGGCTGGCAGAGGGTCCCCCAAAAACTGGGTTACAAAGTCTTCCCCCATCTCCCCCTCCTGGCTCCATACGATTTACAGGAAATCCAGCCTCCGCCACAGTTTATACCAGACCTTTGAAACCAATTTGCGAGACCACAAGTCATAAATACTCACCTGTACATCTTGTTCGACTTTGTGACATCTGTGACCACTTTTGAGAAAGCTTTTCAGGAAAATTCAGCTCTTGGAGGAGTCTTGCAAAGGTACATAATGAGAGAGATCAATTAAACTCTAGAAATCAATTAGTACATCCTGAAAATGTCCACACCACCATGTAGCCTAATTGTGCTAAGGCTAGGAAAATTTAATTTACACCTGGAAAAACTTTCACCTAGTCTGAGTTTTATGACATGTTGGTCTTATGACATGTTGAGTTTAGTTACATTTTCCATTGTTTCCATAACCTTTTTTCTTCCAAAAATTTGAATTGACAGTTGAACTGTTCCTGTCAAGCCATACTTTGTCAACAACACCTATGCAAGGAGTACTTAACTCCACCCTACTTGCAGCAAGATGAAGCCAAGTGTTTTGCGCCATTGTGGACTCCTGTTTATAGCTGGCTAATGACATGGCTGAGGCTCGAATCCAAGGAACCCACTGAGACTTGAACCCCAGCCTGTGCTTCTGATGATTGCTTCCAGGGATTGAGTCACTCAAGAGCCCACTTTTACACAGTAATCAATAATTGTTATAGTGACGTTTACAAACAGGTTGTCACAGAATAATTCAAAGTTGACATTTTCCAGAGAGAACCAAAAAACTCAAAGATTGAGCCAATTTTGGGAAAGCTGGAAAATGATTCCCCAAGCTCCTAAAATGATCAAATTGAACTACTGGAAATTGTGTGATATAGAAAAGAATAAAAAATTATGAAAACAAAAGAAGTTGGTGATGGAGCTTCATTGTCATTTTGACTCTTTCACCTTAATCTGCAGACTGCAAACCTCAGAGCGCTGTTCCTTGATTGGAGTGAAACAGATTTTTTTTTAACCAGTGACTCTATGTGGGTTCCTCCCTCTCACCAGTTTTGATAGAGAGACATAAAACATAACAGAGAGAGACATAACACATTTCTGCACACAGTGTTCATTCCCATAGTGAGAAATATTGATTGAAACAGACACGCAGCAACAGCCTGATAAAACAAATGCAATGACATTCACTGTCCCAAGCACAACAGTTGTTAATGTTTTTGGGCCAGATTCAGAGTTGTGATAAGCATGCGCAAATGGGACTTACTCCCGAAATTCCGCGTAGCTTAAGCTATTTGTGATTCAGACATTTGACTTATCCACTGTTTTAAGCGTCTCTCCAGTATATATGCAGCATTACGCACGCGGGGTGGAGATTTAATGAAAATGAGGCGTGTCTGCAAGTTGTTCAAGATACGCGTATTCAGAGTTTTCACTTAATAATTTTTTTCCACGCAACTTTGTTCGGAAATAAACGTAGTTTATATCTAGCGCCGCCAGATTATTATGAAAAATACAGAATCATTCGCATAAATGGATATTAGAATGAATGCATGTTATTTGAACATAATATTGGTCATATTTTCCTTTGCATAGATAACTTGCAATTATCAGAAAGCTCTCATTAAAAAAAAAGTAAAAGTAGGCTATGATTGACCGTCTGGTATATCATACCAGACACATATTAGATGGATTAATTGATGGACAGTGTCTGGATCATATTCGCTTTGACGGAGAGACGATTTATGTCAGCACAGGTTCTCCAAAATTATTAAGTTGAAGACGTTGCATATAGGCTACTGTGTTCAACCACCATAGGCTACATGACTTTAGGTAAATCGTTAAAAAGTGATTTTTAAATCTTTTTTTCAGTAAATCCAAACAATTTATTTGTTTACCTAATAATATTGCGTGCAACCACTGTCCAGCGATTATTTCTTTTGCTTATGTGACAGGTATATCCCAGTCATCAATAGAAGCTATGATCATTTTATCAATGCGATGTATTAATACGTTCACTACATGCCGATACCCCGTCACGCAAGAGCAACTACAATGGGCAAAGGCAGGATTGTCCTAAAGGCACTGTCACTGACATGTTGAAAATGCATAACATTTTTTTAGTAGATACCTGGCAAGGTACAAGAAACAGGTAATTAAAATATCATGCCCTGTACCACCCACATTTTGAGATAAGCACCTGTGCAACACAAGTTAGAATACGGCGTAAGTCAGCTCGCGTTAAATCCGCGCAGGAGAGGCACTTAAGCGCATGACTTAATTGGCCATCTCTGAATCCGGCCCTTCGTGTACAGTTAGCTTTTACTGAGCTTATGCAAAAAAAAAAAGTATTTTGTCCATCTAAACAATTAGTTGATAGTGGGAAGACCTGTATATTACAAAAAAAAACATCTCCCTCTCTTTCATTTGTACAATGTATACAGATATTATCTGTATTTTATGCTTGTAATTAGTGGTTAGCATGAAAGTAATTAAAGGTTTCATTTGATAGCAGAATGTCAACACTGGTGATAAATGTCCAGTTGAGGGCAATCTCAGCCACATCAGAAAGATTCTTAGGGACTCTTTGTTTCTTTCTCTATTGCTGATTTGTTCCCCCTTGTTTTCCAGCAAAAACCTCAACCCCAACTGTTCTCAATTACTTAATTTGCCCTACAACTCATCCCTACAAAACAGGATGTGCATAAAGGGGTTTCCACACAGCTGAGTGTGGCGTCAGCACAGACAGCTAACAGCAGTCAGATGAGGCAACTACAACAATGCTGAGAAGGGACGTGGGGTGATGTTGCCATGGCACTGTTGAGGGTCCAGCTGCAGAGCCATGGGACACGTCAGAGTGGCAGACGTATGATAGGCCATTGTTGGGGCAGGAGAGGTGGCATCCTGTGCCAGGCGTAGAGCTGAGTGCCCTGGTGCAAAGTATTCCTTCTATCTGTACTTCCTGCAGCTGAGAAAATAAAATATACTCCCTCTTAGATGTGGTTTTGTCTCCCTTCTGAGTAAGGATATGGTTTGAATCACTCTGTCTATCTAAGCTGTTTAGTCATGGTTAGGGAATTGGACTTAAAACTCCCTTAAAACCTGGTTTCAGAGGGTTCCAACCGACGCATTGCCATTCTACATTTGATAATTGCACTTAACATAATTTGTATGAAGAAAAATGTAAGTTGCTCTGGGTAAGAACATCTGCTAAATGCATAAATAGAATATAATGTAATATAATGTCACCTCCCTAGGTCTGTAGGACTTGTCCAGGAGACTTTTCAGAGTGTTCTAGACCAGTAATTTTTTTGAGCTGTGTGTGATATTCTTCAGTTGTGTGTAATGCTATCAGCACATTGCCATCCCCAGTCATATTTGGACATCCAAGGAGGTATTGGCAGTGTAATAGAACTGTCCTCAATAGTCATCTTTTTTGACAACCATCCTGGATGATTTCAGGATATTCAGCATTTTGGATCTTGACTCCGAAAGACAAGAGGGCGGAAAACCTCAAAAACCTCATGAACATTAAAAGAGCAGTATGGTTTGAGTTCAACTCAAACTGGCCTACATCTATTCAGAAAACCAAAGTCTGCATCCACACCCGCCCCTTTCAGATAAATCTGGGCACTCCAGTTTTAGTAATGAGCACTCTTGCATCAAGGTCTTCCATGTATTATTAATTGTGTAATTAGTTACCTTTGAATGCATACCACTGCCTACAGTGATACCTTCTGGAATGACCACAGGTTAAATGTCCAGACTGCCATAGTCACATGCTTAGAAAAAAACTGATGACCCTACCAAAGACCAGAAATGACTCACACTTTTTCAATTCTTCTTGGGAATTGTGTCAATGTGCTGGCACTATTGGACTGCCATAGTTGAGTCATGTGTTTGACTTCTGTATCTGACCTCTGCGCAAGACTGCCATGCCTGTTTGTTGGACTGTGGCATTTAACATTCATGTTGAAACCAAGACAAGGTTCAGATACACTGACAGCATTTCAAGTGCAGACTTTAGTAAAAACCAAAAAAGAATCATTCATTTAAATCATCCATTGAGGCATCCCAACACCCATGCAAACTTTTTTTTAGGTTTTCCATATCTTCTTTAAAATAGGAAAACCAAGTAGAAACATGTGTGTGAACACAGATGATCAGGCTCTTGAGGGGGAGTCATCCCCAAACTTTTATTTTCCCAGCATGCACAGCTGAGAGGAATCCTGGAAAATGTTAAAGAAGCAGATTTATGGAAGCAGAGTGCATTATCAGGTATTTTCCAACAAAATATTATGGTGACTGTTCAGATGTGCATGGATGAGACTGAGGAAACTAAAGCGTGTCAGACTGTGTTTCCATGAGGCCATGCCTGCTGGTACTGGGGAGTCTTTCACCCAGGATGCACTTGCAAAACTCGCTTATACTGTATCGACAGTGGGCCTATGTCAAATACTGTAGATCATCCATCATAGTTTTAAGTTTATTGTGGTATAGTGAAGACAGCAAAGTGTCACAACATCCATTCTGGCAGCGGTAGCTATGGCAGAATTGTAGTGTCATGGTGCTCGGCAAAAAAAAAAAAAACCTGCACCCACACCAGCCCTTCTCAGATAAGACTGGGCTGAAAGTTTTAACTGAATGATTAGATCCAGACTGGGAGAGCTAACTAAGGCAGTATATTAAAAAAAACTTTTACTTTTTTTTTTTAGATATGACTTGGTTGTGGAAAGAAGGACCTAAAACCTTAATTGGGTCTAAAAACAAAACCAAATGCTGGCACATTAAAAAAAATCACCTTTCATTTTTGAATATTTCTTGTGTCATAATAGTATACTATTAAATTGAAAAAGTAGAAAAGGGACATTTAACTGCATGTTCCATTTATTTTCAATCCCAATGTCTGTTAGGGAATAGGCTTTTTTTGTTTGAGGGCTGAGTGTACTCTGTGCAGCCCGATGAGGCTGGAGTTAGAGAGGGTGTGCTCAAGGGCTGTGGTTTCTGTGGCTTTGGGCTGCAGCCACCTCAATCTGGACTTTGGCAGTCCACAGCTAAGAAGTTCATTACTCAACAGGCAAAACATCTTGAAGGAAGCAATGAAAAAATGAAGTCATATGGCTGAACAATAAATCTGAAAAGTAGAGCACTCCGAAGGAACAAGGAACCCCCCAAACCACAAAACCTGTCCAACCCTTCCACCCCTCCACCTTCAGAAGACAGGGTTTGGTGTTTTCATCGTGAAATAGATTTTAACATGTTAAAGCAAGTATGATATTTGGCTTGTTTTTTTCACTGCTAACATTCCCCCCCCCCCCACCCCCCAAAAAAAAAAGGCTCAAAGGCGGTTCAATAGCTATGTTTTCCCGAAATAGTACTTTATGCTGAAAACCCTCCTCCTTAAATCACGCTAGATAAACCGCTCCTAGCCAACTATAATTATGTTAGGCCCGATTTAAAATGTCTCGCCTGCGCTATTTGTACAGGAGTAGATGTTAAAGGTTTGGGTCTACCCTAGTATTAGAGATCAGGGCTTACTTCAAGGTTAAGTGCCTCCATCTCTAATGCCCTCTATGAGTTATTATGGGATCTATAAATGTTTAAAGACAGAATTTAAACAGACCACAACCCAAGTTCTTGATTAGAAATATGGGTAAAATTGCATTTGTGTACAATTATCACACATTCACAGCTAGGTAGGTAAGATGTGTCTTACAGCTACTAAAGGATTATGTGCCACTTGCCCAGTAAGAAAATATTTTAGTCAAGCAAAGCATATGACTATGCATTTTTAATAATCTCAGAAAAAAATCTTTAGCCAATCATATGACAATGCATCTCAGAATAAAAACAAGCTTAAAAAAATAAAACCCCTCTGTTGGGCAGGGAGAGAACTCTCTCGCTCTCTGTCAGCCTATGTCTCGCATACTTGCACCCTAACATTGCCAGCCTTTTATATCCTTTCTGGACATGTTCCACTCACACGTTTCCTTCATGACGTCAAAATCAGCTTCCGCAATAGTACATACCAACGTCGTTTCCTTGAAAAGAGGTCCCCTGCCATGGAGTTGGACAGAATAAAACTGATTGTACTCTGGTGTATCAGTAGACTACGCTAAATTATTATTATACATTAATCGACTCCACAAAGACCAGGTCTTAAGACTATCATACTATCTGTAATAAGTATTTTAATGCATGGAACTACTTGATGGGTGATGGCAGAGACACTAAGGTGGTCAAGTCCAGGCTTGACACAGTGTTGGATACTCTCTAGTCTGCAGATACCTGGTAAGCCTAGATGGGCTGAATGGTCTGTTCTTGCCATTATACATTCCTACATTCTTATACATGACAAAATGTTCTCATGCATGACAAGACTAGAGAATATAGCATATAACACCATGCGATGTTACCATTGAGAGTTGGGAGAGAAATAAATTAAGCTAGACGAGTTTCCAATTTTACAGTGCATTTAGTCATTGTATGAGTTATGTAGGTCTGTATTATATGGCCTGTAATTTCTAAAACAAACAAACAAAAAAAAAACTCTTGAATGGTCTACAGACTACAGAAACCACAGTTCATGAACCTGCTCTTAATCAGACCCAGGATTAGAATAATCAAAGCTTGCTGCATGCATAAGGCCTCTTTCACATAGATTCAAAAAAGCACTTGAAATAAAGGAGACAGATCACACGAATGTTGAAGTATATTTGCATGAAAATGATGACATTCTGAATCAAAAGTACAACAATTCATCATGCACTCCACACTCCAACATTCCACATTTGGAAAACATGTTGTAGCAAACAGATGTTAATTACACAGAATAAGGGGAAATAAAGATACGATTCTCAAAAATAACAGACATGGTAACAATAGAAAACAGTGCACAGACATGCAAGAAATGTAATTTAGAGAATAAAATGTGTTTAATAAACTACAGATTATCTTCAACTGTGATTTTTTTATTATACATGAAACAAGTGGGTCAAAGGTCAAAACATGTTGGTATTCTTATTTTCTGAAGTCATAAGTAGTACAATTAGCTTTCTTCTGACTTATCTGACTTGAATCTAGGACAAGCAGGAGAAATCTGGATATACAGTCAACTCCAGAATTACTGGCACCCTTCATGATAATGAGCAAAAATGTAAAAAATTACACAGACAACCATAATTATATAAAATTTACAGGAATCCAATTTGTCAACTGTATCACAAATGAGAAGTAATGAGATTATTTAATTTGCTTATATGAACATGAGAACTCGACCCTGAAATCTAATGGTTAATCCCCAAGCCTCATTGTTTCCCTGGGTGCTGTGGGAATTCTCCTCATGGATTAAAGGAGATCACAGATCCAGCATAATTATGGACCATTGTGCTTATTTCTTCCTTGTCTACAACTCTATGTGGGTGGCTTTGCTTTTATAATACACTCCACTCGTTTGGTCCAAAATTTCATCAGGTTATTTTCCCTTTCACAGGGAGCTCTTGTTCCACTTTCCCCAAGACCTTCATGTCCGCTTTTGATCAAACTTGTGATTTACAGTGGGGCGATGTCATTGCCTTGGCCTTATTTTGAATCCTCATTGCTAAAAGGTGCACTGTCTACTCTACCATCCATTCACAATTATCAAGACAGACATTGACATCTCAACAGCTGCTGCATGAAGGACAATGGTTCCAGATTAGTAAACAGCTCTGACATAATGATTCATAGCTTGGCAATAGACTGCTTTTAAGTCAATCATATTTCTTGGATGGGCACATCTCTCTTTCTGTTCTCAGTGTAAGTGTATTCATTTAGATCAGTTCTTCTGTGGAGTTGCTGTTGGCTTCTGCTGCCAAAGAATATAGCAACAATGGTCCTCATTTGCAAAACCTTTCTTAAATTCTTACTTTCTTAATAAAAGTTCCTACAAAAAAACAATGTGGGATTCATGAAGCATGCACAGACCTTCGATTTTGTGCATACCCTAGGTGTATCACATGGTGATACTGTGAAACTGTAAACTGACAAAAGTGGTGTTGAAAGCTGCATCGAATTGATGAACGTAGCAGTGAAACCAGTAGTGAACTGATAAAAGCGGTGGATTGGAATTGCAGTGCATCGAATTGATTAATCTGTTAGTGATTAAATAAATGTGAAGCAAATAAAATGATAAAATTATTTGTAAATAATTTTATCATCAAGGAATTATTTCATTTGATAGCATTTTAACACTGCAACATTTAATTTGATTGCAATTTAATCATCCATCCATTATCTAACCCGCTTATTCCTGGTCAGGGTCGCAGGGGTTGCTGGAGCCTATCCCAGCATGCATTGGGCGAGAGGCAGGAATACACCCTGGACAGGCCGCCAATCCATCACAGGGCATACACACCATTCACTCACACACTCATACCTATGGGAAATTTAGTGTCTCCAATTAGCCTAACCTGCATGTCTTTGGACTGTGGGAGGAAACCAGAGTACCCAGAGGAAACCCACGCAGACACGGGGAGAACATGCAAACTCGGCACAGAAAGGCCTTTGGCCGGGATTCAAACTCAGTACCTTCTTGCTGTGAGGCGAAAGTGCTAACCACTGCACCACCGTGCCGCCTGCAATTTAAAATTTGGTGGAGTTTCCATAGGAAATCAATGAAGCGGTCAGTTATGTCTTTAAATTAGGAAAAAATCTAGTCATATATTAAAATCATAGCAATTTCTTTAAAAAGCTGCTGTGTGGCATGGCATCCACCATATACTTACTGCACAGAAAACAGATGAAAACCTGGATTTGCATTTTTATTTATTTCTCAACAGCAAGAGAGCTGCACCGGAGGACACGATACTTGCAAGCTATCACACACATGCCTAATAAGAAAAATAGTAATCACATTGCATTAAGATGGATTAAGCTGCTTGCTGAAACAAATTCATAAAATGAAACTAAACGAAAAGTCAAACCTTATGATACTCTTAAGGGAATATAGGGAGGGCAAAATGGAGATTTTGAATATAGACAGTAGTATTTGCACGTGAGTAAGACATTATAATTCTCACGGAAAACCCAAAACTTGTTTTTTAATTTTTCTTTTACTTCTGTGTAAGTCAAAGTCACAGTGCATGAGTCCTAGCTAGTTGCTAAGTCTGTATTGAGAGCAGTTCTATGAGGCATTATATCAAAGAAACCCATGGCTAGCAACAGGTAATGGCACTAGCACTAGCCCACAAAAATTACATTATGACCATTGCTTCTGCAATCGAATGTTCCTAGCTAATGTTTGTCTACTTTTCATTGCCATGAACCATAATATAGTCGCCGTGGTTCCTTACAGGGGGATTCAATAAGGTAGAAGATGATGTCAGGGAATGACACCTCAGGCCACTCAGTTGCATCATTTGTCCACTTTGAAACGTTATAAGCACAGCAATCAATAATATCTGGTTGATTTTGGCAAGATACCTTTTCTGTTTTTTTAGGAAATAACAGTTGAATGTAATTTGCTGATATTATTACTTATTAAAATACTAAAATAGCAATTATCAATGATGAGTCCCTATTCATAACAATGTCAGACATTTGTTTTCCCTCTCACAAGGTTTTTTAAAGAAGACAGTTCATTTAAAGCAGGGGGAGTCTAAGCAAACCCTAAAAGGGCAGTGTGGCTGCAGGTTTTTGCTCTAGCCCAGCACTAAAACACATAAGCAAGGTTTTGACTGGGCTAGAATGCAATCTTACAACCACATTGACCGGTTAGTCACCCCTAGATTACAGGTTACACTAATTTTTTACTTTCAAAAGGTCCACTGAGGTTGATTGTGGAAGTCACATAGCTAGCAGGTATGGACAAGGCAGAGACCATGATCCATTGGAACATTCTGAGCAACATTCAGCACATAGCTGCATACCATGCTATTGTTCCCTGGATATACTTTAATACCCCTCCAACAGGTTCCCCATGTTTCAAAAGCCCAAAGAGGATACTAATGAGAGCAAATCATTTGGCTGGCACCTGCATCTGTTGTGTCAGATAAATTATAATTGACTGATATATAAAAACTCAACAATGCAGTGTTGGGTAGATTTTAGTATGGGGATCACATTTATTTTAAACATAATACTGCCATTGTAGGCAAAAGACAGCAGGTTGTATACATTTATGTACACAGTTTTTTTCTATTAGTCTTCGTGGGAGGTCCTGGCTTAGCAGGCCCAGCAGGGGAAACCAATCGTATGCTAACTTTTAATATTGTACAATATGTGACGTATCCATTGTGTGCATTTCACAAGTGTCGCTAACACTCTCTTCATGTATTTTTCACATGTCTAACCAATGCGGTTTTGTTTTACTTGAAACACTGCTGTCATGTCAACAGTTCAACATGATTACATTGGGGTTGCCTTGCAGAACAGTGCTAGCTGAATGAGATGTGCGATCTGTCTGTTAGAAGGGCAGGGCTGATCTGTGCATACCTTCATGGTATGTACTTTAGATCTGTTTGTACTTCAGCCCTTTCACCATCTTGCTTTAAACTTAACCACAGAGATATTCATTGCCAGGTGACAAATCTGTGACTGAACCGCTCAAAAGAAGACAAACTGAAAAAAAGAAGGTATTCTTCTATTTGAACTTCTGCCAACCCACAAACTGCTCTTTTAAACTCAGTTGAGAAAATGGTAAACACACAGTCTGCCAATCCACCTTGAACATGGGTGTAATAAAATATAAATGACTCCAGCATTGACTTTACAACTTCTCTCCAAATGTTTTAAATTAGCAAAATCAGTGATGTTTTGGTCAACCTGACCTTCAAGACTCCAGTTTGTCCACTGAAAAATAATCTGTTGTTAACAAACAAGCTAAACCATTGAATTAATCAAAGAATGTTCCCTGCACAATAAAAAAATACCACTTAATATTCTGATCCTTGCCAGATTTGCATTCCATGCAGGCCATTCTCATATGAATTCCACTCTTTTATACACGTAGAAAGTCCATGGGAAAGTTGTGATTAATGGCTCACACATTAAAATGATTCTGTAGACCAGGGGTACTCAAATCTGGCCCTTGAGGCCAGTAGTATTATTGGTTTTCACTAGCTACTGGTAGGCTAGGCTGCAGGGCCCGTACCGACTGCTGTCTCAAGCTTTCTGTGACCAGCTTTGCTCTGCACATAAGGCTATCTAGTCAGGGCCAGATTCAGAGTTGAGATAAGCACGCGCAAATGGGACTTACTCCCAAAATTCTGCGTAGCTTAAGCTATTTGTGATTCAGACATTTGACTTATCCGCTGTTTTAAGCGTCTCTCCCGTATATATGTGGCATTACGCGCGTGGAGTGGAGATTTGATGAAAATGAGGCATGTCTGCAAATCGTGCAAGATACGCATATTCAGAGTTTCCACTTAATCAGTTTTTTCCGCACAAATTTGATCGGAAAATAAGGTTGTTTATGTCTAGCGCCCCCAATAGATGATTATGAAAAATACAATATCTTTCACAAAAATGGATATTAGAATAAGGTCTTATTTTCCTTTGCCTAGCCTACTTACAATTATCAAAGGGTTGTCATTCCCTGTGCCACCCACATTTTGAGAAACGCACCTGCGTAGCGCAGGTTAGAATATGGCGTATCTAATCCCGCGTTAAATCCATGCAGAAGAGGCACTTAAGTTGGCCATCTCTGAATCCGGCCCTAAATAATTAGAAATTGTGATAGAAATGCCCACAGTGAAAAAACATAGCCTATTTTGCAGGTATAGCCTGCCCAGAAAGTTCTGTAGATTGATTAAATGTATCTTGAAATCTCCCCACAGCCTATCTCAAATGCAATTTTGACTGACATGCATGTTTTTCTGGTAGCCAAACCCACACATTGTTACCATTTTTAAATTGAAATTGTGTAAAAATATTTCACTTGTTTTTGGTTGTGTAAATAGCCATAAGGTTAATTTTGACCATGTAAGCCCATACAGGCCATCAAAATAAAGGCAGAAAGACATTATATGACAGGAAATCATTAGTTTTGTGAGGGTTTTGACAGACCTGTGGACATACAGAATGTAGCTACCACACCCGATTAACAACGTCAGGAAAAAAAAACATGCTGGGGTGATTTTTCCAAAACATGTCGTAGCGATAAGTATGTCATGAAACGTGTCGTGAATATATTCTTGCCATTCACAACACTTTCCCGAAAGTTCTCAACTCAAACAGATCATGAAATGTATTGTCAGTTTAAGACAACATTGGACTAGTCGTGAAATCTCAACTGTGTCTTGAGATGCGGTACTTTGTGCAAGTCCCACCTCTGTACACAGAGGCCGCTAATCTATGTGATAGATAGACCTCTAAATAACAACAACAATAATAATATATTTTTTTCTTTCTCGCTGTTCTCGGTCTCTGTCCTATTTTATGTCAGTTAGGTTTGATCCGATTTAAAACGAAAAGCAAAGAAAACAAAATACTCTAACTCTACGATGCTTTTGGGAAAGTGGCTGTTAATGATGTGTGAATCGGCTTTTCTTTTCATCGACCGGTCGGGTCTGTGTTACAAAATTTGTTGTGAAAGTGTGTCTTGAAATATGCTTTTTAATTTGAATTATTGTCATGGTAATTGGCAGCCTTTGTTGTTTCTGCGGTTTGTCCTGGGATTTGGCGTCGTCTGACACTCCATCGGATTTTTTCCACTTCCGTTCTGTTTGGATCTCGCCAGTCCACACCTGTGTTCAGTTTCCTGTTGGCTTAAATAGCGCAGGATTCCCGCTTTCCTGCACTTCGATATTGTCGTTGCTAATTGACGTCGAAGTCCTTAAGGTATAGGAACACGGTCACTGCCTTTCTGGTTGAACAAATAAGAAACGCAGCAAGTCCGGTTAGAAAGACATTAGGATAGGATTGGTTATTTTCTTTTAAGCTCCTATCTCTCTTCTTTGTCCTTCTTTCTCTCATTCTGTTACCTTTTTGTTTTGAGCTCTTTGACTACAGAGCTTAGGTAACAGACTGTCTTTCTGTTTAAAGTTTACACCCGTGTAACTCGGGGTTATTCTTTCATTTTTTCTCTACCTCTCTACTATGCTCTTTGTCTTAGAGCGTGAGGTACCTTTTGTTTGTTTTACTCGCTTCATCGAGTTTGCCTCCTTTTGAGGTAGATTTGTTTTGACTTAGGTCGGGAAGTTTTTTCTCCCATTCCTTAGTTCTCCTTTTCCCTTTGCGGTTTAGCCGCTTAGTGGCGTATCTCTCTAGGTACGCTTTAAGATTCCCTATCTGTTGCGTTTGGTTCTCTGAACCTTACCTCGCCCCATCACAATAATGTCATGGTTTTCGTGCATATCGAATGAAAACAAAATGCTATTGCCGATTTGCATTTTAATTTGAATTATGACCGGATTACGTCACGTGGTGCTGTAATGGCGACATGTAGTCCAGCTGTCTCTCCTGTTCGTGTTTGTTAATTTGAATGTATTTTGTTTTGTCTTTTGTTTTTTTCATGCGCTGTGTATCTGTTGTGGGACGGGGAAGCGGGCTGGAGATTCAGAGCACTCATGCTGCTCGTTTTGATAATATTGATGAATTGTATATTCGGGATAATTTTGTTTGTGGTCATCACCATGGAGACACATTCACAACATATGCTCGGGAATGTCCGTTGGATCTGCAGCTACGGAGTTTACCATCGCGTTCTTCACCAGAGTTGAAGATGTCGGGACTGATCTAGGACTGCAGGCAATCTTCAAAAGGCCACCAGGGAAGAGAAAGGAGAAGACAATCTGGGGGAGGAGTGAGGCGACGACTGGGAAGGCTGACGCAGTTTGGTGCTTCGTTTCGACAGTGTACAGAGACCGCAACACTGCGTGTATGGAGGAAAGTCGTGGAGGCGGAGTTTGTGTGTTGGACTGCTTAATAATGACACTGGACATCTCGGGACAGCGGGGGCTATTTTTAATCATGGCTGTATTCCACTTTAATTCACTTATTTAGTTTGATTAATGCAATCATTATATTGAATGTGTTTGTTTGATATGTTTGTGTGTTGTGGGTCTGCCCCACTGTTCTATGTCTTTTTTTTGTTGCTGGGGCTACAACTCATTTTCCCGCTAGGGAACTTCAAAGTTATTCTATTCTATTTTCATGAAGCGGAGTGTCTCATCCGATCCAACTTGCAATGCAGAAGAACATAGTTACATGAGCAACAGTAACAGACCTGGCTAACAAAACTCCCAGACCAGCGAGTGTATATGAAACATCACTATGCTAATCCATTTTCTGTGAGGGGTTTTAGGCGAAATAGCGATGAGCCAAACGCGACAACAGAAAAAGGGAACAATCCCTGGCAGCGCCAAACAATAAACACCCTAGTAAAAACAGGGATAGCCACGAGAAAACCGGGCAGAGAAAATAAGCAGATAGTACTACAGCTAAAGGCTATAGCGAGAGCAGAAAAAATAAGGCACCTTCGGAACTTGACTACGTAGCCCGATAACTGGTGAAAATAATGAAACAAATATAAAACTCGCACTCTCGAGATGGGGAGAGTGGGAGCGGAAATAGGAGGGAGAGAAAGAAAGGAGAAATAAATAATCTCCAAGCTTCCAAAAGAACAGGAGAAAACTGTCTCTAAAGAAAAATAAAGAATGTCTTTCTTAGAGGCAGTAAAACACAACCCTGTTGTCCGTGAAGGCACGAAGCAATAGTGAAGCACCTGGAAGAGGAATTCCAGGGCTTAAATACCTGGCAGCAGGTAAGCCAGGTGGAAACACTAATAGGCCAGGTGAAAACACTAATAGGTGGGGTGAAGCAAAACCCCGCAATGGAGTACAGAAAATCCGATAGATAAGAAAACGAAGTAGAAAGCGAGGAAACAGGCAGCAGCCATGACATTTTCACCAAAATGGTGAAGTAAACTCATCTTGATAGTCCTAAATCCATTGACACATCAAACCTTTCACTAGTGTAAGTTATATTTATGGTTTTAAAAGATGATAAATTGGATAAAAACATCCAATTGACCCATGTCATCACAAAAATAGATGTTGTTCCAGGATCATCTGCTACTCCAGTAAAACCGAACCCCAAATAAAACAGAAAAGGCTACTTGTTAAATCTAGTAAATGACTACTAAATAGAAATTATTTTTTGTTCATATCACAAGTGCATGATTTACATATATTTGTGACCAGGATTTATATCTCATGTGCACAAATTTAAAAAAAATCTCATTCAATGTCACCTGCCGTACCACACTGTTCTTTAGCCTATCAAATAGCTTCAATTGAAGCATTTGCTAACTCATTTGTTTTTAAAAGGAGTTTCATCTTCATGTTTAGGGCTACCACAAAAGACAATAGATTACCTCAAGGAGATTACATGATTTTCTTTTTCATTTAAAAAAGTGAGATGTTCTATGTTATATACTTTTTAATTCTACTCTACCTGTTTTTTTTACTTTCACCAGTACACTACACAGGCTTCTCCATCGTTTTAAAAAGCCGTTGCTGTCAGATCTAATTATTTCAGTTTGTCAAGGAATAGCCTCCTGTGCACCATAGGCTATGAGTGTGTTATGTTAATGTTTTGTTTACAATAGTCTACTGTATTGACAATAATTGAATAAACATAATTTTCACACACATTCATGTAACATTTCATGGCATACTGACGTTGGTATGAATGATTAATTTAATAAGTACTCAGATTGGTCCTTGGTATCAGCCGATCCACTTAATGAAGTACTTTGTAATTGATCGGTTCTGAAAAGATGGTATCGGTGGGGCCCTAATGAAAACTACAACATGTACTCTTGTAATGCATCGTGTCACCCTGTATACTGGGATTAAGCTGTGAATGGATTCTTTCAGGTACAGGACAGAAACAGACACAAGTCCCTTCTGTGTACAAGTACACTTCATGTATTTTTCCAATCCCCTCAATAGATTGCTGTCTGTGGAAGACAAAAGGTTTTATCACGCAACCCTGAAGGACACTACAGAGGCCTTTTGCAAACCACGGGCATTCATCTCAAGCAGTGCCAGGGTCTTGTGTATTCATGTATAGAGAATGGACATGTATCATCCATCACCAGCTCAGCAACTGACATGTATTTCATCACAATTAAGGTTCAGAACGGGGTAGGGGTAGGAAAGAACTAATGGCTAAGGAGAATGCAGCTACCAGCCAGAATTAAAGTAATAAACAAACAAACCGAAAGATTAATCATTCAAGAAAAGAGCAGAATATAAGTAAAAAGAAGGCTCTGATCCCTCAATGTGTCTCTGAGTACTAAATAAAGGTAAATAAATAAATAAATAAAATAATAAATTACCTTGAGTACATCCCCACAATGAGTGCATTTTGAGGACCTTGACCCTGTTACCACACATCTGATTTTGTATGATCAGTTCAACAGTACCCTGAACAATTTACTGATATATGGAATGTGTGAACCACACAATAAGGCACTATAAAATACACACTTACACAATGGTGAAAATTCACAGTAGAGGCCCCATCTCTAGGAACATAGGGATCTTTTAATCTGGTAATGCAAAACAGATGGAATTAAAAAGGCTGTTCCAGGCACTGTACAGCACGATAACTTTGAGATGAAACTCTAGATTAATGTTATGGGATCCCATGGGACACAGACACAGACACAGAGAGAGAGAGACTTGCTTGCCTTCCTCTGTGTGATAAACTATCCTGAGATTAAACAGATCAGATTACAGACAGTTATCGCAGATTTAATCTCAGGAGTCTGTGTGAGTGTGAATCTTTCTATGGCACAGACGGTATCAAAGGCCATGTGTTGCACTTCAGCGCAATGATCATTTAACTTGGTTTTCTGAGAACTGGGCAGGGTGGAGGAGGGGGTTGGGGGTTATGGGGTGTTTCAGGTGAAGTTCTCCAAATTCTCCAAGGATTGGTGATAAGCACTGAGATACAGAGGGTGAGTTCCATTGGCAGTTACCCATGGGGTGTCTGTCTTCTTTTGTAATAAACCTTACACTGGTCCATTTTTCACACTGTTATCAGCTTGCTTTTCTAAAGGCAAATGGTCCATTAACCTGTGAGAATTTTGATTACAAACACATGGATCCAAAAGATACCTAGTAGAAAAGGATGAAAACACCATAAGTGCTTATAGAGTGTGTGTGTGTGTGTGTGTGTGTGTGTGTGTGTGTGTGTGTGTGTGTGTGTGTGTGTGTGTGTGTGTGCACACGCTTGTGTCACATTTCAAGTAGCACCTGTACAAAAATTGCTCATCAATTCAAATAAAATAAAACACTTTTCAGCCAAAGAAATTCTGTGTAGGCAATAGGCAAAATCTGTTTGAGTCAAAGTCATACAGTAATACAGACTTCTAACAACTGTCCAGTTTTTCAGTTGGGATCCTACCTAACTTTTCAAGTGCATTTCATTCACTCTAATTCAATGTACCACCAATTAATACAAATGTTTGTCTCTCCAAATCTGCTTTGCAGCAGCTGGCCCAATCTTTTTTAACTAAATTTGTTTTTACTGCAAAAATACACATTCCTTAAAAATATGCCTCCAAGTAAAAGTAGTTGAGGCCAGATTAGATGGTTTGTGTGCTCTATAGACAAGCAAAAATTGTTGTCCAGCTAACACAGAAACTAAATTCACTTCTGAAACTTGGTAGCAATGTTATGGGCAGAAAAAGCAGTGTATATACGCAACAGGTTAACAACACTGAATATAAGAGAAAAATAATTAAGAACAGCCCAGAATGAGGCTCACACCACTTGAATGTCTGACTGAGATCATTTGTTTACACACAGACCCAACCTCTATGGAACATCTGGGGGGTATACTACAGCGCAGGATTACTGGGATAGCAGGATAACTGTACTGAGCAAAACCTGGAACCCTACAAAATCTGGAATAAGGTCTGAAGTAAAAAGAGCGGTTCCGGGTTTTACTCAGTGCAGTTATCCAGCTAACTCAGTAACCCTGTTTCGTAGTATACCACCCTGCTATGGCGTAAATCCTGTGCCACCAGACAAACTTGAAGTTTGTAAATCTGAATTAGAATTTCATAATTTGAAATTGTATATAAAGTTCTGAAATTGAATTTGATTACTAAACTTGAACTGGACTTGTATGGATCCCCTTGAAATTCAGTTTTTTTTCAGTATTCAGTTTCAGTTCAGTTAAAAGCTGATTTTGAAACAAGCTCTAATTCAACCATTCAACCAACCAAGCTGTCAACTCTCCAAGAGCTTTCAGATCTCCAAAAGCTTTCTGTTTGTGAACTTCTAAAAAACACTTTATATGATGTTGCCAGTTTATATTATAACATAGTTTAGCCTACATTATATTTATATTATGATTATAGTTTAGATTAGTTATAATTTATATTATATTTATATCTTATATCATGCAGCACATAATAGTTAATGTTAGTCTGGCTAAATAATGTGTGATAAAGTTGGATGATAACACAAAAAAAATAAATTGATAAATTGTAAACTGAATTTAATCCTACATTTTTTGCTCATATTAATTGATTGATAATAATTCAGATGGGCAAATAGTTATGCATGTTCAAGTACTGTACATACGTATCTTTAATATCATTTGTCTGCAATGCTAGCTAGCGGTTTCAAATTATGAAATTCAAATTTACAAAATTCAGATTCAGTTGTCTGGTGGCACAATACTGACACCATAATCTGCTGTGTCTAATCTGGAATTGAAACCTGCCGTTAGCCTCTCAGAAACACAATGTTTACCTTCTATGTCTACCTTCATACAAGAACACATCAGTTTACCACCACCTATGTACTCTGTCTGGTCCCAGCACAGCCCCTCTGCATTACTCCAAACTGACAGGTCTCTTGCTATATAATACACAAATATTTTTCAGATGCGTTTGCAGTGAAAGCATGAACAACAATTGATGGCCAGAATTTAGAGAGATGAATTGGTAAAGGCGGAAAGAGGTCAGGGTCATGACATAGGAAGGCAGTAGATGGGAATGATCCACAGTTTTTGGATTCCAGCTACCGTGGGAAGCCTCTGCACTCTCATTGAAGTCCTCAGCTGGGGGATGAGACCCACGGACAGCAGATTCATGCATTTCAATCTGAAGCCAGATCTGACAGCGATGATATATGCCATTTCCAAGAATTCCTCCACCTGAACTGCCTTTGATGTATGGTTGGGAGAATCTGTTTTGTCACATCCATTTGTTGTACCCATAGCATACAAAATCACAAAAATATATATTTTTTGTCTGATCTGTGTATGAAAAAAGCATGGCATTTTTAAAAGAGCTCCAAACTGCTTAAAAGATGATGAAACAGGAGAGAAAACCAGAATATTTTGGACAAGGAAGCACTGAGCGTTAAGAACCTTTGAGGTTGCTAGCATGAAGTTCTGGTGGCATGTTCCTAATGACAACAAAGACCGAAGGGGACTCTTTTGGGCTTTTTTTGCACTGCTGGAAAAGAGTAAAGCTGTTGGTTCTGTTGTGTGCATCCAGTGTGGCCACTCATTGTCAGCTTGCCCAGCAGGATTGTTCATGGAAACTGTCGAATAACATTATATCCCTCCTCCGCACTACTCAAAAGAGAGAGAGAGAGAATGAGATGGATGTAATTACAGGTTTTCCAGGGTTCCAGTAAATTTTGGTTGCTGTGGTAACATTGTATGATGAAATCAACACACCAGCTGGGTGTAAGAGCTCTTAAGTCACCGAAGACAGCAAGCTATGCTAATATTCAAGTGGGGGCAGCATTGTGGATCGCCCTGAAATCATATTCCGCATGGTATGTTTTCCTTCTGTGATAGGAAGTGAAAGAAAAGAGAATGCATACTGCATAAAAAGAAGATCTGTTACGATGGCTGCAGGTGGGATCTGTGCTAAACATTCCGACTAAACAAACACTCCCGGGTCCCATTGGAGTCTCCCTGGTATCTAACGCTGTTATTTACAGAAATGAAGACGGATCTTGCAGATGGCCTGGTGTTTCAATTAGAAGGATGGATTCTCTCTGATGCCAGGAGAAGAAATTTGACAGATTTACTTCTTTTAACCATGCACGAATTGTACACTCGGAATAAAATGAAATGAAGCATAAAAGAACTGTGGATGCTTTCTAGCAATTCAAGTTGCCTCGTATGACCACTTTCTATTCCAAAAAAAGAACTATCCAGAAAAGAGGGGTATCATTTGCTTATTTAAAAAATGTTTTTCAGTTTTTAATGAAATTAACAGCCATGGATTAATTGGTGGAAGCTGTTCAATTGCACAGAGCATGATTTACAGGGCAACAAAATGCTTTTGTTTCCTGCATTTAAGTGAGTAATGTAGATCCTCATTATCCAATCAGGAGGAGAGTCTTCTGGTTTTTTGAATGAGGAGTGGTCAATGAAGTGTAGCAGAGAGAGGTATTTTCACTTTAAGAATTAGCGCCCACTAAACTGTTAGGCAGGTGATTCATGCCATTTCATATTACCTCGTTTACTTCACTTTATAAATTGCATGTCTTTGACGTTCTCTTTTATGTGAAAGTTGGAAAGTCAATGAAAAAAGAAAAAAAAAAACAATACAAAGACTATACAAACCCCAATTCCAAAAAAGTTGGGACAGTGTATAAAATGTCAATAAAAACAGAAAGCAATGATTTGCAAATCCATTTTGACCTGTATTCAATTAAAAGCAATACAAAGACAAGATATTTAGTGTTTTAACTAATCAACTTGACTGTTTTTTGTAAATATACACTCATCCTAAATTTGATGCCTGCGGCACATCCCAAAATAGTTGGGACAGGGGAATATTTACCACTGTGTTACATCACCTTTCCTTTTAACAACACTCAGTAACATTTTGGGAACACTAATTGTTGTAGTTTTGAAGGTGTAATTTTTTCCCGTTCTTGCTTGATATAAGACTTCAGCTGCTCAACAGTCTGGGGTCTCCATTGTCGATTTTGCGCTTCATAATGAGCCACACATTCTCAATGGGAAACTAGAACAAAAGGGTACTAGAACAGTAACCATTTTATTTTCCGGCTTGTGTTAAAAATGTGGTGCTTGAAAAGAGGTTAAGCATTCTTCTTTGCAGCCCACAAATATTTCTGAAGTTTGCATTGTGATCGACTACTCTTTGAATGACTATAGTCAAAGTACAGGCCTCATCCTCAGACCTAAACAGCTCAACAATAACAGTACTATATGGAGCATAATGACTGCAGTAGAAGGGGCTTATCTGATGCAGCCACAAATAAGCGTGTCATCCTTGAATTCCAGGGTGATGTTTAAGCCGTACAAAACAAGAGGCTGACCTACTGGCCCGGACCTTCCCCAGGCTCACGCATCTCAAAAAAGCACGGTCGTGGTTCCTGGAGAACTTGGGCAATCATTCAGGCTTGAGGTAATTTCTTTTCAAATGAGGTTTTCTGGCCACTGGCCTAGTATTCTTTTAACATGACACTGGTCCTATTTCTGCATTGGCTGTAATGTCTTGGAAGGCTCATTATTTTCTGTGTTGTCCCTAACCTGCTTCAGTCAAGTCATCAGAGAAAGGGGGTTGCCATTCGTATTATTAGTGCACGAAGCAAGAATGACATCATCATCAGTGGATGCTGGTGACAGCCTCATCCCCCCAGCCCCTCCCTCCTGGTTTCCCCATGTCACAAGTCAAGTACTCAATATTCTGTATTCACGCCAAGTCTCCACCCAATTCACCTAACTCAGTACATTTTATTTTGGGCTTGTGTTCCATTCATTTAGCACGTGTGAAACTTTTAGCCTGGGTCAAATATATCCAATGTATCCACCCCATTTTAATAGCAATATAAAAGTGAAAGGTTCTTAACAGCGTTTAAGAAAAGTTGACATCACCAAAGCTCGCCTCTGGTTCACTCCTGCCTATTCTAATATATTACGGATTACTTGATATAAGAAAACTACCAAATGTATGGTTCTGATTCTGAAATATGTTATCGAACAAAGTGTAATTTCATTTCAGGATGTCGTGATTTTGTATATCCGCATAATCTGCGTTGTTTGCATTCATTATGTGCTGAGTGTGCTTTTGAGACCTGTTTCGCCATGCAATGGGAGTGAATGGAGAGAGAAAAAACGTCATTCTCCGTATGCCAGTTTCTGACCACTGGAGCAAGTCATGAAGATGAGCGTAAATATTATGACTCATATTGGGGCCAGGTAGCTATGCAATATTATGTTCGAACAAAGTTCAGTATGCCTTTAACAGGGTATAAACAATGAAGAGAAAGCGTATGAAGGATGCAATGAAAGAGAACATACTGAGAAGGAAACACCAGCAATAAAACTATTTTATTCCTCTCAGGACATTTGGTTTTAGCTGTGTAGCATTGACCCTGCCCTTACAAGACCCTCACACAAAGTTACAAGTAAGAACAAGTGAAAACATTTAACATTAATAAATCAGTGGTGAGAATTGAATCTAAGGAAATTCGACAACCATGCTTAAACATTTAGGAACAAGCCTGGATAAGGTTATTTCAGGATTTGTTTTTTGATACACACCTTAAATGTCCAGGGTTGAACTCTCTGAGAGTGCATTTGACTCTCATATATTACCTCTGATCCCTTTTGGACTCTGTTAGAGTTAAATTAATACTGAAAGGTTTACTGGGAACTGTAGGTTAGATGATAACTAAAAGTAACACATAAATATGTAGGCCCTGCCAGTGAATGTGATGTGTGTTCATTCCAAAAATGGACAAAAAATATATATATATATGTATACTGTATATATATATATTCTGTGAAAAATTGATTGGTATGTGTTAGGATATTCAGAAAAAAAGAATCTATGGTGTTGTGAAAACTTCATTTATTAACTTTGTATTTTTTTAAATGAAGAACAAACCCTGTGAGAGAAATGTAAGAAAAGCTGTCTACTTTTCTGAAAAATGCTTCTGGCTGATATGAAAAACAGTACATGGTGTCTACATTACCTCAAGAGAAGATACACCAGAAGTCTTCCCACCTGTGACTGGACTACAGATGTAGAACTCATATACTGTAGACCTAGAGTCAATCAACATTTGTCCTTAACTTTGACGTGACAAATTAAATCAAGTGTTCCTTGTTTCAATGCAGACACACCATCTTTGTATAAATTCTGTCAATTTTCTGAACTCACCAAACTGTAATTATGAACACTGGCATTCTAGTGCATGTGCAGGTAAAAACAAAAAAAACTAGAATGGCACTCAGAGAGATAACATAATATGCATGGGGCTCAAATTTGATCTTGCACTGTGAAGGCGTGCATGGACCGATTGGGGAAAAATGCAGGTCATTGCCCAACTGTCAAGATTTCCACAAAGTTTTATCACAATTGGAGTAGAATTGTTTGAGTTATGGATGATTGGGACACAAATACAGACAGACACACGCACACACGCACACACACACACAGATAGGAGCAAAAACAATACCCCCTGCTTGCGCTACATGCGCGCGGGTGTAACAAATTAATATTTCAGTTTCCTGAAATTGTTTGAGGAGACTAAGGTCTCGTACCCACAACAGTTTTAGTTTTGAAATGTTTCGGAAACGTTTTAGTTGAAAGGTTTTCGCTACCTTGACCTGTTCGTACACATTACTTGAAAATGAATTCTGTGGTTTTCAAAACCTAGAATGCGCTCCATGCAGCACGTTTCCTTGACAGAATTTGGTCTTTCCTTGGTCACCATATCGACATTTACAGTTCAGGAAAAAAAACTCAATAAACAACATGGATCATTTGCTGCTTTCCAAGTGTTTACAGAGATGCAACGTGTCTCCTCCTCCTTCCAAGTTGAACCACGACTGCTAGCCATAATATAGAGATAAAATTATATAATAAAATAAACACAAATGTTAAACTGTCAAATAAACTTTGTGAAGATGTTTGAAATTCCCACAGAACTTGCGAGTACCACCAATGGAACTGTAAGCTATACATCATTTATTTATTGCGTAAGCAAATTATTCTATAGGTAGGTTTCAGAAACTGATCCTGTACACAGGGGCGTAGCACAAAATTCTGGGCCCCAAGCAAATTCAGTCTCTGTGGGCCCCCTTCCAAAGCAAACCTTTAATTTCAGGTCTTCTGAGGGCCCCTCCTCGCATTGGGGTGCTGGGTAGCCAGTTCCACTATGGCGCACCTGCCTGTACACACTCACGGCTAAAACCAGTTTTAAGGGTTTTCAAAACATTTCTGATCCTAGCACCGAGGGGTTTTGAATTAAAATGTTTTCGAAACCCCAGGTACTGTGGATTTCACAGTTTTAAGAAGCTGAACTGGTTTTCAGAACATGCTTTAGTGCGAGTGTGTATGAGGCCATAGTGCCTTGAACCATTTGTGTCGGGAAACTTAATCTGTATTCACTCATTTTTTTTACTTATTTATGATGACTTATTGCATTTTAAAAGTTGAGACTTTTATGCAAAACTGCATTTCGGTTTTACAGTGAGTCAAAGTAAGGAAAACCATTAACTGAATCCAGTCCATAAACCAGGATTCCAGATGGTTTCATGCACACCCATCTTTCCATGACCTCGCCCCTTTTTTGAACACACTGTCCATCCGTGCCCCTCCAGATCTCCACCCCACCACGAGAGGTCCGTCACACATCTCAATAAACCACCTTACTGCTCCAAGGCACTGCAAGGATCCCAGAAACACGTGCTCACATTTTACAATAAATCTCAAAATGTGCCTTGTAACCCTCCCTTTTACTGTTAATTAGAGAGGGCAGGTCTCAACGGGGACTACATCACCTGACCCCGACACCACAACCACTATCCCCGCCATCCTGGATCATGTTTTTGTTCTTATACCCTGGCCAAGTACAGTGCCCCATGGCCTTGAACCAAAATAGTGACATCATTCTTCATAACCTGTTGGTCTCATGAACCTTTTGTAAGTTCTGTGTCCCATTAATAAGATATATTTCTTTCTTTGCCTATCAGCTAGCCACACATGGTAACAATCTCTCACTGAATACCCCTCCATTCCAAACCTTTAAATCTGTTCTGACATCAAGAATGTTCGACAGTTATTTATTTTCAAAGAGGCTGTGTCCAATGAAAACAAAGCGCACCTGCTGCCTGCTGTAAGCTCTTTGCTTTGTTCTTATTGGGCCACTAGTGTGAGGTCACATGCCCCCACAATTCAATCCGCATGGCAGAGGTAAAATTACTTACAAAAATTGATATTATTGCCCACATTCTAGCATGTCATATGCAGGGACATGCATATGTCATACATACATTTCCAGAGGGCCTTGGAAATGAATAATGGGTAACACAATTGGAAACCATAAGTGACAAAATACAAATATAAAAATGTGCTTTTTAGAGAGGCAGACATTACAAATGACTAAACCATATGCCAACAGAAGCCTAAAGCCTTTTTTTCAGACTCACAAGTAGATGTTGGTATGGAGCAGGGATGTGCAAAAAAAATGCACTAAAACATACCTCCCAGATAAATGTATCTATGATCTACAATCAAAATGGTGGAGGCGTAGAGTTACTGTCCAAACCATACGTTACAACAGGCTACCATGTTACATATATAGTACATGCAGGAACATGCATATTTGAGATGCATGTATTTAAATATAGTCAATTCCTTGTTTACATTCTCCACAGAGCCCAGTAGATAAATGTCAATGAAAATGCTGCACATATGTTGGAAAGAACTTCCCACTGTAGTGAGGACAGCAGAATCATTGTCCATCTTCAGATGCAGACTGAAGGCCCATCTCCTCAGACTGCATCTGAGTTACCTGCCTCCTATCACTAATACCTGTTGTACTAATTCAGGTCATGTTATGTAGGTTATGATACTATAACCTCTCCATTTGAATGGATCTCTATGGGAATTGGGGGGTGGGACTAGATGAAGCTGTAAATTACACAGGAATAGTATGGAAAGCATGGTTGGCTAAATGGCTGTAAGTCATCAAGGGTCTGCGGTATCAAACAAGCCTTAAACCATCACTCTGCTGCCAGATATGCAGTAGATATGGATGGATCACTTGAAGGGTTGTTTCTCCTGACTTATTAGGAGACCCAGTCATGATAGCATCACCTGTTTACCTGTGGAATGTTCCAAACAAAAATAACTTCCCAGTCTTTTTTTTTTTGCCCCTGTCCCAACTTTTTTGGAACGTGTTGCAGGCATCAAATTCTGAATTAGCATACATTTACAAAAATCAATAAAGTTGATATGGTAAAACATTAATATATTTTCAATTAAATATATGTAAAAGAGAATTTACAAATCACTGCTTTCTGATTTTATTTGCATTTTACAGACTGGAATTGGGGTTTGTATTGAGGATTTGTATTTTGGTTATTGCCTATCATAGTTCATTTTCATTAGTGCTTTCGTCATGTTATGTGTACACTTGCTGGTCAGGGAATATTGTTTGTCAGGTCATTGCTCATATAATTAATTGCAGTGTATTAAGCATTGGGCATGACTGTGGAAAGAGTGTTATGTATTCATATCCCAAGTTGTACATTGCTGCTACTCCCTTCAGTAAAATATATTTCCTCAGTTGCCTCTGTTTAAGTTCTGCTATGTAAATAGGTAGCCATGGAGGTTGTGAAGTGTAAAAAATAATGCAAACACGTCTAACAAAAGGTGTTAATAATGATTTAAGGAAGGCAATGAAAAATGTATGTTGAAAACTCAGAGCATTATACTCTGATATAGTACACATGATCCCTCCTGGACTCAGATAAACTATTATTAAAAGTGAATTAATAACAAACCTTTCACCATATAGCAAAAGCTGAAATGTGATGCATCTGACTGTTGGCAGTTCAATGTGACAATGTTTAATTCTCTCTGTCCATACTCAAATAAACAAGGCTCACATTATAACATTGCCAACATTATAACTTGCTGTGTGCTTAATTATAGGCTGGACATTTATGAAACAACACCTTGCTGAACTGGGGATTGAATTCACAACCTGAATTATAAGCAAAGTTGCCTAACCATTGTGCTTCACCACGTTATACAGTACCTACATCTATCAGTGTCCAACTTCTGGCAGGTGTCCATTACATTACAGGCATTTAGCAGATGCTCTTATCCAGAGCGACTTATACAACTTTTTAGCTTTTTTTTATTTTATTTTATTTTTTTACATATTATCCATTTACAGCTAGATACAGATCCTTTCCAAAAAATTTGAATATCATGGAAAAGTTTTTTTTTTCCATAATTCCATTCAAAAAGTGAAACTTTCATAGATTATAGATTCATTACACACAAAGTGAAATATTTCTAGCCTTTATTTGTTTCATTTTTCATAATTTTGGCTTACAGCTCCAGAAAACCCCCAAAACAGTATTTCAAGAAATTAGAATAGTGTGTCGAAAATCAGCATTTACTTCAGTTATTTCAGAGAATGAGTGGAGTGGCTTGACTCGAGGAATCCGACAGTTGTAGCCCATGTCCCGGATACGTCTGTACGTGGTGGTTTTTGAAGCACTGACTCCAGCCTCAGCCCACTCCCTCTGCATCTCCGCCAAATTTTGGAATCGTCTTTGCTTGACAATCCGCTGAAGCCTACGGTCATCTCTTTTGCTTGTGCACCTTCTCCTGCCACATTTTTCCCTTCCACTAAACTTTCTATTGATATGCTTGGACACTGCACTCTGTGAACAGCCAGCCTCCTTAGCGATTACCTTTTGTGGCTTACCCATCTTCTGGAGGGTGTCAATGATGGTCTTCTGGCCAATTGTCAAGTCTGCAGTCTTCCCCATACTGAACCAAACTGAGATAAACTTTGCAGGTGTTTTGAGTAAATTAGATGATAGTGTGACACTCAGTCTAAAACATTCATTCTCTGAAATAACTGAAGTAAATGCTGATTTTCGACACACTATTCTAATTTCTTGAAATACTGTTTTGGGGGGTTTTCTGGAGCTGTAAGCCAAAATTATGAAAAATGAAACAAATAAAGGCTAGAAATATTTCACTTTGTGTGTAATGAATCTATAATCTATGAAAGTTTCACTTTTTGAATGGAATTATGGAAAAAAAAAAAAACTTTTCCATGATATTCTAATTTTTTGGAAAGGATCTGTATATCAGGTTAAGTACCTTGCTCAAGGAATCGATCCTGTATGGGAATCGAACCTGCAACCTTTTGGTTACAAGGCCAGTTCCTTAACCATTATAATACACTGCCGCCAATGCGGTTATCTCCCCCTCATAGACCCATTATAAGCCAAGTCAGATGTGCACATCTTCATTTATAACTGTCACAGCTGCCGTGTGGCTTTTTAGCACTTCATAAATTTTTTCTTTTAAATGCAGGTGTTAATCTGTCTGGCTAAGTGTGTCAGGGCATGCAATGATCTCACAGCCTGTACCTGTACAAATATGAGACAGTAAGGCAAAACTCCTCTGCCAGATCTGTGCTGACTTCCATCCAAGGCCCCCGCTTCCTGTCTATTTGGTCCAGAAGAAATGATACATGAGGTCAGGACAGATGAGCAGTGTGTTTACAGTTTCACCCTCACTCTCTTTCTTCCTGTTCCTGAAACACCTTACCTCCTGCCCCCATTGCAAACCAGGATTTTCAGCACTTTCATTAAATTGGTGGTGGTTGAGGTGAGTTTCCCCCGCATCACTGTAAAGTGCTTTGAGTGAGAAAACTGATACATGCAAGGAATTATTATTAATTTGGCCTTGCTCCTCCTGAGTCAAGATTAAAGGCCCACTCAGTAATTTCTGTTGCTAAAACAATTCAAGAAAGAAAACTAAAAAGCCGAAGATATGGTACTATAGTATAGCATTATTATCCCAATGAAAATAACGATAAATATCCTCATGAAAGGCACTTCAAAAGGAAAAAATAAGTTTTCAAAATAAGCGTCGGGCTGACACTACTTCCTTGTTCATCTTCCCTCTTCCGCATTTCATTCTTCTTCTTTGTTTTAATATCTGATCCTTTTTTGTAGTCCTTGTGCAGCTCATCACCATGGAAACAAATTTATCACTCACTTGTTGTTTTTACTTGGTGCTCACTCATCAGAAAATATATTTAAAGGAATAGTTCGCTAACATTTTCCAAATAAACCATGCCTTGGAAATGGCTTTGTCGTATTGCATTGTGGCTGCTTACAGTAAAATACTACAATGACCATGATCCACAAGGTACTTAGTTGCTACGCACATCATTTTCGTTGATTAGCAACCAAAATTACTGAGTGGGCCATTAAAGGGAGTCTCAAGAAGAATACCCTGTTGTTGCCAGATGATCCAGTCACTACCTTTAATCATGGTCAATAATCTGAAGTACTCTAAATGCTTACATTGAGCAGGCAAATTAAGTTTTGTATTCTTGTTCAGTGTCTTGCTGGATGCTGTTAATCCATTGCCAAAAACAATTAAATATCTTTAAGCTACAATTAAATTTGATTCCATCGCCAATATATTTTATATTTATACTAGTAGTGATTGATCTGTTGAATGCTACTTGAATGATATTGTAATGATATACAAGGACATTTTGGGACTCTGGCTTTCTGATCATGGGACTGGGCCCTCTGATGAGTCACATTCACAATTAACACTCCTGATCAACTGAGGCACAATAAAGTGTCTGACCCTGAGATGAACACACACACCTGATCGATCAGGCACCAGTTTGGGCAGGAACACCCCCCTCTTTTGAGAAGTAGAGGGGGGACCCCAATTTAGTATACACATAAACCCTGAGGTGATTGTAAATGGCTGATTCATCTGTGTTTTATTGATGGTTCCAAGGCAATGATCCAATCAAATGCACGGGTGTCCTAAAGCCATCTACCAATTGGGATCAAAGGAATGTGGAGTTCTGTCGCTTCAGTGACCTTTGACCATAAAAACCCATCAAACTTTACCAACTTTGCTCTGATGGTAAAGACGTTGTCTAACCCTACCAGACACACCACTGAAACACGGACGGACTTATCCGTCTGCGTATCCCAACCCGCATCTCACCTGATCACTGGTTTATTCTCCTTCAACAGCTGTTTTGAGGACAAGTTTCTTCAGACTGCTCCTTTAATATCTACCTTGCGACACGGGCCAAAGTGGAGTTCTGTGCACATGCACGTGACCCTGACTGGAACCACGTCATGACCCCGACTTCAGTTAAGAAGTCGCCCAGGAGTCCACGCACCTGCCAGGACCTTGGACCAGCTGACAAGCTGACGTCACTTAATGGAATTGGGACTGGCCTTCCCCTTGTTACCGCTAAGTATTGAAATGCATTTTATTTTATTTTACTTTGCTATGCGTGTGTGTTGGTTGAGAATAACCAATTTCCCTGACCTTATTGTTTTACACTGTTAAAACTTTATCTTTATGAGACTGATGAAACGTACTAACCACATAATGTAGTTTAGCGTGTCATTAACCCATAACACAAACTAACCCTCATTAATGGACTGTTAGTTTCTATATTTAGCCATCAAATAATTATCATTTGCTCTGATTAAGTTTAAGTCATAGAATATTATCCCTCATATTATGCAAATTATTGATTCTATTATTCATAATTGTAGCTAATAAACATACATGTATGTAATTTTTCCAAACCGTTGTCGTGTCTATGTCATTTCACTAAGTTGGGCTCTACTGACGTATAGAATTCTAATTGAGCGTTGAACTTCATTCTGAATAAAACTGACCAAACCTCCAAATAAAGTGGCATGTAATGACACTTTGGGCTCTATTTTAATAAACCAAACGCAATGGTGAACGCAAGAGTAATCGCTTGGCGGTATCGCTCTGAGGGCGTGTCGCCGAGAAATTTGGTAATTTCATGACGGCAATCTTGGCGCACCTTATGGCGGTATTGCTAAAAGGCTGGGTTTAAATGTCCAAGGTGTGTCTCTACGGTAGCCAATCAAATTGTTGTTCTCATGCTTTAAAAAAAAGCCAGTTGGAACGCAATCGCTCCATGCAATTTCATAATGAGCAACCCAAACGCACTGGACCGTCAACGACAAGAGCGATTTTCCGCACAGGAATCAGACATACTTGCAACAGAAGTACAGGCTAGGACTGTAGTAATTTATGGATCACAATCCACACCACCTCGTCTCCCAGAAGTTCGGAAGGCACGGGAGGAGGTGGCGAATGCATTAATTAGCCTACATTAGGTGATGTAGGCATAATTATGATTCAAATGGTAGGCTTATGATTCAACTGTGTCAATGTGTAATTTATATATTATAGGCTATTGGCCTACATGATCGCAAGTTTCTTGTAAGCTGTCCTGTTTTATTCTAGTAGTTTAAATTAAAATTAATTAATTAATAATAATTATAGGCTATTTGTTCATTAAATGGAAGTGTAATGTTGGCATCACCTATAGACACTACATAGAACTACATGACGAATAAGTTGTCAAATTGCCAGAGTCTATTGCGTTCCCGCTAAGAGGTGGTTCCAGCTGATCATAACGCAATGGGTTTTCGTTGGTTCAAATTGTCACTGAGCCGGAAGTATTTTAGAACACGCCCCAGACAGCGCCACCCATCCCACTGCAGCGCAAGCGAAAGGATGTTATGTTGAGAATTTGTTGATCCTAGCGGTATTGCTGAGAAACGCCATAGCGCCAGTTTTAAGACGTTGATGCTGTCAACAAGCTTGCGTTTGACTATACCGTCCCCTTGCGCTGGTTTGAAAATAGAGCCCTTTGAATGATATGATTTAATTTGAACCAGATATCCTTATTTTCAGAATGTAAACGCCACGTTCGCTATGACAGATCCACAGTCAAGGCTAATAACTACAGTATTACAGTACATTACAGTAAACTACATTAAAATGATAGAATATGAATTTAACTTCTAAAAAAACGTGCTTGATGAATACGCTTAGCAAAACAATAACACTGGAACATCTGCAAGCATATCAAGCGCTACTTCACCCTTATGGAAATATTTTTGTTTTCATATTCAAATTTTGACTGAAAAATGTATGTCATCACTTTCCTTGATACAAAGTTGGAATAAGGTTTTTTTTTCCAGCATGGGGCCCAATTGGGTATTAATGTGAAATCCTGAAGTACTGGTATATTTTTACAAGTATAAAAAACATGAAAGAAACCAGCAAAAATATCCCTAGGACAAAAAAGTTTGATACCAGAAAACACATCTTAAAACAAGAAAACATTTTTAAGCTTGCATGTTTAACCAAGGTCAGAGGAAATGCTGTTTGGCAGGGTCTTTGCAAGACTAGATCCGAATTGATAAGCATCTGGAATTTAGATTTATTTTTTAAGGTAATACATTTAATGGAAAATGTCCCAGTACTGTTTTTGTGCAATGAAATAACTGAAAATATACAGTATATAATTTCATATGGCAAGATCAGGGGTCATTACATGAGTCATATGAATACAATTTTTTATTTGATCTGCCAACTTATGATTATGTCAATATGATGCGATGACACTATACTTTCTTTCTATTTAAAAAAACATTTTTTTGGCGCCCAATGTGGGGCTGCATATATCCAATTCCCACCCTAATTTATAATGTCCAATTATATCATGCACAGACCCCACAGCCAACACAGGAGAATGTAGACATCTGTGGTTATCCTCCAAAACACATGGGGCTCTATCTTACACTCAGTGCTAAGCAGTGGTAACCGAAACGCAAATGTCTTTGCTAGTTTCAGACCAATGTAGTTGTAATTTTACCATCCAGCGCTCATGTTGTTTAAACAACAAGTAAACTTGCGCTGAACTGGGCGGGATGGTCTTAAGATGAGGTGTGGTCTGCCTAATTTTTGGCTAACAAAATCACGTTCTAGGAACATTCCCTGTATGTTTTTAAGGTTGCCCTAAATGTTCCCTGGTTGATGCAATGTGTGTTGTTTTCAGGTTCTAAGAACTTTCACACAACCTTTCTGGGGAATCTATAGATTCTGAGATCTCAGGAGATGCTACCTTTATGTCACATAGAATGTGCCTAGAACCTAAGCCGAATGCTCCTAGAATGGCATTGGAATGTTCTTTTGTTATCTTGGAGTAACATTCCCCTATACACCCCAGAATATTCCCAAAATAATATTTTGTAATGACGTGGCAAGAATGTTTGGGTAATGTTAGCAATGTACACCGATCTCACAGTAAGGGAATGTTAAATCCAAGCGTTAGAGAAACCCAAAGGGAACGTTTCTACTAAGATTTCTAGAACATTCCCCTAATGTTACATAGAATGTTCCTGTAATGTTAGTGGAATGTGAAGGGGACGCTCCAGGGACAAGGTGTAGGAATGTTCTGAGGACCTGAAAGGAACTCAACATTATGACATCCAGGGAACGTATGTTGTGCCCCCGCCAGGAGTAATCTATAGCTGCATAGCTATGAAGACAGAGTTTGAGAACCCATCCAGTCATGAGAGGGAAAACAATCCTACTCACCTATCAAGAGCCAGCCCAGGAAGATGGGGTCACAGCTGTTGACAGGTGACAGTAAGGAAAGGATGCCACCCCACATTACTCTATGGCTAAAGGCTTCTCTAGTCCTGTCTCCAGACTACAACTCGTTATAAGCCTGATCATAGAGGTGCGTTTTTAATTTAGGCTTACATATTGAGACTGTGTCTGATTCCCTTATGAATTTTGGTAGGGTGTTCCACAGTAGTGGCGCTCTGTAGGAGAAAGCTCTACCACCCGTCAAGTTTTTAGACATTCTAGGGACTACTAAGTAGCCTGCATCTTTTTAACAACACTAAATCAAATTACATTATTAATAATATTATAATGAAATATAAAGGGTGTACATTTGAATTTCAACAGGTTAAAGTCAGTGAGGTTGAAAGGTTACTTCACTCTCTTCCTGATAGCAAGCTAGCTGGTACAGACAATCTGGAGAGCAAATTACGGAGAATGACTGCTAGTATCATATCATTTCCTGTTTGTCATATTATTAATAGATGTTTACAAGTGGGCCTATGTCCAAAGATGTGGAAGGAGGCTAAGGTTACTCCTTTACCTAAGGATACCAAATCTGCTTTTAATGAGGCCAACTCTAGACCTATAAGCATCTTACCTGTTTTAAGCAAAATGGAAAAGTGTGTGTTTGCTCAAATTCAAGCCTATTTTCAGATGAACGAACTAGCAACAGAGTCTCAACATGCATACAGAGCTAACCACTCTACTTGTACTGCACTAATACAGATGACTGATGACTGGCTTAGAGCCATAGATAACTCTATGCTGGTGGGAGCTATATTGTTGGATTTCAGTGCTGCATTTGATGTGCTTGACCATTCTCTCTTGATCAAGAAACTTGAATGTTATGGTTTTAATCCCTCTGCTTTAATGTGGATGAAGAGTTATCTGTCCTCCAGATCACAGCGGGTGTATTTAAATGGCAGCCTGTCTAGTAGCAGGAGTCTAGAGTGTGGCGTTCCACAGGAGAGTTGCCTGGGACCTCTGCTCTTCTCATTATTCACCAATGATCTACCGTGGGCTACCGAGCGTGCACAATTAGTTCTTTATGCAGATGATTCCACCTTGTATTATGCTGCTCCATCATGCAATACACTTAATGAAGTCTTGAACAAGGAACTAAATGGTATGCATAACAGGATAGTAAGTATTGTGTTGGGAACAAGGCATAGGTTATCTTGTAACCCAAAGCTTGATTTAAGGTTATGCAATTCAACAGTCAAACAAGTTGAAAGTGCTAAGCTCCTTGGCGTGACCCTGGACGGCACTATCTTGGTCTAATCATATCACTAATATTGTCTCAAAGATGGGAAGAGCAGTAGGTATTTCGAGGAAAGGTGCTTCTTTTGTGGATTGTCCCCTTCTATGTCAGATTGTTCAAAGTTTAGCACTGTGTCATCTTGACTATTGTTCCATGATCTGGTCATCTGCTGCGATGCGGTGAACTCAGGAAGCTCCAGGTTGTCCAAAACAGGGCAGCACGGTTGGTTCTGGGCTGTTCACTAAGATCCAACGTGAACCGTATGCATGCTTGTCTCTCCTGGCTTACGGTGGAGAATAGGTTGTCATCCAATACACTTGTTTTGTTCAAGGCGGTTATTAGTAGTAAAACTCCTTTCTTCTTGTTTGAACAATTTGTTTATAGTAACACTATGCATGACCATAACACTAGAGGGGCCAGAAATGGTCAGCGTGTACTTCCTCGTCCCAGAACAAATGCCTTAAAGCACTCTTTTATTTACACAGCTATATCTCTATGGAATAACCTGCCTCAATATCTCTGCGGCACTTATAGTAAATTGGTTTTTAAAAAGAAACTCAAATACTATTTAATACTGTAGCCGAATGTGTTTTTGTTGTATTGTTTGTTTTTTTGTTTTACAATCTCAGGTGTCCTATTTTTATTTTTATATTAAATTTTTATTTTTATATGAAATTAGTTATTTGTCATATGTCTTTATCTATTATGTTGAGCTCCTTTTTTAATGATTGTTTGTGTGTATATTATGTCAGGTGTCCTATTTTTATTGTTATGATAGTTATATTAGGGCGGCAGTGTAGTATAATGGTTAAGGAACTGGCCTTGTAACCGAAAGGTGGCAGGTTCGGTTCCAGGTAGGACACTGCCCTTGTACCCTTGAGCAAGGTACTTAACCTGAATCGCTTCAGTATATATCGAGCTGTATAAATGGATAATATGTAAAAAATGGTAAAAAGTTGTGTAAGTCGCTCTGGATAAGAGCGTCTGCTAAATGCCTGTAATGTAATGTAATGTAAATTAGTTATTTCTTTTTCATATGATTGTTTGTGTGTATATCATGTGGACCCCAGGAAGACTAGCTGGTTGCTATGGCACTGGCTAATGGGAATCCTTAATAAAATAAAATAAAATAAAATCTTGGGAACGAAGTGATCTTTTCGGCTTATATGGTAAAAGTAGATTACATATATATACACTGGCGCAAGTCCATTTAAAGCTTTAAAGGTCAGAAGCAAAACCTTAAATTATATCCTATACTTAATTGGTAGCCAATGAAGCAATGCTAGCACTGGGGTAATATGCTCATACTTCTTAGTTCTCGTCAAAATGCAAACGGCTGCGTTCTGCACAAGCTGGAGATTAGTTAGCAAGGACTTAGGGCAGCCAGATAGCAGGGCATTACTGTAATCTAGCCTAGACATAACAAAAGCATGGCTCAATTCCTCTGCGTCCCCTTCTGATAGGAAGTGTCTAATTTTAGCTATGTTTCTTAACTGAAAGAAAGCTACTCTAGATATGTTTTTTATGTGTGCGCTAAAGGTTAGATCTGGGTCTATAGTAACACCTAGGTCTTTCACAGCTGAATTTGGAACAACTAAACCATAGACTTTTCTCAAACTATAAGAGAAACCCAAGAAGAAGAACGTTCCTCAGAGTCCCCAGCAATGTTAGCAATCAACCTATGAATGTTCCCCAAAGTCCCATGAATGTTCCCAAAGTAATGTTCTGTAATGGCAAATGTTCTTTAAAGATCCCAAACGTTCCTCGTTACCTGGGTTTAAATTTTGAGGCAGCAGAAAGCGTTTGCGCTAAAACCACCACAAACCTGGTCTTAAGTTATGTCGCAGTCGTTTCAATATTATTTTATTTTAAGATAGTAATATGCATCTACATAGGCAATAGTAATATGCCTCTACACCCTCCTATCTGTTACAGACAGCGGCACACACAAACATGCATAAAAATAGCAAGATTACAATGTGAAATATTATTATTTTACCACCTTAAATTGTGTTTATCCCATCAGATTTTAACAAACTTCTATCATCTCCTGGCAGCTGAGCTGGAGACGAATTCCGGCTCTCCCTATATGCACTCCCTGTTGCTGTAAAATTAACAATTAACGGTAATAGTATTATACTATTTTTTGGGGGCTAGTTCCAGCATCTCCTAAATTCAATTGGAGGCATATCGTAAATTCAGCCATACATGCAGTTACGTACCTCAAGCCTAGTCCGACATGCCAATGAATAGCCTAGCCTACATTTGACTCCCCATCACATCTATCAGCTAAGAATGGGTAAAACAGGAGAGAACGCTCTTATACATGAAACGTAAGGTCCACTCCATCAACATCAAGGTGATTTGTAATGCTACGTGTAAGGTTACACATGTATTCACAAATTATCCTGGATCAAGCTGTGACTCTATATTGGCCAATAGTTCCTGCAATCTTGCGGGGGGACAATCTTCTGTTAGGGGACAATGGCTCTCTATTAAAGTCAATTTTCTCAAATAAAGAAGACATAATTTATCATCTGGTCCCATTACAACTACTGATCTAGTCAAACATGTCATGAAAACAGCCTAGAGGAGGAAGACTATTTTTCAGAATTATAGCCTTTAATTGATGTTTTGATCGTGAAAAAACACTGACCATCCGTGCCACCCCTTGAGCTCAACATTCCCTTCTGTGAGCTCTTTCATTGTTTCAGCTTTGCCCACACAAAGCTCAGACAATGAAAAAGAGGTTTCATTGTAGCTATAAATTTTGATGTTCTATCACAACAGTGTACGACGCTTAGGGGGAAACAGTCCTCTGAACTTGGAAAAGCTGTCTTGGACATAAATCTAGAATTCCTCATCTGAAAGAAATGGACAGAATCTATTGTTCTATTGAACCTATCGTAGATTTCTGACACTGAGAAATTGAATGAAGGATCTACTGATGGGGCTCATTGTTGATAACAAAACTCTGATATCATTTGGTAACTTTTATTGAATTGTACTTTTTGTGGTATTTGTTAAATAGTGTATTCTCCACCATCGCACATCTCACACCATTTTCTTTCTCCTCCCAAAAGGTACAATTTCTCCTCCCAAAAAATATTCTGTGAACAGTCAGTCAAATTTGCAAGCTTTGATAGTTAGGATTCGATTTCTCTACTTGTAATAATTGCACTACTGCAATTAATGAATCAACTGAAACATTATTTACAAGAATTGTATAAATACTCATGCCTTTCCATAGCATGTCACGAGGACAAGCTATTGTAATGCAAGTGGGATAATGGTGAGCAGCTGATATTGCTTTCAGACCTACAGAAGTAAAGCAAAATAAGGCATAATACTCACCATCAAATATAGGACTGAAAACATGTAATACAAAGACTATGTTGCGCAAGGCAGAATTTGCTCATACTGGTAAAGTTCATACTGGTAGAGACACTTTATCATTCAAAAACAAATAAACTAATGCCAAAAAATCATGGATTTGCTGTACTAAAATAACTGTAATCCTCCTATGATCTACAGCCTTGGAATTAGTTGTCCATGATTAGTTTTAATAAAAATACAAAATTGAACAATAAAGCCAGAGTAAGTCTTTATTTGGATAACCAAACAGAGTATTTGAGGTCTTTGGCCTCTTTTGCCTCCTAAAAACCACAGCTGTGTCATGAGTCAAATCTGCTTCTCTGCACATTTTTCCCTCATGTATCAGAGAACACACATCCACTCCAAGATCACAAAATGAAACCAAACAAACAGACGTAACCCCTATAAAAACAGAAGTCAAGATGTCCCTGCTCTGTCTTAATTACTTTTTTTAAATTACGTTAAAAGGCAATAGAAACACATAATAAGATGGTAAGACAGTTTGTGCTAGGATGTGGACAGACATTTTGGTGAGATGGGGTCTCTAAAAAGCCCCCCCCCCCCCCCCCCATAATCCTGACAGCACAGGTATTTCTGCCTACAATTTGTAGTCAGCACTATGGAAGAAGGCACCATTGTAGGATTTAAATTCTAACTATGGCATTACTGAGATTTCTCAGACATCATTAAATGTAACAAACCTTTATCTTTATTACATATGAAAGAGAGAGGTTATCTATCTTGCTAAATTAAATGAAGTGAATATCAATTTGATCACTCCATAGAAAGCCAATCATTTATTTGGGGGAACATTCTAAAATGCTTATTGAACAGTTGCTGTAGTAACTTGTTGTTGAAGATGCCAGGTAATGTTTGGGGGAAATTAACTGGATGTCTGCCCTTCTCCATTGCGTTTGTCTGCAGCAAACATGAAGTGACATCTGTCCATTTTCCCCCTTTATTGAATGACACACTCATGCAGTCAGGGAAAGGCTAAACAGACACACAAGACACTGAACTCACCACAAGAACAGTACACTTGTGCTGCTGCACTCTCTTTGATGGAGCGTGAAACTACACTATTTGGAAGGTAAGTTCGGGGGGCGGGGGGCTTTTAATGTGGGTGTCCTCTTTTTAACAATGATGAAATGATGGAAATCACTGTCCAGGATTTCCACTATTTGTGAGTAACAGGTCAAAGGGGCAGTGGCTCAGTCCCCACCCCCAGGCCTCTATCTCTGCACTTCTGCGATTTACAGAATGTACAGCAGCGATTTCATAAGACACCATGCAGTCATTGTTCTGTGCCAGGCCCAGAAAGCTGCCAGCTGGAGAGCATAACTAATAATGGCCGTTTGATGTGGCAAACCGGCCAGGCCAACAATGAGAGTCTCAGGCTTTTAAAATGCTGGCCTGCCTTCGGGAACTGATGGGTGCCAGAATGCACTTTTCTTTTCCCTATAAAACGTCTTTTTGTAGTGTTCTGTAATTGATTGATTAACACGCAACATTGACCATTTTAATCACATTAACCCGCCCCACCCCCCTTTCCAAGTTGGCTTTCTCCAGATGGCAAAGGTAGTTGGGAAAAACTACTGTACAATAACTTCCCTTGATTTTTTCACTTATTCAAAATTATTTGCCATGAACAGTAACTGCAAGGGCATAATCTGCATATCTCTGTTTGCCTAAAAGGTTTCACAGTAATACTGCTTCACTGCTAGCAGAGAGGGCGGCTGTTTTGGAGACCACTGGCCACATGCAGGAATGAAAGCAATGGCAGATTTCACACTGTGTTCACCCTCCAAGTGATTTGAACAATCGGAGCCAGTTGGGGGCAGTTTAGTTAAATAGGGCATCATCAACTGTAAGATTATTGTGAACTGTGAGATTATCCAATTAATTAATTTATTTATTTACCTTGATTTTATCAGCAAAGTCCCATTGAGATAAATAATCTCTTTTGCAAGCGAGACCTAGCAACACAATCATTTGGGTTGCCTTTCATTTCATTTCATTTACACATAGCAGGGCAAATTTTGACACACTCACAGGCAAAATATGCATTAACGTCACTTTTGAATCTGATTTGAGTTTGAGTTTTTGACATTAAACCCTTCTAAAGAAATTCTACTGAACGCCAAAAGTAAACTGAACTGAACACCCTAAACCTAGATTTTTTTCCCTTTTCTTTCTTTAGTGGCTAGCTTGCTAGCGGGTAATGTTAGCCTCTCTCGGAGAAAGGCTTCCAGGCCAAGTAGTAACCACCCAACCCCTTTGTATTCAGAAGGAGTGGCAACCTGTGACTGGCACTGTTTAATGCCCAGGCCTCCTTGGCGCTCCCCCTGCACCTCCTCCTTGTCTCTCCTCCCAGCCAGCTGCTCGCTCCTGAGTCACAGCACACGGCAGTCACTCGTGGGTCATTTCTAAAATATACTTCCTTCTCCCTTTGTTTTTCCATGAGTAAAGCATCATACGGCCAAATGATCCTCTGGATCATAGGCCATTTAGAAGAGGCTGCTATTCAGAGCAACTTGCAGTGTTAGAGAACACAAGTGCACCCCTCTCTCTGAGTGTACATGCACCACAGCACTAATTGATGAAATCAGGTGGTGTAGTGGGTGGTTGGGAGCAAAACTTGCAGATACTGTGTCCCTCTGGAGGGCTGGAGTTGATAGACCTGGCCTTGATAATAATCTCTATTAGGATTTCTTAGAGTAAGGCACATACCAGCTCTTTAAAAACACCTATAATCTGTTGGGCTGCTGTATGACATAAATTCTCTTGAAATATGCAAGTGTAAATTGAAACTGAAGTCACATTTTCTAGAAAAAAGATACCAATTGCCACCTGTTTTTTTCTGTTTTAACCAACATAGGCCATGACAATTTTTTTACTGGTTCAGGTAGGGAGAGTTTGGAAGTGCCTGACATGACCAACTAAACTTGCACCCTGATTATCTTTCACATCTTTTAACTGATGTGTGGAAATCACACCTGGTGCTGGGTGTTAGACACCCTGTATAAATCCTGTATTTGCAACAATCTGTGTGAAAAATGTAATAACATAAACTGTATAGTACGAATCTTAAACTTTGAAGTGGGGAGTAAACATTTTGTGTTGGGAGTGGGGAACCAATTGCAAAAAGTGAGTGGAGCACACAATACAATGTTACTGTAAAGTCAACTCTGATGGAGTATTTCAAATCTAACAGCGTACACAAGGTCCCTGCTGGACTCATATAAACTCTGGAATACTGCATTTTGCTGTGGGGGCAGCAGATGCCAGACCATCTTGTCAGGTAGTGTGGAGTGGCTGAGTAGTTGGAAACATAGGAGTGGGTGGATGGAAACAGGATCCATCTATTTCAGTGAGGAGTGAAGTTTTCAGATCAGGGTCCTCCCTTTGATTACATAATCCGCCAGGTGTGATGACAACCTGGATTTGTTGTTGCCAAGGTGACTGCAGAGACGGAATTTCTATTTCTCTGTAGTTGCTATTGCAACCACATCACCGCTTGGGGCAGGACAAAAATGTCTGTCTGAGCCACTTAAGGACATGTCATTTGCTTGGAAACTGTACATTTTACTGGATTTAGAGAGAGAGGACAAAAGCACTTGCAAAATTGGATGGATAAATGCCCTGCAGCCATTTTTTTCAAAAATGTCATTCGATATAGCCATGCAATGGCATGACTGAGAATTATTAGTAAAAGAGTTTGTTGTTTTTCTCTTTGTCTCTTGCTCACTTTCTCTCCCTCTTTTTCTTTCTCTCTCTTTGTCTCTCTCCTCTCTCACACACACACACACACACACACACACACACACACACACACACACACACACACACACACACACACACACACACACACACAGAGAGCTAAGCTCATGTCTCTGAGGCCATGGCTGTTGGACTTACAGTACATGTGTTTTTCCAGTTCACAGTACAATTTTGGGAGGGGAACCAGCTCTGTGCATTAAACGGCTGCAGTCATCCCCGTCCAACCAGCCCTCCAACCCCCACCGCCTGTAACTCCCACACCTCTGCTGTTGGTGTGATGCTGTGTTTAGGGCCAACAAAGTGACTCAGACCCGAGTATGTGGGTGTCTACTGAGGATTTAGCAGGGCGTGGAGGCAAACCGGAGCCAAGAAAACCCATGTTGAAACCAGAGTACATCCAGCCCTTCAGCTGGCCATGACTGCTTTACAATATGACAAAAAAATGCATCTTCGCCAGCATTGTAATGGACTGTAAGGTAATTTAACAAAGACTGTTTCACCTCATTGACTCTAATGTAGCCGCTGACTGAGTAACTCAATCACATATTAAGAGGTGCACAGCCCATGTAAGCTAAAACAAACATGGTGTCTTATCGTAGGATGGTGCTGTGCATGACAAAATACTGCAAGATAAGCGCTCCACACAACAACCAATACTGGCTATAACTCCTTCTGCTCAGTGTGCTTTACAGCAGGATAAAGCACTACTGGCTATAACTACTTCTGCTCAGCGTGCTTTACAGCAGGATAAAGCACTACTGGCTATAACTCCTTCTGCTCAGTGTGCTTTACAGCAGGATAAAGCACTACTGGCTATAACTACTTCTGCTCAGCGTGCTTTACAGCAGGATAAAGCACTACTGGCTATAACTCCTTCTGCTCAGTGTGCTTTACAGCAGGATAAAGCACTACTGGCTATAACTCCTTCTGCTCAGCGTGCTTTACAGCAGGATAAAGCACTACTGGCTATAACTACTTCTGCTCAGCGTGCTTTACAGCAGGATAAAGCACTACTGGCTATTACTACTTCTGCTCAGTGTGCTTTACAGCAGGATAAAGCACTACTGGCTATAACTACTTCTGCTCAGTGTGCATTACAGCAGGATAAAGCACTACTGGCTATTACTACTTCTGCTCAGTGTGCTTTACAGCAGGATAAAGCACTACTGGCTATAACTACTTCTGCTCAGCGTGCTTTACAGCAGGATAAAGCACTACTGGCTATAACTCCTTCTGCTCAGCGTGCTTTACAGCAGGATAAGCACTACTGGCTATTACTACTTCTGCTCAGTGTGCTTTACAGCAGGATAAAGCACTACTGGCTATAACTACTTCTGCTCAGCCTGCTTTACAGCAGGATAAAGCACTACTGGCTATAACTACTTCTGCTCAGCGTGCTTTACAGCAGGATAAAGCACTACTGGCTATAACTACTTCTGCTCAGCGTGCTTTACAGCAGGATAAAGCACTACTGGCTATAACTACTTCTGCTCAGTGTGCTTTACAGCAGGATAAAGCACTACTGGCTATTACTACTTCTGCTCAGCGTGCTTTACAGCAGGATAAAGCACTACTGGCTATTACTACTTCTGCTCAGTGTGCTTTACAGCAGGATAAAGCACTACTGGCTATAACTACTTCTGCTCAGCGTGCTTTACAGCAGGATAAAGCACTACTGGCTATAACTACTTCTGCTCAGTGTGCTTTACAGCAGGATAAAGCACTACTGGCTATAACTACTTCTGCTCAGTGTGCTTTACAGCAGGATAAAGCACTACTGGCTATAACTACTTCTGCTCAGTGTGCTTTACAGCAGGATAAAGCACTACTGGCTATAACTACTTCTGCTCAGTGTGCTTTACAGCAGGATAAAGCACTACTGGCTATAACTATTTCTGCTCAGTGTGCTTTACAGCAGGATAAAGCACTACTGACTATAACTACTTCTGCTCAGTGTGCTTTACAGCAGGATAAAGCACTACTGGCTATAACTCCTTCTGCTCAGCGTGCTTTACAGCAGGATAAAGCACTACTGGCTATAACTAATTCTGCTCAGTGTGCTTTACAGCAGGATAAAGCACTACTGGCTATAACTACTTCTGCTCAGCGTGCTTTACAGCAGGATAAAGCACTACTGGCTATTACTACTTCTGCTCAGTGTGCTTTACAGCAGGATAAAGCACTACTGGCTATAACTACTTCTGCTCAGTGTGCATTACAGCAGGATAAAGCACTACTGGCTATAACTACTTCTGCTCAGCGTGCTTTACAGCAGGATAAAGCACTACTGGCTATAACTACTTCTGCTCAGCGTGCTTTACAGCTATAACTACTTCTGCTCAGTGTGCTTTACAGCAGGATAAAGCACTACTGGCTATAACTACTTCTGCTCAGTGTGCTTTACAGCAGGATAAAGCACTACTGGCTATAACTACTTCTGCTCAGCGTGCTTTACAGCAGGATAAAGCACTACTGGCTATAACTACTTCTGCTCAGCGTGCTTTACAGCAGGATAAAGCACTACTGGCTATAACTCCTTCTGCTCAGTGTGCTTTACAGCAGGATAAAGCACTACTAGCTATTACTACTTCTGCTCAGTGTGCTTTACAGCAGGATAAAGCACTACTGGCTATAACTACTTCTGCTCAGCGTGCTTTACAGCAGGATAAAGCACTACTGGCTATAACTCCTTCTGCTCAGCGTGCTTTACAGCAGGATAAAGCACTACTGGCTATAACTCCTTCTGCTCAGTGTGCTTTACAGCAGGATAAAGCACTACTGGCTATAACTACTTCTGCTCAGTGTGCATTACAGCAGGATAAAGCACTACTGGCTATAACTACTTCTGCTCAGTGTGCTTTACAGCAGGATAAAGCACTACTGGCTATAACTACTTTTGCTCAGTGTGCTTTACAGCAGGATAAAGCACTACTTGCTATAACTCCTTCTGCTCAGCGTGCTTTACAGCAGGATAAAGCACTACTGGCTATAACTCCTTCTGCTCAGCGTGCTTTACAGCAGGATAAAGCACTACTGGCTATAACTACTTCTGCTCAGCGTGCTTTACAGCAGAATAAAGCACTACTGGCTATAACTACTTCTGCTCAGCATGCTTTACAGCAGGATAAAGCACTACTGGCTATAACTACTTCTGCTCAGTGTGCTTTATAGCAGGAGATATATATATATATATATATATATATATATATATATATATATATATATATGTTATACAGGCAATACACTGTCTTAAAGCCCACATACAAATAAATATAAGTAAAAAACATATGTCTAGCAGAATAAGGGGCTTTTTACTTTATATGAGCATAATGTGCAAATAAACCAGTATATACATACAGTAGGTGCACGTGTGCCTGGGGAATTGATGGAAAACATGGCAAATCTAAAATATATGTATCTAAAATAATGTTCAAGTCATAATGGGAGACAGTATTGAAGTAGTGAGCCATTTGATCTCTTTCTGTAAAATGACGTGATCACAATCAAAACCCTTGGTGGGTACAAGATCTTTTCAGTGGCCCAGAAAAGACAGTGTTTTGTCATGCACAGTGCCAACGTACTATAAACAGATGGCATAATGGGCCCTATCTTGGCGATCTTGGCGCTTAGTCTAAGCGCATGGCGCTAAGTCCATTTAGGGCGTGTCCAAGTCAACTTTTGCTATTTTAACGGCGTGTTTTTTTGGCGCTAAGCATGGCGCATGGCGCAACTGGGCTGAACCTAGTCGCTTCATTAATTATAGGTGTGTCTTGGGCGTGACATTCAATAAACCAATCAAAATGTCATATCCCATTCCCTTTAAAAGCCTGCTTTTCCACCTTGGCGGATTGCTTATGATGGCGAAACAGACATGCTCGTGCGTGTTTAGTGTGATCAAGGAATAGGCTAAATGGAGTATGATCAATATTATTCGCCTAACCATTAGCCTATGAGTTCCCGGTAATTCCAGACAGGGCTGTTATTTTACAAAATATGTGCGGTTAAATTTCGTTAAAAGGACCTGCAACAGCTGAGAATAAGCTATCAATGGCTTCAGTCTCACCTTATAAAACGCCAAATTAGCCTGCTTGTTCAGCGAATTTCGTTTGATTATGCAATGAAAGTGTCAAACATCAATTCCAAGAGGCTGTTCTTAAAAGTTCATTAGGCTACCTGCATAGTAGGCTAATGTTGATTAATAACATACATACCGTTATTTTGCCTTAATGATGACACTAAATAGCCTACAATAAAGCTGTCAGGTTCGCAACCCATAAGTTCACGCATATTTCCCCTTGTTTAATAATGTCCTGTTTATGGAAATGTGACCAACCTGTTTTACTCGTAGCGTAATCCTTTAAAACAATCCACTTTCCCAGGAAGACCGTTAAACGTGCAGAGAATGGCATTAAAATTAATTGTGAATTAATTGTGTAACGTGCTGCAAATTTGTTTTAGTTTCTAATTAGACGCTTAGTTCTCTTTAAAATCGTTTTGTTCAGTTAAGGAATAACGGGTGAAATCAGCTGGGTTTTAAACGGTGAGAGTATGGAAACCTGGTCACTGTCATTTAAAAAAATATGAAGGACGAAGAATAGCTAAGGTTACAATTTAGTTAACATGGTGACATCTCCGTTTTTTAACCATAGGCTATCGAGAAAAACCTTATGCATTTGAAAAACAATAAATGCAATATTCACTGGACAAGGTTTTGAACTTTTTTCAGTCACAAACCATTCTATTTACTTACAGGCTGTATTCATAGATAAACAGAGCTGTATTGTAATGACATCTGAAGCGCATTTTCAGAACTTAAATGTCCGTCTATTGCCGTGCGCGAGTTTTCCATTGAATGACAATTCACGCATTAGGTGCAAAGACAATTCGCGCATTAGGCTTGATAGCTATAGGTGTTATCAGCTCCTTTTTAATGGATAGCCATTGTCCCGTACCATCGCACATCGCCTGGATGTTGATGGAGTGGGCTGAGAGCAATGTAATGTGGCATTGTTTCCCTTCGCTGAGGGAAAGGTATGTGGACCTATGGAACCTTTTATTATTATGCATTTTTGATATAGCCTACACAATAATAATATTTCACATTGTGATCTAGATATTTTAGTCATGCCTGTGCACGCCCCTGTGTGTAACAGGCAGGAGGGTATGCGCGTTGTGCACACGCCTATGTAGACGCACTTATATGCGCCGTTAAAATAGCATGTAAACAACTGCGACATGACTTTAGACCAGGTTTGTGGTGGTTCTAGCGCAAGCGCTTTCTGCTGGCTCAAGATAGCAATACGCCAAAAAGAATCCCGGCCACTCCTCATCTTTAGACCAACACGCCCAGTTCACTAATGATGGCGCAAGACTAGTTAATGCGCAATGCTAGTTTGACGGCGTAGGCGTTAGACGTTATTATGGACCTAGCGCCGGGTGTAAGATAGCAAAGACACTTGCGTTTGCGTTAACGCCGCTTTGCGCCGGGTGTAAGATAGGGCCCAATGTGTTTCACCAAGGTTGCAGACCAATGGGCTAAAGTTTCCAATGACTTCAGATTACCTCATGCCAGCTGAAAGACGTGCACAAAATTGTGTACCTCTTAAGTGCTTTTTTGCAAATCTGTGCTCCTCTAACATTAAACTGTTCCGCAATAAATCTACTGCACGCCACTGGTTACTACAGCTGTTAATTATGTTAAGTTCATTCTGAACAAGTTTATTAAGAACATAAATGATAGTACTGATGTCTTTGTTTTCTGTACTTCAGCATGTATCATTGCTGTATTCATATTATAAATCTACAGGTATATACGTAGCAAAAACAAGTCCTCACTCTCTCTCTCTCTGTACTGTCCTCATTTGGAATGTTCCACTTTAACAGACCAGGGAACAAGTCTGCATTTGATTAGGGTCACAGAATCAGCCGCCAGTACTGCCCTTTGGCTTACGTATAATAGTATCATTAGACAAAGGAACACAGCCAAAAGTCTCAGCCAACATTTTTGTGCAAGGACAACTTGAACTTGAGGATTGAAAAAGGTTTTGGGGAAACAATATAAAAAAGATCTAATGATTTTAATAAATGTAGTCCTACACCTTTGATTTAGCTGCATTGTAGGTCTGTTCATGAATAGCAAGCATGCGAAAAGAAGTGGAAATACAAAATGCATATCTCTGTATTTTAATAAGCCTGAACCCAGAGTGGAACCTAAATGTCCAGAGAGACAGGCTCTTAATAATGCTGAAAGATTTGGAAGTTTGGTTTACTTAGGCATTACGAGGAAAGAAGGTCCCTGTTTGACAAGAAATATAAAAACTAACCTTTCCTTTTCCTGAAATGGGTTTACCTTCAAAAGAAAGCAAACATACCTTTTTTGTGCTGGCATTCTGCAATGGGCAATACTTCTGAGTATGTGATAATACTGTAAATCTATATAATATTAACACATACCTAAATTAATTAGATTAATTGGTGAATGAATAGAACCCATAGTACTTGCACATATGTTATGGCTATCAGTGGACAGTATTTCCTTTGTCTCCTCCACTGCTGGCCTGATCTAACCTGCCTTGTGCAGTAGTAATATCCCACAAAATTTAAAGTGGCCACTGTAATTTTCTGTAATGATAAAAGAAGGAAAAATCATATGCAGTATGATTTTCTTTTCCATAATGAAAAATAACCAAAATTGTATATTGCGTGCTGAAAAGCAATATTTTTCAAATTAAGTTTTGGGTGCATTACTGGAGCATAGATAAAGGAATAAATCAACTGAACAAAGAGATGTCTTCTAATTACATTTTGGAAATTAGGTAGTAATAAAGCTTAGATGTGAAACAGTACACGAAATTATGGCATTTTCATCTGTGTAGTAAAAGGGATACCGTAATAGCAAAAATAATGCAAAATGATTATCTAACAGCACTTGTTGCCAAGTATCTGCAAACAAAGTAAACTTGAAGTTGACATCTAATATAGATGTCGGATTTCGATCCACGAGTTTTGGCAAGACAGCTTTCTCAATTAAGGCCTCTGAACAGTGGAACATCGTGCCATCTAATATCAGAGAGTGCAGTACACTTACGAGTTTTAAATTTAGTATCAAAAAATGGCTGAAAGAAAGACAGTCCTGCAACCATTAGTTGCTGTATGATGATTCGTTGTGTGCATGTGGGAGTGTGTGCGTGCATGTATGTGTGCGTATGTGTGTGTGTGTGTGTGTGCGTGCATGAGTGTGTGTGGGTATGTGTGTGTGTGCGGGTGTGTACGTGCGCGGGGGAAGGGGGGGTATGCGTGTGATATGATATGGAATGCCTATGTGATTGAAATGTTAATGGTTTTAGACTAAAATGCTCTTATTTTATTTACCTTTTGTAATGTTTGCATAGATTAGAGTTGTATTGTATCTTGTATTGTACTTTTGTAATTCTTATAGATGTTCCCATGTTGTCTGTTATTACCCTTCCCTCAGGGACTACAGATGAAAATTAGCTCTGAGCTATATCTGGCACAATATATTTGTTGAGCATTGTCCCTGTCAAATAAACTAAATAAAAAAATAAATAAAAAAAAGTAAAAGTTTTAAAAAACAATGCTTTATTTGTCTTGACCAGCTTCAGTGGACATCATTGAAGTTTTAATAAAGCTGACTCGCAATATGACCAAGTTAATAATATTGGCTAATTTAGCAAAGCCAGTCTGAATTTCCCTCATTGGTGCTCTGATCAAAGGCTTTTAGAAGACAAAAATAAAGAAAGGAGAGACATTTAATGCCCTATAGTTTTATAATCAATAATCCCAATGATATAAATGTTCTGAAGCTGTTTGAAGCCAGGAGCTCATCTTACAAGTAAGCAATACCACATGATTGATGTTCATGCCAAAATACCCTTTTTGAGATACAAATGCATTACCCTATATCCATTTACTGGAAGTCGGCAGTCTTATTTGCTCTCACAGGGATTTTGAACGGCTTATCTGGCCAATAGAGAAAGCATTTACTGGAGCTCAGCAGTCGTATACCCTGTCACAGTGATTTTGAAAAGCTTATCTTGCCAATAGAGAATGCATTAAATTGAATATAGAATCTTGAGATATGAGTTCTGAGCAAAGCTTTAATGTTTTGAACAAAAAAAAAATGGCTGGAAGTAGAGTGAAGTCACTAATTGACAGTAGATAACGTCATGTTTTTATTTCTCAGAGCCAAGATATGCTTTTCAACAAAAGACAGAGCACCACAATGTGTTCAAAATGCTACCTTTAGGTATGGTTTAGCAATATTGTTAATTTTTTGTGCTTTGCACAACAGTTTCGACTTGATATTTGTCCTCAAATGAAACACCCATCTGTTAAAGGAAAATTCCACCTTGGGTTTTTCTGTTATTTGTAGAAGAGTAGCTGTCCTCCTGATTAAAATGAGTAGTGATGAGTAGTGAGTGCAGAGAAATAGCCACAAACTACTATGCATGCTCCAGTTTCATACTTTACTATGGACTACAACGGGGTGGGCGCTTAGGGTGCTTATGTACGGTTATCTTTTCTTTTATTCTTTTCTAATTTATTTATCTTTAAGCTTATTTATCTTTTTAAAGCTGTTTTATCTTTTATTTATTTATTTTTTCCAGTAGGGCGCTCAATTTAAAAGTTTGACTAGGGACCAACGGGTTTGTCACTCTGCGGAGTGATTCAAACTGTGGAGGCTGTATGCTGCTCCCACCCATGGGCAAATGAAAATCAAAACGTAGAAAGAGGCCAGTAGGGCGCTCAACTTTAAAGTTTGACTAGGGACCGACGGGTTCGTCACTCTGCGGAGTGATTCAAACTGTGGAGGCTGTATGCTGCTCCCACCCATGGGCAAATATACCTCGAAGGAGGGACAAAAGTCCTGCAGCGGAGCTGGCAGGCACCTGCAGTGGAGCTGGCAGGTATATTATCACCCAGAGAAAGGCGCTGTACGGTGCGTAGCAGATGGCAGGTAGCAGGCTGTTTATGGTAGGAGTGTTTGTTGGGGTATTTGTTTTGTGGGGCGTTTTATTATAACTGTTTTAACTTTTTATTAACATTGTTCAATTTTAATTTACTTTTTATATAATGTCTTTGTATTTTGTTTTTATTGTTGTGAAGCACTTTGGGCTGCATTTTATGTATGAAAGGTGCTATACAAATAAAGTTTATTATTATTATTAGTATTAGTATTAGTATTATTATTATAGGTGGGCACCAGACAATGCCAGTCCTATTGAATACAAACAGGGGGTCTGGGCGTTACTACTTGGCCTGGAAGCCGTTCTTCGAGAGAGGCTAATGTTACTCACTAGCAAGCTAGCCACTAAAGAAGATAGAAAATCTAGGTTTATGGTGTCCAGTTCAGGTTACTTTGGTGCTTAAGTTTTACTGAAAATGCTGCTTTGCTGTAGTGTGGCAAGGCTTTAACATCGGCAAAGGAAGTAATTTATTTTTACCAGCTACCACAAGATGTGTGAGAGAAAACAATGGTTGACTGGGAACTTTAAATATCCTCCAGATACACCTGAGCCACAGCTAAAGAATGTGCGAGAGTGTAGCAGGCACTTTTCCAGATGATTTTGAGGAGAACATTAGGGTGAGACTATTGAACATACTGTGCGACCGTCTGTTTGGTCAACGCCCCCTTCGCCTAGTATAGGAGGTCAGGGGGAGGTATTCAAATTCATATTATCCGCCCATTGCAATTGTTGAAAAATGAGCAAGGGTACAGGTGTACATCTTTATGGCCACTATTTCTGTGCAGAGATTGCATTGGCCACTACTAAGAGAGACCTAATTAGTTACACCTTGATCTATTAAATGAGGTTAAAGTTGTTTTGTGGTGGAATTTCCCTTCGATTTCCCCTTTCCTTTTTATTCAATTTGAACAATTCTCACAAGGTGGCCTGCTATAACAAAAACATGTTTGACAGGGTGTTAGGTTTGTAACCAAAGGAGGAAAAAATATCACAATAGGAGAATGCTGACGTAACACAGATCTTCAAAGCTGGCCAACACGCTATCAATCTCTGGATTTCTTCAAAGGACATACCTGTCAAACACTGACATGTTTATGAATGGCCTTGCAAGAGAGGCCAGAGAGGCCCTCTTTACAATCATTAAAACTGAAGGCTGTACTAATTGTAGAAAATTCATATTTAACATCTGAGCATTTAGGAACTTTTGTTTGTACTTAATTCCACTAATTCTTTTTTTTCCACTAATTTTTATTTTTCTCCCCAATATGGAATTCCCAAAGGTATTTTTATGAGTGTTCAGTGCCGCAGCTTCCGCTCTAGGTTCAGGAGAACGCAGACAACCAAGTGCTCACCTCCAAAGTATGTGCCACTTCATGTGCAGCTCATATGCACCTCAATCAACCAGTGAGGATTGCTAGTACAAGATGAGATGCTGTCATGCCAGCCAACCGAAGGACTCCCCTCCCTGTTTGATGTTTGAACCAACTGTGCCTCACCCTATTGCTGGCCACAGTTGGGACTGACCATACCAGACTGTGGGGCCCGTCCATGCACTATAGCACAGCGCCTTAACAGGATGAGCCACCCAGCAACCCCTGTTCCACTAATTCCTATTTCAAGGCCATGCCCAAATGTTGATATTAGTTCTATTTCTGTTATTTTCTCCATTATAAACATCCCCACTGAATGCACAGTGTAGTCATGCTGTTACTTTCCAGGTCAGTTAACAGGCACTTTATTCACAGAACAGCAAAGAACACAGGTGGCTATGAGAGACCAACTTCCCAGATTATTTTAATGCGCTTTAAACAGGGTATGGTCTTCTGAATTTGTCTTATTAATAATAATGAATTACTTAATAATAATAGCAAGAATAGCTCTGCTGCTGCTACTACTACAACTACTACTAACAATGGTTGATTTGTAAAGATTTTGCAATGGGGATGGATAAGTTAAGAAATACAACTAATTTTCTTAAGTTCCCCTAAATTTCAACTTAAAATTATTAATTAACTTGACCAAGTGAATTTACAAATGCTGAATGATGTCCTGTGGTGTGAAACCAATGCGCTTTTTACATGTATTGAAAAATCTATTTTGCAAAAACAGTGTAATAATAAGAAGAAGAAGAATCCAAGCCTAGTATGCACTGTGAAAAACATCATTCAACATGGAGGACTGTAGAGAGATAGAAGGAAGGTGTTGGTCCAATGCTGAAAGGTGGGAAGATTCATAGGATTAGCTTGGTCTATGGAGGAGGGCTAAGGGAGAGAAGTAGAATGAAAAATGTACTACTGCAGTCAGTATGTGGCTGTAACCTAAAAGGAAGCTTCCACGTTAATCAAGAGAGCAGCCTACAGCACAATGTAATGTGGCCGCAGCCAAATCCAATGACCATGCAATTTCTCTTACATTCAGTCAAAGACTGTGTATGTGCTGAAATGCCAAAAACCTGGAATCAAAAACTCTAAGGGGACACAGTATCGCCACGACTACGTATCTTTTCTCCAACAAGATCTTTTTCAGACATGTTGGATAAAGTCCTCCCTCTCAACGACACAATTAAACCTGGCTTCCTTTTCGAGGTGATGTAATATTCTCAATTACTACCAGATAGGACTCTGGCTCCAGTCAACCTCAAAGGAGCAATCTCACTTAGGCCCAGACCATTACTTCCTTCTTGTTAGCATTCAGTTGTGGGCTCTATGTCAATTCAAAATGCATACAATTCAGCCCTTGCACCACAGCATAAGCATTCCACCTGTCATCCTAATTCATGGTGACGTGTTGTAGGTCTAGTATTTCTTTTTTTGACCCTTTAGGGAAAAATAAAAAATATAACCCACGCCATTATAGGACCACAGTTGACCACAGGCACAAAAGAATGAGCTACAGAATAGTAAATGAGACCTCAAATTTGTTTTAACTGCCTTGCTCCTACTGATGGGTAGATTGCTCAGTTCAGCTGCTGTGTGAAACGGCTTCCTATTTGCTTCAACTTTCTGCTGAAAACGTGTAAGCGACTGTTAAGTTTGAACCATGAGGACTGATTAACGAAGCAGGAGAAGCCACACCTTGATCACATGATCACACATGCACGCACGCACGCACGCACACCATGGCCTTACCTACCTTTTCCAGGAGGCCAAATTCTTTTAAGTATGATGCATACATTTGTATGACATTATTTAACAAACTATGCATACGATGTGTAATAGGTACCTAAAATATACAAAGCTATTACTTATTATTCTGTCACTAGTGTGTGGTGTGTTGAAACTGAGCAATGCGTACCTGGATGTAGTCAGTTTTTTATGCAATGGAACATATTGCTTCTTCTCAATGATTAAGGGGCCAATAGTATGTCCATGGTGCATAGCATTTAGCCCCAGAGCCATGAATTGAATAGTCCTGTACTACAGTGATCTCACTCAGTGGAGCCTCAGGGAAGACTAATAAAACATGTAACAAGACATGCCATTGTGTTCCCTGCTAAAGGTAAAATAGTTGGGCTTACTCGAGACTTTTGTGAAAAGGCCTGCAGGTGCGGAACAAACGTTCACTTTTTATCACATTTTCTCCACGTTCCACCATGTGAGCTGTAGAAGAACATATTGTGATAGTTGAAACCTTTTTTGGGTCATGTCTTCTTGCTGCATTTAGACAGCACCTTCTTCTGATTAAAAGTCAATGATTAGAGAGAGCAGAAAGGACTGACGGTGGGTGGAGAATACCAGACAGTCACTGAGGTCATGGGACTGTGCGGAACTTTGAACTATGGTAGTTCCTCCAATGGGAATGCTTTCATTATATTCTTGAGGGAAAAAATCTCATTCTGATCTATACGTTTGTTCCTCTGTTAATAATAAAATTATAAAGGGGTGATCAAACTGTGTATTTATAAATGCCTCAAGAGAATATTGATAGTATCAGCTTGTTGGTTTATGGACTAAAAGGTTTTATGGACTAAAAAGTTTTATGGACTCTATGGCTATGGAATTTATTAACAAAAACACCTCCACAACCATTGCACAAATGTTAGGATATCCTTCAATCCCAAACAGTTGTTTCCCATTACATTCACATAAAACATTTAGAAAAGTGACAAAGCTGTTTCAGAAAGGTATGTTATAGTTTACAATGTATCATTCTTTCCAGAGAGACACTAGAATGACAGAGACCAGCAGATGCAGAAAACCCAGCAAGACATTTTTTTTTTCTCACTTTTCTAACTACAAAAGTATATTAGTGTACATTAATTCATATAATACATAGATCATTAGTGGTAAAAACCAAAAAGTGTAATGGCAACCAGGCAACAATAAAAGTACCATTATTTACAATATATACCTTACATAAGGCCATGCTCAGAGTATAGCAGCATGAACAAAATGTAGTATTAATGTAGTCATGCCATTACTTTCTGGTGATCAAAGCAGAGAACACGGAAAATATCTAACTTGCATAACTTACAGAAGTCATGAGTAAATATAAAGAAATTCATCTGCTTTTTGCCATATAATTAAATAAAAAATCTCATTGTGTCATACCACCAATATCTGGTTGACATTCTGGTGCCATTTTGACCATGGACCATCTGTGGCTTGCTAAAACTACATGACCTTGGGTGGGATGGAACATTTGCATAGGCCAACTTGAATTAAAATGTAATCCCCAGAGAGGTCTACGTTAGTTCTCTGGTAATGTCCATTTTAGAACACCATTTCATCACACCTGCTATGAGCTTTCCTGCCCACAGGATGGACTCAACTCTCTCTGTCTCTTTCTCAACATTCTTATAATATAAGTGTGTATGCTTTATTAGCCTGGTATCCAAAACTAACCGCATGGTAGTCCACCCGTGAACATTCTGCTGCTGCTGCACCGTGTCCCTGAGGTGCGGCCTGTGAATCAGAAGCATGCTGTTCTAATTGTGCACATTTCGCTTGCTCTGAGGGCTAAAGCACAGGTCATTTCAGCAGGGCTCCATTTATTTGAAGGAGCTGACACTCCTTGGCAAAACCACTGCATTAGATTAAGCTCACCATCACACAGGCCAAACCTTGAAGCCTTGTGAAAATATCTTGGGAAAGAAGGCATCTGGTCCTTCTCAAACACTACACAAACCCCATGTTTTTGCTGATCAAAGACATTGAATCAAAGGGCCTAGGACTTGTGATATGTTAAAGATTGATTTCTGAGAGTTAAGCTTCAAGACACATTGTTTAGTAAATGCTGCAGGCACATCAGAAACGAAGATTCATTTGCAGCGTGCGTGTGTGTTTTTAACAGACGTCATTTAATTGTACTTTGTTTTCACAATTTCACATTACACATATACTTTGCAATCAAGGTGCCTTATTCAAGTGAACAACAGCAGAAAATGACACATAGGAATCATGAACTTAAGGTCAGGTGTCCTGTGTGTGAACCATGATTCAACACTGCTGAATTTAAACTTCTGAATGCACAATTATACAGACAAGTACAGTTGAGTACGATGTTATTTTAGCTTTTTTAAATGCTGCGCCGGCTTCTTGTGTCATAATAACATTTGTCCAAAGGCCCTATGATTTCAGTGTTGCGAGATGTGGACTTACAGATATGTCACATGACCAATGGCAGGAGACCTTTTAAAACCCTCTACTGTGGGTCTCTGTCAGGCTCCAGATCGAGTGGACATTTGTTTTCGTTTTCTGGCTCACTCTAATAAATATCACCAGTGTTTTCCCAGGATTCCAAATGAGCCATTTTCTTTTCTTAGCCTCTGACTTTTGACCTAAAGAAATTTCTTAAAAATTCTTCTAGCTTAAAAAAGGGCTTATAATTATTTTGGAGAAAGCATTTAGTGCAGTTAACTGCTCAATTTACCAATAGTGCTGATGTTGTCTGTTGACTGGACCAGAGGAGACTGCGCTGGAAGAGCCTGAGGTGATATCCCTGGCGGTGAAGGGGGTGCTGGGACTGCTATCGTGCCCTTGAGCTGAACGGATTGTCTCAGTTCCTTCAGCATTCTCTCATTAAGCCAACAATATTGGTGTAATCTATTGTATAATGTTCTTGATGATTTCCATCACATCTTTATTGGTTTACAAACATTTCATCTGTCAATGTAAGTCTCTCTCCAAAAGATCTCCTCCAGATGCTGCTCTACACTTAGTTACTCTGGTCTATGTCCAAACTCTCAAATACTGCATCTCATCTGCCCAGACAATGTTCTATCTGCAAATCTCTTCCATTTCCTCGTTATCCTTTCCCTAGATCTAGATCTACTTCCACTCTGGCACCAAAGTGGTGGACACAATATGCCATTCAAGTATGCTTTAGTATAACCTTAATTGTCTTATCTCCTAACTTCTCTCAATTTCTGCATTTCTCACTTCTCCAGGTCTCTTGTCAGTAAAAAATAAAAGTAAATTACACGCTGTAACAAAATACTTTTAAATGTGGGTCTATATTCCTTTTAGACACTGGGGTTTATTTCAACAAAATATGACTGCTGAGAAGAGGGATTTCCCTCTACCTCAACATGTTTCCAGTACAAATCAGTTTTACATTAATAGACAAGCGGTGTATCTGTATTGCTGTGTGTATTGTATTGGATTAGATTTGCAGCACATTTTGAATTATGACATTTTTGTATATTCAATGTACAATTCTCAATAAGCTCAACGCCTTAGGTAATTCACATTTTGTTGGCTTAAAATGTTAGTTACTTGCAATGTACACGGCTATCACACTGCCTCAGTCCGATGACCTTTCAACCTCTCTGGAACACTGTTGATTCTCAGACAGCAGGCTCCGGTGACAGGGGCATTGGGCCAAATTGTTCATGCACTCTCGCTTTCACAGATGCTAATCAGTGACATGAGTATGTATCTGATTGTACACAGCATGCTCCCACAAATGGCCAGAATAACAACGGTAATGAAATACACTTGACCAGATGTCCTTTCCTGTGTTGGGGACTCTTTTTAAATGTGTCGTAGTGGTGTTTTGTGAAACTGGCCCCTTATAAAGAATTGGCAGTTCTCCACTGCTGCAGAGCTTTGTGTTCCCTGAGTATCTACAGAAGGTAACAGGGAATGTTACCCTGTGTAAGTAACAACTGTTGGTCACAACCGCAAGTTCATCTAGGGGGCTGTTGATTGGCTTCACCTCAGCGCACAGGTGGAATTCATGCTCGATGATTTTGACTAATATGCAAGTTTTGTTTGCATATTAACTTAACTAAAAAATTGCAATCCATCCAAACATTTGTAAGTGGATGTTGTTGAGTAGTTTTGTGAGGAACATTGAGAGGAAAATTCTCATTGCCTATGTCATTCGGCTCTCATCGTGGTGTTTATAATATCGGCTTTATAAGCTGAATTCTTGGGTAATTTATATGTATTTATTTCTTGGCTTCATTTAACAATTTTGTGTTTTATTGGCCTTGAGTTATTAGGGCTTTCTCCATTGCTTTGACAATGGTGAAAAACAACACTAATTTTATTTTGAACACTGGACTCCACTTTATAAAACAATAGGAGGGGGCTTGCACTGGCAGGGAATCAGATAGATTCCACTCCTGAAAGGTTGAGTGAGTCCGATTATGGGAATGAATTCTTTGAGGAACGTGCACAAGGAGGCTCAAATACCGTGATACCTGATACAGATTCGCTATACTAGAAAGATAAAAAAGGGGCAAGATAAAAAAGCAGGACTCTATATTCACAAAGATTCACTTTATAAAAATGGGAATAGTAGGGGGGATGGTTAAAACAGTAAAAGTGTTAAAAAGTGTTAAAACGATAAAACAATGTGGAGGCGTCGGCGAGATCCAGTTATTCTGTTCCGACAGCTCCTGTCATCAAGTGAAGCTCCGCTGCACAAGCCAAACAGTCTCTTGGAAATCTACAACCATGGGGGTTGCCGTCCCTCCAGCAGCGGCTGCAATCACCAGTCACTTTCACGTTGTCAGCAAGGAACCCGCTTCTCACGGCATGGATTATACTGGACCTTGAGTCGTGCTAGTAGTATGCAGGGAGCCGAGGGAGGAATCGTATATATTGGAGTGGGAATGCAGGGATTGGTCACTGGGATAGAATAGTGTATATTCTATAACTAAAAGCTATTCTAAGTAATTTTGGCCACTGAAAGGTTAAGAATATACACTTAGCACGATGTGTATCTTGTGACGTCACCTACCTCAACCCCTCCCACTCCCTAAGAAGGCATACATAGATGATACAAGGGGATCTTGAGTTGAATCTGTTGTGTTGGTGAAGTCACTGGGGGTCAAAGGTCAGAAAACATGCAACATTATATCAAATATCTTAGTATTTAACCCACATTGAATGCATATTCTTACAGGTATACCCCTGAAACTATAATATACGTATGTACAGTTTATATATATATATATTTACTGTATAATATGCAGTATACACAGTTCATAAATATTATAGTTCTTGATGTGTTCAAGAAACTGAAGAAAATCAGGATTTAGTCACACTTTCCATTCTCACTGGGAAATATCAATGCAAACATATTGGCACACAAATGTGGATATTAATTTATTCACAATTTCAGTGTGTGTGGCAGATCTCTGACAACCTATATAAATTACTGTTATTATTATTATTGTCTTTTTGTAATGCATGGCTAATAATTAGTTGGCTTTCTGATCATTTGTTGATCATTATGAAATTTAGAGAATTTATATCCAAACCTGTGATTTTACTGTCATTTGAAATGTGATGCTATGATGCAACAAGGTATATTAGAATTGTTCTCAAAACCCAAAACTCAAAACTTGACTCAAATTACATTAGATTTGACCTGTATTGGACAAGTGTTTTCTTAAGCAACATTTATGTCTGGCCTGTCTGGCTTAGAGTAGCTATGAATTCGTTTGAGACAGAAAGTTACATGTTATCAGACTTGGCGAGGGATGCAGACATTCCAACGTTTTTCCAAATTAGGATCAATGTGATGAAGCAGCAAAAACATGCTCCTTTTCCCCAATAGACAGAGCAGGACTTGCTTTCTCTGCTTGTGTCCTATGCTTTTGTTCACTAACTTATGCAACAAAAATGTATGTCACATAATGAAAGCATGCAGTGTGAAATGTCCAGTGTTAAATCAGCACTAACAGTGTTTATATGAGTCCATGAGAGATAAAAATGTACTCCATCAACATTAAGTCATCAGAATTAATTTAATACTAACCATTTGGCTGTGTACTGTACTACATTGAACAGTACACATGAATACATGTGGGACTCCATATATATTCTCTAATACATGCCAATATCTTGTCTTTTTTTTTTATTGTCTGTGATAAATGTTTGTTGATTTGATAAAATAGAATTTCTAGATGCACACGTTTCCCAGAGTCGTATGACGACTCTCTTTGTGGTGGGGATGCCATGCCCCACATGTTGGGTACCTGCTGTGTTCTGTCCGTTTTGCCAATGCTGATGGTGGAGGCGCAGCCAAGCTAGATTGGGGAGATTTCCTGCAGCTGGTTGGCAGGCTATATATTTTGCGGACTTTCACTCCCCACTGGTTTTGTGCACTCTGGTTTTTCAGTTAAGCAAACTCCTTTGTGATACTTTCCTTCAGTGTCTCCTGTTAATCCTGTTTTGGCTTTGAGCCTATTCACCACAGAGCTATATATGCTTGCATCTCAAATGCATTTAAGATGGCTGTGGTGGCGTGAGTGTGTGCTGGAAGATCCAGTCTGCTTTTAGTCAAATAGGCCACTTGACTGGTTCACTGTCGTTCACTGACTCTTGTTCGTCATTTGTTCAATGGCTCTTCGTTCACTTCTCTTTCGCTGGGTCTCATTCGTTCATGTCAATGGCTTGCATGATGACATAGGCTATAGCCTAAACATACAAGTTCTGATCTTATAAGTCTTTTTAAACAGAGACAAGGCCTGAGTGAAATGGTGACTTACAAAGGAATTTATGCAAGACTTAAACAAGGAATGCTACGTATTATAAATATAGTCTTTCTCAAGAATATAATCAACAGTTTTCTGAATAAATCTAATAAAAGTTCTATTACTCAGATTGAAATTAATGATAAAGTTAATCTCCTCACGTATTTCCAAAGCTTTCAATCTTCTGTCTACAGTTTGCATTTATCAGATTTTCCCAACATTTTAAATGACATTTTAATGACTTTCACTAATCCATTCTATCTCCATTGCAATCTGGATTTAGACCTCATTTCTCCACAACCAGTACTTTTAAAATGTACCAAAAAAAGTACAACTTTTATAGATCTCACCAAGGCTTTTGATATGGTGGGTCATTACTTCCTCCTTGATAAGCTTTATGCTTATTTATACTATCTATGTTTATTTAACAGTTTAAGTAAACTGAAAACCCAATTCTCATTTGCAGTGGGATCTCAGGAATCAAACTGGATAGGCAATTAAAGGGATTGCATAACCAATCAGATGTAGGGGATGAATAGGTGGCCAGATTTACAGAGCAGTTTTTTATTAAATGTATATGTATTTAAAATATATGTTATTCGTTTCACATTTACACAGCTGGGTATATGCTTAAGCCATAGCAGTAAAGTGAGTGTACCTGTTCAAAGGCTAAAACAGCACATCGAGTGTTCCTCATGGATATGAACCTGAGTATTAAGAGAATTCTGAGACCAGTGATGTCACAATGATACCATGCTCCACATGGAACCCAGAAACCTGCACTTGTGCACTGTTCTCAGCTCCTCTGGGTAAACGAGAACATAGGTTTTTTCGGTTCCCTTTGGACTCCTTAAAGTCCACAATCAGTACAAAGGTCCCCCTGAAAATACACACTGTCCCCCATTAGTTTTATGAAACCCGTTGTTTTATTCATTCAGTCTTGGATGATGTCATGGGTCCCGTTCCAGGTTTATAATCTCCTTTCCTTTTTTCGTGCACCACGGTCTAATAGATTTAGTTCTATATAAGCTCCACAAACCCTTATGTTGTAAATTCCAGCATGGGGTTCCATTCAGCTAGTTCTACCTCCAGGGAATAATAATAACTGAGGCATGTATACCATGGCTGAACAAGGTTGCTTTCTGGAGTAGAGGAGGGTGGGTGCCTACTTCATCACGGCAATGCATGCAGTTAGCAGTACATCGCTGTTCATTATAGAACAGGTCCGCCCGCAAATCCACACTCTGAGTCAAAACACAAATCAGTGGGCCCCAGATAAACAATGAAGGGCCTGTTTCCCTGTGTGGTTCCATGCAAAAGTAAACACTGTTTCCAGGGTTAGTAATTGTGAACGGTGAGGATTCAGGTTTGTCCAGGGCAGAGCCTTACTGTGTGTGCTGCAAAGGCTGAAAGCTTTTCTGAGCAAATGTCCTTTAAGCCAGGGACTCCCAAACTCAGTCCTGGGGGTTATTTCACAAAGCAGGATTACTGAGTTTTCTATAACTGTACTGAGTAAAACCTGGAACAGCTCTTTTTACTTCAGACCATGTTCGAGATTTGGGAGGGTTCCAGGTTTTACTCAGTGCAGTTATCCAGCCAACTCCAGTAATCCTGCTTTATGAAATACCCCCTGGGGTTCCCTCTGCATTCTGGTTTTGTTGTTGTTAGTCTTGCTTTTGCTTTGAGCTCTTAAGTTTCCACAAGTAATTTTGTTTCAGTTACCTGGTGTCCACACCTTCAGCAATTAGGACCCATTCATACATCAAATGTATCAAAGATGTCACTTATTTCTTAATGAATAATTTTCCATATAGTACTTTAAGTGAAACATTAGTTGATCTGATTTGCCATAAGAAGGTACTAACTGACAATGGACGTTCTAATGTTTCAAAAGCCTTCTCTCCGAACATGTCACCCCCACCAAGATCAGCACTCTGCGATGCTTTATGCTTTATGGCTAATGGTTGTAGGCATGGCCGTCTGAGAGATATTCAAGGCCCTGTGTGAAATCGTTAGCACGAGGCCATCATGACACACTTGATGTTAGATGGGGGGTTGATGATAACAAAAAATGTCTACAAAAAATAAATGAAATGTATTTATGAAAATTAATTCCGAAAATCTCTCACTTCAAGGTTTATGACTTCATTTATAAACTTTAAAAAAAACTACTTGAAGAAATATTATGAAGTTGTGAGGGGGGAGTGTAAGGTTCGGAGAACCAGGCATGACAGCCAAGGAATCTAAAAGTGTATATCAAAATATACACCACTAAAGCGGACAGGTCCGCACAGGAAAGGAATAAACAAAAGAAAATGGGAATAAAAACCTCCCGGCATAAGCCAAATCAAAACAGCCCCAAAAGTGGGCGAACTCGAGAATAGTGAGTAATAAACAACAAAAGAACCTCAAGCTCTCAAACAAAGAGCAACAAAAGGAGGTCAGAGAAAAACAAAAGAACGCCCGTGTAAATGGGCGAGAGAAAGAAAATGAAAATAGAACCTGTTACCTTAAGCTCTAGGTGCGAATGAGCTGAACAACAAAAGGTAACAGTTAGAGAGAATAAAGGATAGAGAGCACGATAGGAAAGGAAAGACCAAGACCAATCTATATCCTAACTCTAACCAGACCTGCTACGTTTCTTATTTGAAACAACCGAACTCCTATACATTACCGACTTTGATGTCAAATAGCAAAGACAATATCGAAGCACCGGAAAGAGGAAACCCTGAGCTATATATAGCTGGCAGGAAACCCAAAACAGGTGCGATTGATAATAGCCTGCGAGATCAAAACACCGGAACGGAAGACGGAAAATCCGATAGAGTGCCTTGACGCTGCCAAAGAAAAGAACGACCGCAGAAATAAACGGAGGCTGCCAAAAACCATGACAGAAGTAGGTTAAAAGTCCAGAATGGGTTAATGGGTACACAGTAGGAGTGTAACTACACAAAAATCTAGGTTTGTTGTGTTCATTTTGACTTAACGGTTCTCTATATTTTCAGTACAGCAGAAAAAGATTAAATGCGAAATATAAAATTGCTTTTAAATTATTAAAATGTAACAGTAGGTAACTGGCCATAAATGGCACATTAAAGGGGAATTCCATCAAAAAAATTGATTTGTAGAAAATGAGCTCTCCTCCTGATTAAAATGGCTGAGCTCTCAGCCAACTTTCTACCTGTAGTGAGAGCAGAGATACAGCCACAAACTACTGTGCATGTATCAGGTACCTGCTTTACTGTGATCTTGGGGAACGACCAAGAGCGCTTGCAGTTTATGGGCGGTGTCAGACAACGCTGGCCATTAATTTAGGAAAACACATCCCTTCATTTATCTACGTGAAAAAATTTGCCAGCCTAGCCAGAAGTCTGTAACACTTAGAAGACCAGGATGAGAATGAGTAGCCTAATGGAAATATTTTTATAAAATGTCCTTCCAACTAGGAGTTCCATGTAGGAAATCAGGGATCGGGCAATCAACCCAGACCTCCTGTTTTTCAGTATGAAATGATTTTGTATCGGTCAACATGCTGATACAGAATGATAAACATATACAATTAAAAGTTAAAACGTTATTCTTTCCATTTTAGCCATGTTTGCTAGCAAAGCCAAAACTTGCGCCTTAATCTGTTAAATAAGGTTAGTGTTGTTTTTCGGCATCTCTCCTCTTTTTTTTATTTTGCACTTTAAAAAAAAAAAACAAGTACATTAAAAGAAAAATAAGTGCAAGGATGACAGAAAGTCCACAGACTTATTTCCACGGTGGTCCTTATAAATAAATAAAATAAATTAAAAATAAGGCGAACTATACAACACTATTGCACGGAGGTAGACAATGAAAATAGGCCAATAACCTATAAAAAATTATGTTGTTTAGGAAAAGATATTGAAGGTAAAGCTTAACTAGCCGCGATTGTCAAGCAAAAAACGCCTGACATCTCGTTTGAAACGTGAGACAGTTGTCGACCCTTGAACCGTCCTAGGCAGCGAGTTCCAGTCTGCAGGCCGTATAATGAAAACCCCTCCTCACATACGAACCCCCTTTGGGTTCACACACGGAGAGGGGGCCTGAACGTAGCTCACGACCGTGGACCTGGCTGCGCAGGACAATGCAAGAGGCCAGGTAACTAGGAGCCGTGCCATTCATAATTCGGAACACATGTCCAAGTTTCAAGTACGGGACCCTCCGCTCCACAGGGAGCTATCCCACTCTTTCGAAGTGGGACGGCTCGATGTGTGCACGGGGTCCCAAATCCAGAACTAACCGCATTGTCTTATTCTGGCTCGTTTGTAGCATATGTTTGCTCTTGACAGTCAGGCCACTGTACCAATATGTGCTGGCGTAGTCATATTGACATTGGATCATACAGTTTGCCAGAAGCTTCCTAGTCTCAAAATTGAGAAATTTCTTTTTTCGGTACAGGAATTTTACACGTCCATTTACCTTCTTTATCACCTTCAAGGCCATACTCTCCCCTGACAGTGTTTGATCCATATCAGCACCCAGATATTTAACACAGTCTCTGGAGGCGACGCCGGTCGAGAGCATTGCCTCAGTTTGTGGGCTGAGCCGAATAATATAGATTCGGTCTTACCCAAGTGTAGCGACAGCTTGTTGTCAACCAACCACTTGCTGAGGTTTTCAAGCTCCCGACTGAGGGCCCGCTGTATTTCACCAACATTGTCCCCAGAGACCAGTAGGGCCGAGTCATCCGCATATAAACTCCTCAAAAAAAGTTCGGAAACGTTATTTCGGTCGATTATTCCTCTCCTTTAATAATACCAATTGGTATTGTATTTTATATCGTTGGAAAGCCTGATTAGTCACCTTTACAACGAGGTACAACTTGTAAGGATCATGCATTCGTGGAATGAGCAACACAGCTAACCGTGTGGGTAGCGGCCCAAAAAAATGTGCCAAAATCCCCTGCAATATTCTTCTGTTGGTATTCACTCTCGTTTTGAGCTTCAAGTGCTGGCAGGTGTATGCCAGTCACAGGTGTGTGTGCACCTGATTGGCACCTAATTGACAGCACTTGTGTGCATGGGTCCTGCAACTTTGTTGAGTTTGTGTGTGCTCCAAGCATACACATACCACGTTTGTCCCTTCAGGATAAGGCCCGTGCAATAGGGCAAGTGGAAGCTGGTGTACGCAGAGTGGCAGCATTATTTGGTGTCAGCCCTGGTACCATTTCCAAACTTAGGACCAAATTCCGTGAGACTGGTGAAGTCAAAGACAGATCACAAAGTGGCCGTCCCAGGAAGACAACACCCCAAGAAGACCGGTTCCTCACCCTTGCTTCACTGAGGAACCGTAGGCTTTCTTCCAGAGATTTACAGGCAAGATTTGCACAACGGTACCACAGACAGATCTCTGATCAGACGATGAGGAACAGACTGCACATGGCAGGTCTTCATGCTTATAAGGCTGCCAGGAAGCCTGCAATGACTGCCCTTCACCGTCAGGCCCGTTTGCGCTGGTGTCGACAGCACCGACAGTGGAACCTAAGAATGTGGGGCAACGTCATGTTCAGTGATGAATCAAGGTTCTGTCTGCGGAAGCTGGATGGCAGGATCAAAGTATGGAGACGGCGTGGAGAACGCTATGCAGATTGCTGCACAGATCGCGTGACACCTTTCAATGGGGGCAGTGTCATGGTGTGGGGCGGTATCTCTCTCACAGGCAAAACAGAACATCATTGAAGGCAATCTCAATGCAGTGAGATATCGGAATGAGATTCTGGAGCCAGTGGCGATCCCATATCTCCAGAATCTGGGACCTAACTCCATCCTCCAGGATGACAACGCTCACCCCCACAGAGCCAGGATCATCACAGAGTACCTCCAGAATTTGGGAGTGGAGAGGATGGAATGGCCTGCCGTGAGTCCAGACCTCAACCCAATTGAACACCTGTGGGATCAGCTTGGGCGTGCTGTACGTGCCAGAGTGACCAACGCAACCATGTTGGCTGACTTGCGGCAAATCCTGGTTGAGGAATGGTTCAGTGCCAAGCTGTTGTGACTGCGTATGGATCTTCCACACGCTACTGAGGTCCCTGACAGTGTAAAATGAATAAAATGTAAAAATGGCCAATATGTGTTGTTTTTTCCTTATTACTGTGGGAGAGTGCAATCATCCAATCCACCAAGCAACTCAAAACGAGAGTGAATACCAACAGAGGAATATTGCAGGGGATTTTGGCACATTTTTTTGGGCCGCTACCCACACGGTTAGCTGTGTTGCTCATTCCACGAATGCATGATCCTTACAAGTTGTACCTCGTTGTAAAGGTGACTAATCAGGCTTTCCAGCGATATAAAATACAATACCAATTGGTATTATTAAAGGGGAGGAATAATCGACCGAAATAACATTTCCAAACTTTTTTTGAGGAGTTTAGTAATAATTTGCATTTGACAGCTGATACCATATCATTCACATATAACGAGAATAACAGAGGCCCAAGTATACTGCCCTGTGGCACTCCACAAGCAATATCATTGGACGAGGATGTAGCACCATGTATATTCACGACCTGAGTCCTCCCATTCAGATACGAGCTGAACCACCCCACCGACTCACCAGTTATCCCACAGGCCTTCAGCTTCTCGAGCAGAATCTGGTGGTCGACCATATCGAACGCTTTTTGTAAGTCGATCAGGACCATCCCAGTTCGCTTGCTTGCGCCCTGTTGGGATCTGATGTAGTCGGTGAGGTAGATCAGACACGCATCCATGGAGTACCCAGGTTGGAAGCCTGACTGAAATTCATAGAGGAGATTGTTTTTATTCAGGTATTCCTCCAATTGATTGTAAATCACCCTTTCTAATATTTTAGAGACAACACTTAAGATTGACACTGGACGATAGTTTCCTTCTACAGTCCTGTCCCCCTTTTCATAGACAGGGACTACCCGAGCACATTTAAGGTCATTCGGCACAACGCCCTTGTGTATTGACAGATTAATTATATGTGTTAAAGGTTCACCAATCTGGTGTGCTCCATCCTTAATAAATCTTGCCGGCAATCCATCTAGTCCTGTTGCCTTATCTTTTCCAAGGCTAGCGATAATTTTCAGTACGGTCGACTCATCAATTACATGTAACTTGAACGAGTTCTGCTCGACTTTATCAGAGTAAAATTGATGTACATGTTCTCGGCCGAATTGTCCGGAAGGTCTCGGTAGTTTATCCACGAGTGTTGATGCCACAGAGGTAAAAAAGTCGTTACATCTCTGTGCCACCCTTGCATTATCAAAACATAGTTCATCGTCCATGACCAAGCCGATTTTTGAAGACGCTGAGTGAGAGTTTTTCAAAGGGGCTCCCAAATTCTTAAGAGTTTCCCATAATTCTTTTGGCGATTTTTTACATTCTTTAATTGTGCTTTTATAAAAGTCTTTTTTTGCTTTTTTCACCATTGTGGTCACTTTATTTCTCAGCCTCCGAAATTGGTCATATAAAAATCCATCTCCCTGTTTTCGAAACGGTGAAAGAATTTTGTCTCGTATTCGAATCTGTTCTATAATCTCCACATTAATCCAAGGTTCGGTGCGCTGTTTGAGTCAAATTTTTTTAATGGGACAAATTTTATGTAAAACCGTTAAGAAAATTTCTTTAAATTTGGCCCATGCATCCTCGGCTCGGTCACATTCGATAACTTGCATCCAGTTTTCCAAACTCAACATTTTTGGTGGAATTTTTCCAGGTTGTAGTTCTTCATCGTCCTGATCCTAACTGTGTTAGGTTTACCAAACTGACCTCGACATAACTTCCGAGTACAATAAGTGACGAAATGGTCACTAATTCCGATTGGCAATACTCCAGACTGGCAGTTTTTTTCCTTGTCAGAGGTCAGGATCAGGTCGATAATAGAACTGCTTGACTTTGTGATGTGAGTAAAATCTTCAATCATTTGTTTAAAATCAAACATATAGCAATAGTTCCTAAAACTTGTAAGCAGACTGTTGGTGCCACTAGATAGGTTACAATTAAAATCGCCTGTAATTATGACCTCTTGATCCAAAAATCGCTCCGCGTTTGAGCAAGATTGTTCAAGAAGTTGAAAGAATTTTGTGCACTTGGGAGGTCGATAGCATCATCCTACTAATATAGGTCTCGATTTGAATAGTAATACATCGATCCATACTGTTTCTAGGTCATCACAGTGCAGGTCAGTTCTAGGGTTGAAGGCGATGTCTGCTCATATGTAGATGCATACACCGCCACCCTCCCTATTGCGATCATGCCTGACCACTGCAAAACCGGGTATTTGAATTTCACAGTCCGGTACACTATCATCAAGCCAGGTCTCCGTTACTGCGATCACTGATGCCTTTGTCCTTGTTGCTAGGATTCTCACTTCAGCCAACTTTGGTAGTAGGCTGCGCGCGTTAAGATGAATAATGTGGAATCCCTTCTTATTGAAGCATTCAAAGTGGTCATCCTGGGTCATCGAGGGTAGCTGGTTTGCCGGAATATTGTCTCGATCAGCCCTCGGTGAAATACTGGCCTGTTCTCGGGAAGCCAATATGTCATTACGCAGTGCGTTACGGGGTGTTTCAAAAGCTGACAATTCGGGTGGATCGGTTGACTGTACTATATGGGTACTCGAGCTGTCATGCACACTATGATCAGCTGGATGGGTCATGTCAGTATCGAAAAATTAATCATTGAGAACTGGTAACGGCGGGTTGCAACGTTCACAATACCAATTCCCGTTGGGAAGTGAACTCTGATTGTAGGTTCCAATGTCCATGTCCAGACACTTCAGATGGTAGCGAATATAGTATCACAAATCAGATGCTTTTGGTTACACTTCACCGGTTTAGAGCAGCATCCACATGGGACCTTTACAGGGCCTGGGTTCACACTGATATCGCCGCTCAACAGTAATATAATCACAAATTGAGACGATTGGGATGATTTCCTTTCCTGTTTTGGTATGGTACGTGGTGGTGGCCATTTTGACAAGGGTTTCGTCAAGTGAAAAGAGCGTGACAGAACTTTGATTCCTGTATGACTATGCGTAGCATATAGCGATGCTGTGTTGTTTTCGAACCAGTTTTTGGGTAGAGTCATGTCGCGGCAAGAAGTTGGAAATAATATGAAACACTAACAATGTTGTCAGCATACCAGGCCGCCGCCATCTATGATAAGATTACTCTGACTATCTAGGTTACTTTTAGTTGTCCTTCTCAGATGGGGATTGGCTGGAGGAGCAGATTGTTTGAAGCTCTTTCTTCTGTTACTTCACAAAGGCCGGAAGATTAATCTCCATATAGTCAGAATACTTTTCCAAATGAGTTAATAAAAACATCCAACTAAAAAAACCAGGCAGATGGCAACTACTAAAAGAGATATTTATCGGATTCTAAAACTAATCCATGCACAAATGGAGTACTGAGTAAAAGTACAATGGCAACACGATACAAGCTATTGATGGGTCATTTGCGAATTAATGGCTCTTTTTGAACGACTCTCGTTGGTGAACGTAGGGATCAGATTCCTTTCGGTGAACGAGCCATTTAGTTTGGCATTTTTCCCCCTCGTTAGCCAACGTTATGTAACCAGAGAGAAAGCGCCGGTCGGCTGTAAAATAGGCCTTCTGTAACCGAGGGGTGCGTCCCAATATTCTTTACTCCCCACCTCCCTTCCTCCACTCCCCCACTACCACTCCTCTCCTACCCGGAAATATGCAAAACTGTCTGAAGGTTTTGAGTACAAGTATTTGCATGTACAGTATACAATGTACCTGACATTGCAGTTTGCGTCGAGACATTAATTAATATGTAACCATTAATACCTAATTAAGATGTAATCAGCAGAATTAGATTAAAACACAAAGATCCGTTTCTGGGGCACAGGGTAGAGGTAGTGGAGGAAGGGAGGGTGCATTTTTCAACTATTGGGACGCACCCCTAGACTTCCTTTATACGGATATAACTCCCAACCAACTGTTTCCAATTATAGTTCTTAATTCAATCAAGCAGTTAATTAACTGAATAACAAATATCAATGAATATAGCCTAGCAAGTTTGTCTGTGCTAGCATTTTTGCTTGTGTCCTAAAATGTGTAGCACTTAAATGTGTAGTGATGGCTGGTGCGCTGGAAAAAGTGGGGTGTAACGCATTAAGCTACTTGTTTCCGTTTGTTTAGCTTGCGTAGCCTAACAATCAAACAATTCGGCCAATTCACTGAATAATCAAGACCAATATGTTGCCTATAATGATTAATAAATGATAACGACAAGGAGATAACTACAACTTGAGATTGTTTAACAAGGGTGGCAATAGTCTGCATGTGTTAAAGAACACAGGCTAATTCACTTTAAGACGGCGCTCAAATTAATCGAAGCAATTTAACCATTAGAAAGTATAACCTCTTAAGTGTCTCAAACTGTTGCGCGCAACGCATAACTCAGGCTAGAAAAAACGAATTTATGAAAATCTACGAAACATTGAACATTTAGACATTGAGAAAGTCAGAATCTCTGCATGATAACTCATGAATATCCACATCATGAATGTGGATATAGAAGAATGTGACAAGTTGATGATGCACATGCTATTTCAAAATAAATTGGTAGTCTAATCAATTACTTATTGGTTTTGGTTATTGAGCGAATCAATTGTTTGGTTGACAATCAGGTGTCATGGGCTACGCAGATTTTCTTATTTCTGCGGTCGTTCTTTTTCGTTGTGACGATTGGGCACTCTATCGGACTTTCCTTCTTCCATTCCGTCTTTTCATTTGCTCTGCTATTCATCAGGCGCACCTGTGCTCATTTACCCTTCAGGTATTTAAGTCCCATGATTTCCTCTTCCGGTGCTTCTATATTGTTTTGCTGACATTCAGAGCCGATACGGTATAGGAAGTGTGCTTATGGGAGACCACTTTGCTCAAACCTCGTGTTGGGGTAACGTGGAAGTGCCTACAGTGCATTTAGAGTTAGTTAGGAACTTTCTTTCTCTATCTGTCCTTTCTTTCTTCTGCGTCGTGGTTCCCAGCATGTTCTCTCACTGAGACAGTCTTGTCTTCACCGTCCTCTTTTCTACCCGTTTTTCCCTGCTTTCGGTTATTGAAAGCGAGAGGTTTTCTTTCTTTTCCTTTCTTTATTTTATACTGAAGCCCTAGAGTATATCTCGCCCGTTTATTCAGGTAGTTATTATTTCTCTTTCATTTCTATTCGCCTTCTTTTATTTGCTCTCCTTACCGAGAGCTAGGCGAATTAATCTCTACCTGTTCTCGTGTCTACGAGCTTCTGCGGGTTGTTTTGATTTCTCCAGTCTCCCTGTTATTTCTCTCCAGTTGAGAGTGGGAGCTTATTTTTATTTCCACTGGGGTATCCTCCCCATTTCACTGAGTTTCTCTGTTGCTGTGGGTCCCGTCTTCGGGAGCTTTGATTCCTTTTCTACCGCGCCTGGTCCTCCGAACCGTACTCCCCCTCACATCAGGCAAAGTAAACCGAAACAGATTGAGAGTGATCATCCATTTAAAGCTTAAAGTTAAGATTGCAGAGGGCCTACTTCCCACGGTTCGCTACAGTGCTAGCCCATGTTATGCACAAGCACCGTTCAAAAAGAACCATTCGGTAGCGAATGACCCATTGCTTTCATTATGGCAGACCTAATATAGCCAAAGAAGACTATTTAGCCTAGACACATATATATATTTTTTTTATCATAGTAGTAGGATGAAGTGATCTAGTGATATTTAAGTAAACTGTGAATAATTAGGTAATATCATATAATTAATATAACAATAAGCATAGGCCTACACATTGCACTAAATAAAATGAAAGAAATATCCCGGACACCATAGCAGCACTGTCACATGCGTCCGACAGTTATAGGACATAAGTGCAACATCAAATCCCCCTTTTTTTGAAAAACCCGGAAGTATAAGTGAACGAAGAGTCAAACGAACGGTTCTTTTCAGTGAACGGAGCCAAAAGATCCAGCTCTTCGAAAAGACTCGGAATGCCCATCACTAATGCAAGCTGACATGCGCTCCTATTTTGGTTACACAGTGGCGCAAGTGAGGGAACAGAGTGGGGCACCTCCTCAGTTACATTATTTGGGCTGCAATGCATGGAATGTTTCTCAGTGCATATGAGGGATTAAACCTGGTTCAGAGAATGAAAATGAAAACAAACAAAACTCTTCATGGAACAAAAACAAAAACTAAACTTTCAAGTGTTTCAAAGAGAAAACGCTATTTTAAAGGCCCCACACAACGGAAGTCAGATCACATTTTTCCTAATACTTTTCAGAAGGCTTCCTCGTAAAACCGAACATTGGGGCGGGTTGTCATGGTGCCTAGCTAGTTAGCTTTCTTTTGAGCACTGCTATCCAGAAGCTATCGTGTTAGCCAAAATGGATGACATTGTGTCTCAAATTGAGGATCACTCTCCTCCTCCATCCCCCTCTGATGAGGAGGAGGAAGCGTCGTTTCTATGGGACAACAAGGGGCAGGAGGATGAGAACGAAGAGGGAGATGAGGACGGGGAGGGCGAGGATGGTACCGGGAGGGAGGGAGATCACTACGAGTATGGGGGCGGCTTCACTCCATTGCGGCCCTATTTGTTTGAGCCACCCCCTGTTGCTGCTGCTGCCGGAGCTGCAGAAAATGCGGTCCACCCCTGAGAGATTCTTGATGTTTCTGAATGGTATGATAACAGTCGTTTGTAACATCAACATCTGTAATAAATATTTGCCTAGAATCCGGAATCCTGTTTTGTTTTTCTATTAACGTTATGTTACCATTACCGCAATAACAGGATAGCTGTGTGCAAATTGCTGGACAACAACAACTACTGTTTAGCTGTTAACAAATCATAACATCTATCATTTTATACTAAAATGTATATATCAGTATTGACAGTCAAAGCTAGCATGACCCGGCAAAGCAAAGGTGGTTGAGATCTGTAGGGGAGTCAAAAAACGGCACAACACCGGCGGTCAAATCCCACCTTGGGGCCCAAATCCTCCGTCTTTCTTACAAGAGAGAAACCGCAGCCGCTGCCTGCTCAATTCCGGTGGCCAAATCCCACCCTGGCGCCCAAATTCTCCGTCTTATGAGGGAGAAACCGCAGTTCTTGAATTGTAGATAATATAGCTAACGTTACATAACTAGATAGCTACAGATTAGCCTATTTAATTAATCAACAACAAAACCATCAATGTAAGCTACAGCTAACATTACACCTAACTTAGAGGCAGCAGCTAGCCTAGCGTAACGGTAACCTTAGTAAAAGAAAGCAGACGCACCTAAACTTTATTTGCAGACGTGCCTAAGTTACCTCGAACGACAGAAATGAACGATAGGAATTTCCATTATAAATAAGAATTTCAGCTCAGCTAACATTATCAGCCTACCTTTACTTCTCCTAGGCACCTGCCTCAGTTTCAAACCAACTTGTGTGGCTCTGCTGGTGGTCAACGGCGATGTAACCCACTGAGTCTCACACTGACATGTAACCTCTCTCATTTCTGTTATAGCTAACTTTGCTATTTCCGATGGTGAATTAAATATAACGTTATACAGTAATGCTAATTAGTTACTTTCAAAGGGAGTGAGGGACCATTAGTGGATGGTGGGAATGGCCCACTCAGTGAAGGAGTAGAAGCTCCCAAATCCCATCTGGACAGCAATTGCATTCGTGAATAAATAATTCTCGAAATGCAAATGACAGATCCTTGAGCTCGAGCAGATTGCAGCCTCCTTCATGTGGCCAAATTCTAGGCATTTTTTCCGTAGCCATGCTTTTGTGGGTAAACTAAATAGTGTGTGACTCTCACACCCAAACAAGCACTTTCCCATTTTGTTCGCAGTTCACACTCACGCACAGTGACAGTTGCTAACTTGCTACTTTGAGCAACCTAAGTTACTCTAAGCTAGCTGTCACTCACATTGATGTTGAGGACAAGTTGAAAATCGAGCAATGTAATTGGAGGAAAAACTATTTTCCACTGCCTGCCAGTACAGGTACGCGTCACACAGCCGTTTACAGGAAGAAGTGAGGGAAATATTTAGCCAGTCAAATATCAACTTTAAATAAAAACAATTATTTTTTTTGGTCTACATCATGTCCTTGAAGTATTTAAACTATAGCTAACCATTTCATCACTTAAGAGGTAAATTTTAATTGTCTGGGGCCTTTAAGAGTACCTAAACCGGTTAATAATGTTATGTTCCAGTTATTTGCAAGCCCCCAGGATGCAGCCCAATCCATTAAATGTCACGCCCTCGGGCACTGTAACTGGAAGCTACCGTAAAACCTCCAATATTCACTGAGGCATTTACTTGCTTCAACAATCAAATGCACCAAGCACTTAGAGACGGGCGCTTATTGGAGGCCAGTGTTTATTTAAGGCTGCATTATGCTAATTCTGAGAACCACCCCTGAAGGTTCATCCAGCACCATATTGCAACCTTATGTTCTTGATTATTTGTTTTTATAGCATGGCGCATGTGTATAAGACTGGACAAGCCCCTGCCTCCCCAAAGTTGTGTTAAAAAATGCAGTAAAAAACATACTTGTATATAATAATAGGTTACTGATAATGAAACGTCATGAAGAAAAACCCCTGCTGCATATCATCCCCGAAGTCAAGGTGCACTACAGTGTTCAAAATCTCTCTTGTGCTATTACTGCACCAAATTGGGATGTGACTGGGAAGAGGGTCTCCCTTGGTTACTTCTAGCCATTTGTGAAGTTGCTCAGGAGAGCACTCGGTTTCAGTCCCAGCAAACTGGTGTTTGGCCATGTTGTTTGAGGTCCTACAGCTGTAATTGCTGGACCTTAGAGCCTCCAGAAAATGTTTTGGAATATGTTAGTTGTTTTCGCTTTCGATTATATGAAGCTCGTGCTGTGGCTCAGGAAGCACAGAAAAAGTTTGTTTAATCGAAAAGCTGTATGAGTTTTAAACCAGATGATCAAGTGTTGGCGTTATTGCCTTTTGCTCAATAATTTTTTTCAACGTATGAAGGTCCTTATGTGAAAGACCACTGTCTTTCTGATGAGAATGATTTATTTTGTACGCCTTAATGTAGAAAAAATATCCAACTGTGTCATATCAATTTACTTAAACTATACTTTGCTTCGGTGCCCTCTGTGTTAAGGCATTGGAGGGTACCTCCAATGCCTTAACCCCTGTTCAGTCTGTTGGTCTCGTAGCGTCTCCTTTGTCACCTGTGCCAGGTCTTTTGGTTGGTGTTGGAGAGGAGGATATCCAGGTACCGGCGGAGTGCATATTTCAGGGCTGGTTGGAGAATTCAATTTATTTAAAAACTTTGAGGTCTCAGTTTGGATACTTAACAGAGGAACAATGTGTTGTTTTCGGATACTTGTTTGGCTGCGTTTTTGGTTTTCAGCTTTACAACACCCTACAGCATATTTATACACTCATCCAACACATGCTTTTGCACTGACGTTTATTGACTTCTACTCTCCACTAATTTTGTATATCTTTGTTTTTTCAGTTAAATAAATTCCTTTGTTATTCTTTCACTCTGCATTTCTCTGAAACATGTTTCATCTTTGAGTTGGGCATTACATTCACCAAATACGAGCAGCAGAATTATCTGTGCATTTCCCTCCTGGCTTTCCGACACTCTGCAATAACGTCCTTGTAATTCAATTGCAACGTCCTTTTCGATTGAGAGGATGGCAAGTCCACACAGTCTCTCCCGGGACATGGTAGTCAATAAGTAGTTCTTTATCATTTTTAACTTTGAGAAACTGTGCTTCCAGACGCTACTGTGATAGGGATAGGCTGTGCCTGTGCTGTACGGCTGCCGCTGGTGCTAGCTTCCCCTGTAGCATTAGCTTCGTCTCGGACTGGGACACCGCCTTGCTGTTTTCTTATTAGAGGCGTCCTCGACAAGTTTCTCACAAGGCCCTGAACTCCTCCTTTCTTTTAATTCTGTTTATCTTTCCAGAACCTGATTCAAATTCCTCCCTTTGTCCCTTTCTCTCGACATTTTAGCATTCACAATTGCACCATGAAAAAACACCAGTGTAAAACACGTCCAAGTGCCAGAAATGTGATGTCACCCACAGGGAAATGTAGTAAAAAATGTAGAAAAAAAAAGAACCATGTAATCTGAACATATACACATTTGTGGAAAACAACCAAATGAATTTGCTTCCTGACTGACTGGGGAAGGTCGATTCACCATCGGGAGAATAGCAAGAGGATGCTGAAGGGCAAAGTCTGATTTGAGTGTATGGTGGAGGATGAGAAGGGGTAGTACCATTCACAGCTTGGTATTACATTTTACATTTTAGACATTTGGCAGACGCTCTTATCCAGAGCGACGTACATTAGTGCATTTTCCAACCTGAAACAAGTGCGTTAAAACCACCCTAAAAGGTAAATACGAATTCAAACACAGGCGCAGTCAGTATGATTTTTTTTTTTTTTTTTTTTTTTTGGGGGGGGGGGACCACACTATATCAATCATTGGCATGCACAACAGTAAGCCAATACGTAACCTTACAAGTACTAAACTAGAAGCTTGAAACACTTAAACAAGGATTTATAAAACACAATCAAGGGAGGTCACAAGGAGGTAGGGAGGGGTGGAGAGAGGTGCAGCTTAAAGAGGTGAGTCTTCAATCTGCGCTTGAAGGCGGTCAGACTTTCTGTTGTTCTGACCTCCACGGGGAGCTCATTCCACCACCGTGGGGCCAGGACAGACAGACGTCGAGACCGGGTGCTAGTATGAAGTGGGGGGGGAACCAGTCGTCCTGAGGAGGCGGAACGCAGGGATCGGGTAGGTGTGTAGGGTCTGATGAGCTTTTGGAGGTATGGAGGGGCTGATCCTCGGACTGCCTGGAAGGCGAGCACCAATGTTTTGAATTTGATGCGAGCCATCACAGGTAGCCAGTGGAGGTCAATGAGCAGGGGGGTGACATGGGAGTGTCGGGGGAGGTTGAAGACCAGGCGGGCTGCTGCGTTCTGGATGAGCTGAAGGGGTCTGATGGCCGATGCTGGCAGGCCAGCCAGGAGAGAGTTGCAGTAGTCTAGGCGGGACAGCACCATCGCTTGGACCAGGAGCTGGGTTGAGTGGGTGGTGAGGAAAGGGCGGATTCTCCTGATGTTGTACAGGAAGAACCTGCACGCCCGGGTTACCACTGCGATGTTCTCGGAGAGGGACAGCCTGTTGTCCATCACCACTCCGAGGTTCCTGGCACAGGGCGTTGGGGTCAGTGGAATGTCCCCTAGGGAAATGGAGAGATTGAGAGGGGGAGAGGTTAGAGCAGGAATGTAGATGAGCTCAGTCTTATCTGGATTGAGCTTCAGATGGTGGTTGTCCATCCAGGTCTGGATGTCTCTCAGGCAAGCGGAGATGCGGGCTGACACCTGAGTGTCAGAGGGTGAGAAGGAGAGAAAGAGTTGAGTATCGTCAGCGTAGCAGTGGTAAGAAAGACCATGAGCAGTGATAATAGGGCCAAGGGATTTGGTGTAGGTGGAGAAAAGGAGGGGACCAAGGACTGAGCCCTGGGGGACTCCTGTGGTAAGTGGACGGGGTGCCGATACTTTACCAGCCCAGGCAACCTGGGAGGAGCGCTCCGAGAGGTAGGACTCAATCCAGGCCAGGGCCGAGCCGCCGATCCCCGCTGCAGACAGGGACGACAGGAGGATGGAGTGATCAACAGTGTCGAAGGCGGCAGAGAGGTCTAGGAGTATTAGCACAGAGGAGAGGGAGGCTGTCTGAGCTGCGTGAAGCATCTCGCTGACGGAGAGGAGTGCGGTCTCCGTTGAGTGGCCAGGTCTGAAGCCGGACTGATGGGGATCTAGTAGGTTGTTCTGGGTAAGGAAAGACGACAGTTGGTTAGAGACAGCACGTTCAATAGTTTTGGAAAGAAAAGGAAGAAGAGATACCGGTCTGTAGTTTTGGATGTTGGAGGGGTCCAGCGTGGGTTTTTTAAGGATCGGGGTGATGTGGGCTCTCTTGAAGGATGAGGGGAAGCAGCCAGAGGTCAGGGAGGAGTTCACCAGAGAGGTCACAAACGGGAGGATATCTGGGGTGATTGCCTGGAGGAGAGATGAAGGGATAGGGTCGAGGGCACAGGTAGTGGGGCGATGGGAGAGTAGGAGGTGGGATACATCAGTATCAGACAGGGGAGAAAAGGTGGAGAAGCAGGGGGGGGACACAGAAGGGGTAGGGAGAGGAGGAGAGTGGAAAACAGTGAGGGGAGGGGGAGGAGGAGAGTGGAAAACAGTGAGGGGAGGGGGAGTGCGGGAACAGGGGGGGGGCATAGAGAGAGGGGCTGAGGGGCTGAAGGAACTGCGGATGTCTGCGATCTTCTCATCAAAGAAGTCTGCGAAGTCGTCTGCAGTGAACGAGGATTGAGGAGCAGGAGGGGATTTGCTGAGGAGGGAGGAGAAGATGGAGAACAATTGACGGGGGTTAGAACTGTATTTGTGAATTTTAGTGTGATAGTACGTTACCTTAGCAGCGGTGACTGCTGTAGAGAACGCTGCTAGGAGAGACTGGTAGGAGGAGAGGTCTGATGCATCTCTAGATTTCCTCCACATCCTCTCTGCTGCGCGAAGACCGGCCCTGGAGGTGCGCAGGGCATCGGACATCCATGGGCAGGGAGGAGATGACCGTGTGGGCCTAGAGACAAGAGGGCAGAGAGAGTTAAGTGATGTGGAGAGAGCTGTGAGCAGGGTGTCGGATGCAGAGTCGGTCGGGAGTTGAGAGAAGGATTTGAGAGGGGGGAGGGAAGCAGTGACACAGGGAGCAAGAGAGGAGGGTGAGAGGGAGCAGAGGTTACGGCGGACAGAGACAGTGGGGGTGGGGGGAGGGGGGGGGGCGGTGTGGAACAAGAGGAAGAGAGAAAGAAATGAAGTGGTGATCAGAGGTATGGAGAGGGGTAACAGTGAGGTCAGAGCAGGGGCTGTTCCTCTGGAAGACCAGGTCTAGGAGGTTGCCAGCCTTGTGGGTTGGGGGGGAGGGTTGGAGGGCGAGGTCAAAGGAGCGGAGAAGTGGTAGGAAGGCTGCAGACTGGGAGGCATCTAGATGGATGTTGAAGTCTCCCAGGAGGATCAGCGGGGTGCCGTCCTCTGGGAAGGAGCTGAGCAGGGTGTCGAGCTCGTCGAGGAAGCACCCCAGGGGACCTGGAGGGCGATAAACAACTATAATGTACAGGTTAATAGGGTGGTTGATTAACACAGAGTGGTATTCAAAACTAGTAATAGATATATCAGAGAGGGGGAGAACAGAGAATGACCATGAGGGGGAGAGTAGCAAACCAGTACCACCTCCGCGACCAGACGGCCGGGGGGTGTGAGAGAAGGAGAAGGAGGAGGAGAGGGCAGCGGGAGTTGCCGTGTTGTCCGGTGTGATCCAGGTTTCGGTGAGGGCGAGAAACTGGAGGGACAGGAGGGAGGCATAGCCAGAGATGAAGTCTGCTTTCCGTGTGGCAGACTGGCAGTTCCAGAGCCCCCCCGCGACGGTGAGGCTCGGTGGTATGCCAGTATGAGAGATTTAAATTCAATGCAGGCAGACTGGCTATCAAAGGGATAAATGAGAAAAAAAGATGTGTCACCCCATGGAGCTACCGGCCACAGTTGGCACTGGCACGGTATGTATTCAATCTGAGACTGGGGCTCATCCAATGAACCACAGTGTGATGCCTTAAGCAAATGAGCCACCCATCAGCCCCCGGCATACCAATTGTAGGATATTTCATGAGCAGAGATAGACAAAGTGTGTAAATAGAGAAGTGGAGAGGACCTAGCACTAAGCCCCGTGGGACACCAGTCATAAGGGGGCAGGGGCAGAAGGCATCCCCTTCAGGCCACCTGGTAGAATTGGTCAGCAAGATATAAATGAAATCATGCGAGGGCAGAGTCTGCAAGTGATGAGCAAAAATATCTGGTGGTTGACAGCTGAACTTATGTTTCTTGATGACATGATGACCTATTGCAACACAGTGCCACCAGGAAAAAAAAAAAAAACAAACAGGCGCCTTCCTGTCAATGAACTGCTGACATCACGCCACCTGGTTATCACTCTGTTTATGTTTTTTGCGTAGGAATAAGTGAATCATGGATAATGGAATTAGCGTAGCCAGATTCCTGATTCTAGTAGCTGCGTCTCTGCCCGTCGCCGTGACCTCAGAATGACTTTGGCATGGGGTCTGGGCAGACACAACACAAAATCAAGTGCATTTACAAACACTTCACTCTGAACTGGGCTGAAGTTACTGTACCATGAACCTTTATGAAGGTGAAATGTCATGCCCCAATCAGACTCAATCTGAACCAACTACAATTTTGGTTCAGTTCATGAATTTTAGCAAAACTCTCAGCATGGTGGTAGCATACTGGCCATTTAGAAGGCATTTGGAAACTGTACGCAAAGAACTGAACAGTGCAGTTTCCCACCGAATGCACATTTGTGCGTTTCCCCACAATGTAAACATTATACTGAAGTGCAACACTGATTCAGCACAACACCCATTTTAGTGTGAACCCTCACCAGAATGATACACTAGCAGTTAACGTCCATAAGTACTGATGAATTCAGTGACACTGTAACCAGGTTAAATCATATTTACTAGATTTACATAATGATTTACATTTACATAATGAACAGGCCCTTCTAAAAAAAATCTCCAGCAGCTAATACATCCCTATTTTTATTGGCTTTTATTGTGGCACCTCTGTGAGGAATGCAGTGCTACTGTGATTGTCTAATCATCCTTTTTCAGGTCTCCATCAAAAAACAGCACTGGTTTGCCGTAAACAGCAACAATGTATCAAACTCAGAGCTTACAGACATAGAAGCAATGAGTTCCAACAAAAGGATCCGTTCACTAGGCTAGGCTGTCGCATAATTTGTTGAATTTTCATTGAACTGGAACATGAATTAATGGGTTGCACATTAGTCTGGGTCCTCTGCTCGCAGGACACAGCAACGTTGACCATGGCAGAAATCCTACAACCCTCCCCAGCACAATACATCTCAAGTTTGTGCAATTTATGGCCCGGGAAGGAAGCTGAAGTGCCTCTTGCTCTCATTTTTCTCTTCTGATTATTTTACTTTGGCACAGGTTCACTCATCTGGTCTGTATCACTGTCTCAGATGAAGAAAAAGCGGGTTTATTTATGGCTGGACACATACTGCTGCCTCTTGTGCAGAGGCCTGAGAATGTGCCGCGTGATCACACCGTCAAGGCTGCTGGCACATCTCAGATCAGCACTATATCAAAACCCCCCTGTTACCGTGTGATTTTCATAGAGAACAAAAAAATGTTCAGTCCTTATTTTTTTCCTGAAAATGGTAGTGCAAATCTTTATATTAAAACTTGATTTCTTACTTGGAATGCCACTTCCTCTTTGTGAATAAAAATATGGTAATGTACTGCAGTTGGAACTGAAAACTGAAGTAGATTGCATTACTTACTGACATATTGGTTTCCCTTATGTAATAACCACTGCAAATAACGTTTTTTACCTTTTGCAAGGATAGTGTAGCAGTGCCTTACTGGGTTAACCCACAATATAATGATTGTAAGCCCAGTTCTCCTAACACTTCAAAACACTCTTCCCTGTCAGCTTTTTGGTTTAATTTCATTCATTACATCTAATAATAATTTTAATTTACAACGTGTGATGATTTTCAAGAGCTTGCTCAACGCTCTCAGAACTTTTCCCCAGAGATCTTTTTTGCAAACATATTGTACAGACCAAAAAAAAAAAAACATTCCCTACATGGTTACTGTATCTCAGTTCAATTCACTTTTAACTGAAGAGCAGTTTATACACTCTCACCAAGACCCTTTACAAAGGAAAATTAAGCAAAAACCTGAAATGAGAATCAGAGGTACTGAAATATGTCTGAGATACATTGCTTCAGAATACAGAATACTTCAGATATAGGGTACAGTACATCCTACCTACCTGCGAACATGGTCTAAATTATGGGCGGCAGTGTAGTGTAATGGTTAAGGAACTGGGCTTGTAACCGAAAGGTTGCAGGTTCGATTCCCAGGTAGGACACTGCCGTTGTACCCTTGAGCAAGGTACTTCACCTGACTTGCTTCAGTATGTATCCAGCTGTATGAATGGATAAATGTAATAAGAAGTTGTGTAAGTCGCTTTGGATAAGAGCGTCTGCTAAATGGCTGTAATGTAATGTAAATTATGGTAAAGGGTAAACTATCTTTAACTTGCAACATTTATTTTACATTCAAGCGTTTATAAAAATGAACATTTGTGGAACATTCAATTCCCATATGGCTATAGCAGAAAATATACTCATGATTTCTCCAAATTTGATCTTCAACTTGATCTGTGAATATACCCCAACATATTGCAAGAGTATATGCAAGAGTTTCAATATCTTACACAGACCAATGAAATTGAATTACTTTGGATTCTGAAAAACAAAAACAGCACTGCACTTTGTAACCTGGCTGTTTCTAAACCTCTTGGTTCTTTGGACAGCCAAGAGTAGACCTCCTACACAATTTCGCAGTGTGTCTCTTATTATAATAATGTCTCTAAACTTTTTCAAGCATTTCCAAAATATACAATCATAAGACAAAAATCAAGCCTAAATTTAAGAATTGAGCAACTACAATGAAAACTTTGTGGCCAAACAATGATAAGTCAGGTGGAAAATTGTTTTTGTCTCAGGGTTGAGTTCAGTGTTTGTGTGTATTTTGAAAAGGCCAAGATGTTTAACTTAGAGATATATACATATCAACACTATACACCAAGAGGTTCACTTTTGACTGTAAAGTATTAAAAAAAGAAATATCATTGTAATAGTAATTTAATCGATTGCTGGGTTATAACTATATTATTGATTATACTAGCTGCATGCTCTCACCCTGGGTTGAAATTTACATTTAGTTGATCTGTGGTTACTCAGCTGTTTTGACTGTGTAAATGAGTGTATGGACAGCAGTCTGAGTATGCATTTTTTCCCCCATTGTTTCCCTTTACTGCAGTGTCTTTTGATGGCAGTTCCATGATGATGTCGCTTCAGACACTGTTGCTTGTAAAACTGGAGCTGTTGACCTGCTTTTTTTTCTACAATTAACTGTCATTCGTTTATTTTCAGAAGCTCTTGTTCTGCTGAAAAATAATACTTTCTTGTTTTATTTTATCTCATCCAGAATGCAATTGCTCATCTGATCTACAACTTTCCCAGACTTAGCTATGTCAATCTCCCTCCATGGGCTCCTATATCGGCTCACATCAAATTCAAAACCTTGGTCAAAAGATGATTAGACCCTACACACCTACCAGACCTATCTGTTTTGCTATGTCTGGGCATAGACCGTGCAAGCTTGTACATACAAGTCACATCTCCTGTCTGTCCTGGCCCAGAAACTCTGCGATCAGACTGAAGACTGGCCTCTTCCTGCCCCCCTGACCTGTAGATATCCTTTCTTTTTCTCTTTCCTTTATTGGATTTATATAATGTTATAGTCATAGATGTGTAAGATAGGTTATCTGCCTAGTCATACCTTCTTTTGTTACAATACAAATACAAATTGTTGTTTGTTCGGTTAATATTACACTTCGTGATTATAAATGGGCCTTTGTGCCTTCTTGGTGATACCGCATTTATGTATTCCTGATGTTCTCCACTACTGTTCTGCAACTACTCTTCTGCGCTCTAGATATGAGTGTCTGCCAAGTGATTGTAATGCAATGTAAATGCCTGAAGAATAGTGTTACCCCTTACCACTACATCTGTTCATAAGAAAATACTGATTAGCTTAGGGGTGTCAGACTGGAGTTCAGGAGGGCTACATTGTGCACTGGTTTTTGGTGTTTTCAGCATTGATAACTAAAAGGTCCACATACCTTGGACTATCAAAATCTGATAAAATAACTGATGTAGCTTGCTAACATTTAGTTTATTTAGCAAATGACATTACTGCCATCAAACAGAGACAATTTTGCATAGCATCCATTTGTGCAGCTGGATATACTGAAGAAATTCAAGTTACGGTTAAGTACCTTTCCTTTCTCGGGGGTACAACAGCACTGCTCTGAGAATTTCTTGGAATTGAACTTACAACCTTTGGGTTACAAGCCCAGTTCCCTAACCATTATAGAACACAAGTTCACATCAACATTTCTACCAGATGACAAGATCGGTCCAGAGCCATCAATCAGCTTTAGCACAGTTAAAATGCAACACAGAACTTTTAGGATTTTCTATCTGCTAATTGAAATTGAGATATGCAGTGCATGGTCTGATATAAGTCATTAACCTGATTTTGTTACATCACAAACGTTTTTCTGTTACAATAGTAGCTAGCAACCAACTGTGAATGGGATCCTCGTGGGTTTCAGCTCACATATTAAGATGCATAGCATGCCATGGGCAGAATGAAGAAAATTGAGTCGTAAATCCCAATGGCAAACTGGTGGCAATTTAAAGTAAAGGTCATAATTCAGTATTGTGGCATAATAAAAAAGGAGGCATGAGCACTGAACACAGATGTATATTAACTGCACAGCATATATCACTTCACATAGGGTTTAGCTTGTGCAAAATTGGGATTTAATTTACTAGCTGTGTGGATTTCCACATGTTCCGTCTCTCAACTGCTAGGGAACTTTTATGAGGTATTAAATTAACAGGTGGGATGTTAAGATGGACACAATCCACTTTTCAGGATAACTCTTTCTCTGAATACACATAACAGTGGAGTCTATATAAGTACCATTTTAATGGTGTCACAGTGGACCTCATTTGGCTGCATGTTTTATGCGGTTGATTTTTTATTTTATTTTATTTTTTACAGGGAAACGTTATGTGAAACAAATTGACAGGAGGAAAAAAGCGTTCTCAAAAAGAAGATTCAGGAACTGATTGCTGTCTAAATTTTTTCAATGTGGGTTTTAAAATGGTGATTGTTCTGGAACAAAAGCTGTGCTGGGTTGCATGCAGCTCAGCTAAAGCTTTCGTAACACACCCATGGTGTTTAGTGTCCCAACACTGGGACCAGAGTGGCTGACATCAAGCTGGCAAAGACGGCTATTTCTCCCTCTGCATTTATCCTCAGGTTTGAAAGTTAAAAAAAACAAAAAAACACAGGATTCTCTTTTTTGTTTGACCAAAGCAAGCCGATGACTTGTTTTACTTTAACATGATTCAAGATAATTCTCAAAAGCAGGATGTCCAATATCCCTCCTTCATAATTAAATCTGATGTTTTATTTTTGCATAAACAATACAACATTGTCTGCAAAAGAGCCATGGGATTGTGGCAACAGCATAACGATATCTATATGGAGAACTGAACTCAGGGCAAGGAGGTCACCCTCTAAATATAGAGAACTGGTCTGCCTGGTTACATGAGGGTGATACTGCATCCACACCCAACACACTGCACTGTAAAACATTTTATCCAACTGTTAGCTAATGGTTCATCTGTGGTAAACCAGAACTGCAAGGCCAATGTTAAAATCCATACAATTTCCCCAGATTGTGTAGATGACTGAAAGGCAATGTGTCAGCTCTGTTCTCTTCAGAATGAAGGAATTGTTTTTTAGAAATGAGGAATTATTTAGAGAAAATGTTTTTGTTTAGAAATTGGGAATTATTTTGGGTAAATTATGGTTTCTTTTTAGAAAAGAGGATTGCAGCTCTGGACTACCATACTATCAAGCTCTTTGGCAGTGTTCTTGGGTGTACCAGTGACTGATGTCTGTGCAGGCAAACATCTTTTACGTTATTAGATTCAACCATTTTGCTATCCCAACATTCACATTTGGAGACACAGCACTGGTACTTCTTCAGGATGTCCATACTGTTCCTCACTGATAATTCAATATACTCAGTAGTGCATACTGGGCTTCAGTGAATTATCTATGAGCACTTGCTTTAGCAATTGGGTAAATTCCATATACAATCAATTCAGTCTACCTAGCTTCTGGCAGAGGATAAGACACTCTCACCACTTGTAGCTCTGTCAATCAGTATCTTGCTGGGCCAATGGTTTGCCTTTGTCTTTGTCCTCTGGGTCATTTTGTGTAGTTCTGTAGAGTTCGTGCACCATTAGGGACAGTTCTTCACCAACTGGTGCCGTACTTTTTAATGATAGATAAAGATTGTGATTATGGTGTGTCTATGCCCACGGGGTCTGCTCAGAGATGGTTCATGAAATGGACGACATTCTGCAAAGCTCAGTCTTTTATAGTGTGTTAGGTCAAATCCTCTGAGTTGGTATGTTGAAGAAATTGAGTCTCTTGCCAAATATCCCCATCACATGCCAAGAGTGGTTTTATAGTTCTGGACGTATTGAATTTGTGTCTGGATGGACAACATAAAACACTGCATCTTCTGCTCCCGCATTCCTAAGGGCTAGTCTTCCTCTTGTCATCTGTATTTTATGAAAATGCTCCTTTGTTTTATAGCATGTGATTTGGAAACTACCAAAGATGGGTTTCAAACCAATTTTCTAAATAAAATGATGATGATCCGCTACAAATAAAGGCCTCTTTTTGTCCCCATTTTAAATCCTCATGGCCCATTACTTGATGAAAAATATATGTACTGAATGTATGCTATTGATGGTTTACTTGAATGAGAACCTTGACCTCCTAGAACATGGTGGCCAAATCATGTCCTGTCCTGACTGCACGAACATTCTTTGCAAATGTTCTACATCCACCCATACAGTTTAATATTCAGTGCTGAATCCATTTTGAGAACATTTTACTTTGATAGAATATATATGATGCTTAGCTTATTGTACATATATTAACTCTGTCAAAGTTGATTTAACACTGAAAACGTGCAGCCGCCCTTTAAAAATCCATTGTTTGAATTGTCAGATATTAGACAGATGTAAACAGAAGATTAAAGCTCATACACACTGTGGTTCATTGGACACACGGCATTCTGCTTCCTCGTTTTAAAGTTTTTATGAAAACGTTTTTTCTTCCAAGCTTTAATGTTTTCTAAATGACGCAAATACACAATAAGACTTAATGTGACACTGCAGGGCCATTTCCAGTATGGGCATGATGTCATTATAATATATAGGTGACTGAGTAATACTGGTAGATTAAAAATGAAGTGCCATTTAAACAAAAAGACATTGAAGTTCCTGATTGATGCACTGTCCATTTCTTTTCATGCGATGCAAGTGACATAACACAGGCCATGAAGCTAATCGATAGTTATCCGACAGGAAAGTTACTGCTCATCTGGATAACATTACCTCAGGGATGAGACAGGGATGAGACAGAGTAGGAACAGCTGATCGAGTTTTCTCAGATGAGAGTAATTTGCTTTTACTGTGATTTCATAGAACCTGACCATGGGGGGCTGTGCAAGCAGCCTGCCAAAAACAATATAAACCCAAAAATGCTACAACATGTAACCTTGAGCCAGAGCCGGGGCTTTCTTGCTTTTCTGTTACTACTGCTCTAGTTAAAAAAATGCTTTAAAAATGATATAAAACCATACAGAAAGTAAAAACTCAGCTTTAATGCAAAATTAAATTGATTCCAGCCTTGCTACACTTGAAAGTTAGGACGCTATGTCTAAAAGTCCCAGAAATGCATACAAAAGCATGTCTTACAATGCCCTGCAGATATTTATATACCAATGAGGCAATTTGTTATGAGAGACAGTATGAGAGCCTTTATAATTCCTTCTCTTTGTTCATGCCCTTATGCAATAAACTATTCTCATTTTTGCCTTTCAGCCACTTGGTTTAATTTGGCTGAAACACTGTAAAATCTGTTTGTCCACAGCATCTGAAAAGCTAACAACTAATTCCAAGTATGCCTAGGAGTACACCTCTTTCGGGGAAATCACTCACTTAATTGTAACCCAAGAAGGAACCCAATGAACAAAAGACATTTGTGCTGCCAGTTTTACAAGGTCCTACATAGCCAAGCTAAAAATTGTGGCGCCTGTTTGCTTAGCTCAGGCTGGGGTTTGATTTTGTTGTCTGTGCTGACAGGAATAGAAGGAAAAAATGGCTTGTGAGCCTGCATTGCTTTTTATTTTTCATGCAAACATACAGGCTTTCCAGGGTTTGAGGCAAACATACAGGCTTTCCAGGGTTTGAGGCAAACAACTGACATCTACATTGAATTGTTGAAATCAAAGAAAGAGCACAAATTTGTAGTGTAATGGTCTTATCCCGTGAACTGCAAAATTTAATGCACTTACTCTTGTTACAGTATGACATTATACCATGAAAAATTGGTTTAATTATATTTCATATTTGATTGAAATACAATGCCCCTATTTAATTATATCATTACATAATTATATATATATATAGTATATCATAAATCACTCTGTAATGCTTCTTGGTGGCAACTAGCTACTGCATCCTTCATCCTTTAAGTACACATATAGTACATACGAGGAGAAGTCAGGGTCCTTGAAACATTTTGTGATTTGCCCCTTCACTCCATTAACCTTGACACAAATTAATACATTTGTGTATTTTATGCAATATGTTCCCGGCAATTGTAAAACTAACCTCTTTCAGGTGTTCTGAGGATGATCTACATTTTTCACCCCAGGAATGTATGCATTACACCATGTGTTCCATGCAATAATTGTGTCTTTGAGCACCATAATTCATTGGAGTGTGACACATTTTGTGTTATTTTGGTTCTGTACTCTAGCACTTTGAGTTTGAAAGGATACAATGACAATGAGATTGAAGTGCAGACTGTCAGCTTTAATTTGAGGGTATTTTCATCCATATTGGATGAACCTTTTAGAAATTATAGAACCTTTCGTACATAGTCCCCCCCATTTTCGGGCATCAAAAAATATTGGACAGTTTAACGTAATGTAGAATAAAGTAATCATTTTTAATATTTAGTCGCATATCCTTTGCATGCCATGACTTCCTGATGTCTGTGACCCAACAATATCAAAAGACTCTTGATATCTTATTTTCTGGTACTCCTAGAAGCGATACTATAACCTCTCTGCATTTGAATGGATCTCTATGGGAATTGGGTGGACCTGTCACCTTGCTAGCTACTGTAGGGAGAGATGTCTGGCGTTCATTTCCAGAAATCCATTTAGTTGCAAGTCTCAAAATGCAGTAGTCTACAAAATATGAAAACCGGAGACAGCCTTGTGAAATGGTAGTTTACGAGCTAGCTAGCACAATAACTAACGGAAATTATCTGGAAAATGGCCAGATTTAGCAACCGATAACCCGAACATAAGCATGCCGCAAAATGTTTCAAACAAATCCTTCTTTATAGCAAAGTAGAATTTTGTAAAAATGTAAAAGAAATCCCACAAAACTCTTTCCAAACTAGTGAGGAAGTAGTCTGAAATATTTTTTTATATTATTTTGTTTTTGAGAATATCAATCAGTTAACATATGATGATTGTTACAGTGTAGATTATGAATGAAGATAGAATCAACAAAAATAAAAAGACAGTAGTTTGTAATATGACCTGCTCTTGTACCATAGATATGAATATGCGCTCTATGTCTTGTATGTTTTTACTTCCGGGTTACTTCCTGAAATTGTCGGATGAGTGCACAGTTCTGCGGATGACTGTGCTCCTGAATCCCCTCAACAAAACCCCGGAAATAAGGGTTTCATTCTAGTATTTTAAGTGCCCCCATTCGCCCACTCAAAAGCTTTTTGAGGAAGTGTACTCAAATATGCGCCCTCAAAAGGGTGTAGGGATCGTATTCGGTCACGGCCCTGGTGTGATCGGATGTTGGTATTCCGATTCCAGAAGTCGCATGAAGTGACTCGTGTAACCGTAGCCTTTGAGTGCTCTCGCAACACACTAATTGAACTTTTTAGTGGTGTGTATACACTTTCTACTGCATGTGTTTATTGGCAGTGATCTTCAGTTATGTTTATTCAATATGGATGTGTAGCAATAGTTATGATGATTATTCTTTTTATTATTTTTCAAATCTCCCTGAGAAAAAAAAAAAACCCTGGGATGTAACAATAAAAACTAAGTTTTAAGTCAAAAGATATAAAAGACAGGAAAATCAAATGAGCACCACCAACTTCAGCTCTCTACACTATCAGGGATTTCCAGATCTCCATTTTTTTATATCTGACTGCTATACAGTTGTGTAGCTACATTGGTCTACTGCATTTCAAACTTGGACTCATCACTGGGCAGATAGGCTCTTTCAGAGAAAGTGTGAACCAAATTCATATTATTGTGGTAATAGTGATCTACATTTGCTGCATTATAGAAGTCCCACTAGAGTAGGTTTAGACAGGCTATAGATCTATAATGCACATTCGTACATTAAGGGTGAGTATATTGTGCATGTTATGCTGATTATTTTACACAACAGTGTGTAAATACATGGAAACTAAATATCACCTGCTACTTGAGTAAATAAATACAGCGATTTTTCATTGTGACTTATACCATCATAGATTCTACTCTTAATTTGCAGATTAGAGTCATCAATACAAGGAGTAGCCTACTAGACATGTGGCCTATGCTAATACCGCCACCCATGAAAATCACTCCTGTACACCTAAATAGTATGAATTATACAACAGTTAGTTCCGACCGCAAATTGTGATTGGCAGAGACTGATGATCACTGGCATACAACACAATACCAGATATACTATAATAATAATACATTTTATTTATATAGCGCTTTTCATCATACAAAGATGATCCCAAAGTTCTTCACAAAGGCAACAATTAAAAATAACAATAATAATAAAAACTAAATGTAAGGGGGAGTGTAAGGTTCGGAGAACCAGGCCCAACAGCCAAGGAATCTAAAAGTGCATATCGTAAGATATACACCACTAAAGCGGACAGCCCTGCAGCAGGAAGGGAATAAACTAAAAAATGGGAATGAAAACTCCCAGCATAAGCCAAATCAAAAACAACCCCAGAAGAGGGCGAACTCGACAATAGCGAGTAATCAAACAACAAAAGAACCTCACACAAAGAGCGTTTAACCGGAGGTCAGAGAAAAACAAAAGAAAGTCTGTGTAAAAAGGCGAGAGAAACGAAATAGAAATAAAACCTGTTACCTTTTGTTCAGCTCTTTCGCACCTAGAGCTTTAGGTAACAGGTAGAGAGAAAGAGAGAAAAGGAACGAAAAAGACTAAATAAATCTTTATCCTAACTCTAACTCGGACTTTCTATGCTTCTTATTTGCAACAACCAGAAAGTGACCAAAATCCTATACCTTACCGACTTCGATGTTAAATAGCAAAGACAATAACGAAGCACAGGAAAGCGGAAACCCTGAGCTTATAATAGCCGACAGGAAACTCAAAACAGGTGCGAGGAATCACAGCTGAGCGATAGCAAATCACTGGAACGGAAGACGGAAAATCCGATAGAGTGCCCTGACGTCGCTAAAAGAAACAACGACCGTAGAAATAACCGGAGGCTGCCAGAAACCATGACAGGACCCCCCTTCTAAGGGATGACCCCAGGCGATTCCTCAGCCTTGTTTCTGTGGAAGTCCCTAATAAGTGTAGGGTCCAAGATGTTCCTGGAGGGAACCCAGCAGTGCTCCTCAGGGCCATAACCCTCCCAGTCTACTAAAAACTGGTATCCTCTGCCCACATGCCTCTCGGCTAAAATGCGCCAAACGGTATACACCGGACCCCCCTCCAAGAACCGGGGAGCAGGCGGCGATTTGTTGGCTGGGGCGAGAGCACTAACCAGCACCGGTTTCAACCGAGAGACGTGGAAGGTGGGATGGATGCACATGGCGCATGGCAACTGAAGGCGCACAGTGATCTTATGGATGATTCTGGATGATCTTAAAGGGCCCCACGAACCGAGGCGCGAGTTTGCGGGACTCCGCTCGCAGGGGTAGGTCCCGTGTGGAAAGCCACACTCGTTGCCCCACCCGGTAAGAGGGAGCCGGACGACGACTCCTGTCGGCCACTACCCTTTGTTTAGCCGAAGCGCGGAGAAGAGAAGCGCGCACCCACCTCCAGACCGCTCGACACCTACGAACGAATGAGCCGGCGGAAACCCTGAGCTTATATAGCCGACAGGAAACTCAAAACAGGTACGAGGAATCACCGCCGAGCGATAGCAAAGCACCGGAACGGAAGACGGAAAATCCGATATAGTGCCCTGACGTCGCTAAAAGAAAGAACGACCCTAGAAATAACCGGAGGCTGCCAGAAATCATGACACTAAAATTAATAATCACAATAATAATAATAAAAATCACAAAGTACAAAATATTGCATTAAAATAGAACAAGTGCATTAAATAAAGATAAAAAGATAAAAGTTGCAGGGCAAACGATAAGCTTTATCATGGTTTTAAATAGGCACACGGAAAGAAATGTGTTTTAAGACCGGTTTTGAAAGCCGAAACCGATGGGGGCAGACTGTTCCACAGGCGTGGTGCAATGGAGAAGAAAGCTCAATGACCCACAGTGCAGAGCCGAGTTCTGGGCACCGCCAAAAGGTTACGGCTATTAGACCGCAGTGAGCGGGGGGGATTCTAGTGGAGACAGAAGGTCACAGAGGTAGGAGGGGCCATCACCAATCAAAGTTTTAAAAACGAGCAACAGTATCTTGAAGTCAATCCTGAGGCTGACAGGAAGCCAGTGGAGCACAGCCAGGACAGGAGTGATGTCCTCAAACTCCCTGGTTCCGGTGATGACTCTGGCTGCACTGTTCTGGACAACCTGCAGCCTCTGGACAGAACTTGCAGAAAGCCCTCCAAGAATTGCATTACAATAATCAATTCTGGAGGAAATAAAAGCATGGACAAGCTTCTCAAGATCAGGGCGGGGAAGAATCTGATGTAAGCAGGCTATGTTCTTAAGAAGAAAAAAGGACTTTGTACAAATGGATTTGATATGCTTATCGAATGTTAGTGAGGCGTCAAAAACAACACCAAGGTTTCCTACTGCACTGAAACTGGAATATTCTGGCAAGATCTGGCTTATCGGTCTCTCTCTTTACTGGTAATTTCAATTCAATGTCTGGTTTAATGTCTTCTTTTTTTGTAAGTTATAAGTAGTGAGCCTGCGGTCATTAATGAATGCATGATTCCAATTCATTAATCTAATTTCTTTTAATAATAAAGAAAATCTTAAGACCTGATTTAGACTTTGTTTTGACTTGTTTGTTGATCCACCAGGTTACTGTTCGACTGACCTATGAACTAGTTGAGTGATTTAATTGTCGTTTTAAATAATAATAATAAAATTAAATCCATTAAATATATTTAAATATAGGTTAAGTGAGAGGTTTTAGCACGCAATATCGCTTTATGTTCAGTATTCAGGGTGCTAGTCATTTTAACAAGGGCATTGAGTGTTATAACTGCTGGATTCAGAAAATAAATAAATCTTTCCTTAAACCTTACTACCCCGACAACGTATTTCCCTTTGTATTCCCCCAAAGAGGGTTGTAAACCGGTCGTCTAACATCACTTGGACCTCACACCGGCCAGGATCACTCCGCTTTACGCTTATATTCTAATAGAGCTTGGGAAAGTTAGGTCGTTAGGTGTGACATAGGCACCAGCAACAAGTGCATGGTTTCCCATTGCTGTTCCCAGTGTATTTGGTCTGGTCTCTGTCATTGGAGTTCTACATCAGGGATATAGTGAACCCCAAAGACATACAAACATCTGAAAAGGATTTTGAACATTCCAAGCATTCACTTGACAGGACAACATTCCACGATAACCGATGATGGAAAGCCTGCTGTCTTGGAGTAGGGGGTACCACGTAATGTCACTTCAAATGCAATGTCTTTAGTAGGTACCCAGTGTCCCCCGGCAGCTACCTGTCCAGATGGTCACCCCCTAAGAGATCAGGGATGAAGGAAAGTAGGCAAACCCCCAGAAATGGATGAACAAATGTAACAGTGTTTTCCAATGCAAGCCATCTGGACATTGAAATAATGGACCCCTGTGCAGTCCATATAAATGACACTGTTGAGTGATGGTGCAGGAAATTGCACCTGAGCACAACCAATGGCACTTATGACAGTATGGATGTCATTTTTATCTTGCGTTGTGGGTGGTAAAAGGAAATTTAACATGGCATGGAGGAAAACGGCTACATCTGAGGAGCTTCCATTTTTTTTTACCATTCAAACCAATCCACATTCTCACTATTGTACTAACCAACTGCGTTTTTCATTATATGTTTGGGGCTTCAAATTGCCTTCGTTTTGGCTGTGTCCATGAACGCGCTGATTTCTCCAAAGTTTCACCCATTTCATGTGCTCTTGGAATGAATGTTTTCTGTAACTCGATGCAACAAAAACTGCAACAACAGAAACAAAAAAACAAAGCCCAGGCCGATTGGCTTGGGAACAAATCTGAAACCGCTTTTGTGAACAATGAGGACTAATGAAATCATCTGCTCTGGTTAAGCGGGACACGTGGTATTGCTATGTTGTGAATATGGACCCACATCTCCCTTGGAGACCCTCAGAGGGCTCTTCGTCCATCTGTGAGAGGTACACAGTAATTGTGTTCTTCTCTCTGGTGGCAGTAGGGGGGGGGGGGTTGCTTATGTTTCTCAGTAGGAAATACAGGCTGAAGTGCAGAGGGCTCTTGTTTCAAGTTAGACTTCACCAGCAACACAGCTGGAGCTGAGACCAAAACATCCTTCTCAGCTGAGAGCTGGGATGCACAAAGGTCTTTCCATGACCTTGCCCTCCCTGACACACACACACACACACACACACAAACGACACATACACACAGGAATGCACACACAGGCATGCACATGTACACCCACACAGGCATGCACACACAAACAGACTCACCACTTAATTTTTATTCAATTGCCTTTTGTTTTCAAGAACAGAAAGGAGTTTTATTAAGGAACACCCAAAACCGACAGAAACATATGTGCACAGTCAAATAACAATAACCTATTTCTTAAAAAGACTGTATTTTATAGATGTCCCCTCCTGTCACACACACACAAAGTCTACTTGCCAGTAGAAAGGCATCACAATTGAATAGTGGTTAGAAAGACATTCTACCATTTGTTTGTGTAAGAAATAAGCTGCAAGTGATACTGACTAAAGTGCATGTGAGAATTTCTTCTTCTTGCCAACATTATCAGAGACAAAGCAAATTTTTCATAGGTACTCAATAATCTTTAAGCAAAACAGTGATTCGTATCCACAGGTTTCCAAAACGTGGTGCAAGATCGATGGGACAACCAGATGGTGACGCGTTTCGTGGAACAAGCCCTTTGTCAAAGCAGTGAGCGAGCAGTAAACAGGCAGATAAAGCTCCTTGCTGAGGTAGGACAATCAAAGGATGATCAAAAGCACATGTAACACTAATGTCAGCAGAGGACAATGACTAAACTATGAAGAGCCAATTAATCAAATACGCAAACACCATCAAGAAGCAAGACACCATCAAATACCTCAAGTATACACTCATCTCAAGTATCATATACTATTTGTTCTACATTGCATCTGCATCAATTGTACTTTGAGAGACTTCACCATGTGTAGCTCATTAAGGAAACATGACATAATATGTAACATACACCAATGGTAAAAAGGTCAAAAGTTTCCAATACTAGTCCACAATCACAGACCATGACAGATAATAAAATATAATATAATTCAGATTAGTGCACTGGAGTTTGGCTCATTTGTGTAATATGTCTCCCATCTAAGCAACAATGTCACAAGATTACCTCTCCTCTCTTACAGCTGTACTCTCTCTATACACATAGCATTAGGAGAGGTGCCAGCATAGTCCTGCTTCAGCATAGTGTTAAGCAATCAAGTAGAGCTCTGATTGGAAATCCCTGCTAATTAAGAGAAGAGGGCCACAAACATCTAACTATTCCCTCTAGGGAAGCTTTACTTAGGCTTCTTATAATACACATTGACCATACTAATAGCTCAGATCCTCTAAGGAAATCCCCTGGAGTGCATGACTGAACTAAAAATTGTTAAGTGATACAACTTAGCAAGTTAGACATACTTGAACATATTTAGGATGCATATTTCCCATCTACACACACAGATAAAACATTTTTTTGTGACTTATATTTGAATGTTAGATATGTTGTCAGGGCAGTTGAACATGTTTAGTTGACTATACTAACTACTATACCCTTTTCCCAGATTTATAAAATGAACAGCAATCTAAATCAATGTAATAACCATACAAGCTGACAAAAAGCAAAATAAGCAGGAGAATTGAAGAAATGGCAAAATGGCTCTCTGCTTACCTATGTACACAAGAATACATAATAATGACAACAGGCAATTCAGCCCATTTAGACTTCCATTTACCAACAAGCAATCTAGTATCCAGAATGTCCAGCACTACATCAAGCAAGGACTTGAACTCTCTAAAGGTCTCTGTATTTACTACATGGCCTCACAAGCCATTCCATTTTCCAACACCTGCTGTGTTTCAAAATGGTACTATACACTGCTCGATTGTGACGTGCTTCCCACTTCCTACAGATGAGAAGCATACTTCACATACATATCATGATGCTCCCACACTTGAAAGTTGTCATGGGTTTGACTGGGTTACATGTTCATTTTGATTCAGAATGCAATTTGACTACAAACCCCCCTCCCCCCACCACATAACTGCAGTATTGTTGCCTGTTTGGCCACCAGTTTCAGAAGGGACATAAGAAATTGCTTATTTGGGTCTGGGATATTGTAAAAGTATGAAAACTGGTTCCCACCTCATACACAGACAAAGTCCGTGTTGGCTTCATGGTGGTGTTCAGTTTACTTTACTAAACGTTTTGATTTAGGGTTGCCATAGAGCTCCGTAGTCCCGCCCACTTTGGTGACGAACTTCTGGTGCCACTTTTCGGAAAAAATATAATGGGAGTCAATGGACTGAAAGTTTTTTTTTCTATGTTCAGGCAGCTAGACGTTCAAAACACCCAAGCGAGGGGTTGTCATATTTTTAAATAATTTATAAAATTGGTAATTTGAATTTATGTCCAACAAATAAACAACAAGAGCATTTTCAAAAAAACAACCAAAACGACTACAACATCCGGTCTACTCACTTGCTCACACTGAAGTGAAAGCCATAAAGCTGACACTTTCGACATGGCCAGACTGATAGTGATTCTCGCCCTTGGTGATACTGTTAGTTTCCCTCCCATAATAAGACAGTGATAGCCATTTTCGCTAGCAGAGCCACCGGTAGCTACTTCTTTGCCCAGTACCTTCCATAATAAGTTACAAGAGCAGACCAAGTGTTAGCCATTTTTGCTAGCAGAGTGGCCGCCCGGTAGCGACTTCGTTAGCTATGTACGACCGGGTAATTCTCAAATTATACTATTATTCTCGTTAATTATACTATTAAAATTTGATTTAAACGCAGTGATGAGTATGTAATGGACTATGTATCACATATATGTAAAAATTTTGGTCCATACAATGCCATATATCATCATAAGGGTGAGGGGTTGTTCCCGAAGTGAGGAAAAGTAATGGCTTCCGGCAGTCTTCCGGGACCAGCCAGGGATAGGAGGGGGCGGGACTACGGAGCTCTATAATAATGAGGTAAACTCATAAACTCAATTGTCATGTATAATGTTTGTTGTATCAGTTGGGAGCAAATTGTGCAGATTGTAAATATTAAGTTTCCAGTTTGAAACTATGAAGTCAAGTTTTAGCAGTGTAAGCTTATTTAGAAAATATAGAGTAATAATGCTGAATGTCTTCATCTGTTTGTTAACCCCTTTGTGCAGATGCCAAATTTGGTCAATTCTCACCTACTTAGGATGTGTTCTATTTTAAGGCTCTATAACTCCAGACGTGAGCATGACAGAAACTTGGAAAATAGCTGAAATGAAACAAGACGGTTGTACCATTTACATTACTATTACTACTATTATTTCCATAATTTAGGTTAAAATAAAGTGCCACAAATACTTTGGAAAAATGCAAAAAAAATAAAAATAATAAAAAATGTTTTTCTTTAGTTTGCAATATAAGCAGTGTACCCTGTTGTCCCTTAGTGTCTCCAAATCTATCCAAAATGGCAAAATTGTGCACTGCTGTAAATAGTAAATAATAATTTTAAAAAAAACATATGGTATGGTTGTACCATGCACTTTCTTTTTTTATTTTGCTTTCGTTTGTTTTGCTAAACGGTGTTTGCATTTCTGAGTCTGCCTAGAGGCTCTTGGGCGTGGCCTTAATATTAACTAGCTTTCACGCCCACCCAGGCATGAGAACTGCATAGTCGGCAGAAAGTGACACTATTCAATCTTAATTTTTTTCAGTTGTAAATGTTTTTAAAGGCTGAATTCTTGGTGGATGATTATTTTAATAACGAGGAGTAGTGTCAAATAAAGAAAACCACATTTTAATCACAGTTGGCAATCCCCTTAACATTAGACATCGGTGAAGTCTAAGGAAAGGTTGAAACGTAAGCTCATTAGCACAAATTACAACGACTCAGCTAGCTGCCAAGCTGGGTCAATTTTATCTGATTTGTGCATTGACAAGCTGGATCAGGTGTGCTAATTTGGGTAGTCTTTTTAAAAATATATATATACTAAAATCGGCTGATTTTAGCTGAATGTCTACGTAATGTTAGCCACTATATGGGAACAGCAAAACTCTCTTCTGAAAAATGAGCACTGCAGACCTGCATGTTTTTATTTATTTTAGATAAAGGCTGTTCGTGGCTCTCAATGAAATTGATCAATTTTTCCAGTGTTTGGGGTTTTTTTTGGAAAATTGTAAAGGGTGCTTTTGATATTGCACCCAGGTAAAACGCAAAATCTACCTACCATGTTTACAACTTTCAGAGTGAGAGAGCGGGAGGATCCGTGAGAAAAGGGGGCGTATAACCAGAGATTTTCTCTGGTATAACAACCAGGGCGTAAAGAATTTCTGGATAGTAAATCATTGGCTGAGAGGATCAAATGACATGTACTGGTCACGTTTTAATCCCACCTGATAAAAACCTTGCATGATCAATTACAGGCAATAGTGAAAAAAAGGAAGGCATATCTAAATTTAGGAATGTCACTTAGTACTGATTGGGTTATCTTTATTCCATTACTGAACTTACTTTTGAACCAGTTATTGAATAGTAATATCAGTAAACATGTGTTGGTGACATTTCCAGGTGACACGCCTGTTCAAAAAAATCCAATGACATTCACTTTTGTTTGTGTTACCTCAATTGATTTAAAATTTCTGAGATGGCTCAGATATAGTAAGTCGGTTGAGTGGACAGTAATAATACTACTGCGAGCACACAGCAAGAGTAATAACTGTAATTGAGTTCTATAATTTTCTATAATACATTACAGCAGTAAAAAAATCAGTACTTGGAGTCTGTAAAAGGAGGCCTTCAATAGTTTTTTTTTTTTTTAATAAAAAAAAAATAATAAACACCAGGGGTGGCTTTGGAAACACACCTGCAAATAAAAGCCATCAAAACAGACCTTTTTGGTTATGTGTAACGATGGCGACGGCATGTCATCATGTCTAAAATCGCAATAAAGAGACACTGGGTTTTGTTTTCAATGCTGCGGTTTCATGTGGTCTTAATCAGCACATTCCACTTACGTGTGCCATGGAGTCATTCCGTCAGAGTTTGTGCATCTGACATACATCATTGCACAAGCTCTAGATTGTATTACCGCCAATGAGTGTGGCACCGCCAATGAGTGTGGCACCGCCAATGAGTGTGGCACCGCCAATGGTCTGTTCTTGTCTCATCTTTCTTTGAAAAACTGCTTTATCTCATACATCTCCTTTAGTTTTACTGAAAGGCAGAATGACAGTGAAACAGATACAGTATTGCACAACAGTGCCAGAAAGGGTACTGCAATGCAAGTCAATACACAGGGAAAAGTAATATTATTAATAGTCCTTAGTTGCGCCAGAGTGGACAAACACTGTACCACAGGTCTTTTTTTTTATTTTTTTTACGGTGAATAGGCCGTGCAGCTCAATGGCAATCTTTTTAATGTGTTATGAATTTTATCGTGGCAACCAGCCATCCCAAATATATTTTAAAATCCATTGCTCTCTCAAAGGGTGTTAGAGGTGACATCGTTCACTACTGGGAAGCCCACAAGACAACACCTTCCTCTAACTTATCAGAAGAACACGTACAGTAATTTAAGCAAGCACAGGATCAAATGACACACATGACCATCCAGAGCAATCGTTGGACCCATAGTCCGGTGGCTTAGTGACATGATCGTTACGGAGCGGATAAAAGCGCCATTTTTTGCATGATGTTTCCTTAGGGTCAGTTATTGAATTTTAGCCTAGGAGCCCCTGGCAAATATCTATTTAAAATATCAAATTGCAAGACTATTAATATCAATGAAATATGTGAAAATTCGCCTAGTATTTTTCAGTCTATATGCATCATAAAATGATAAAATTACTTCCAAATGTGATAAAGTTGACTTACTTTAACATTATTAAAGTCCCAGAACAAGAAGTGTTATCAATAATACATTTAATGCAATGATGAATACAAATGAACATGCATCATAATGTGAAAACTTTTCTATTTCTATTCTATGTCTATTTGTTACAGTTGCATTTACAAAGTGGTGAGCAGTCCATATGTGCATTGCTACATTTGCAGGTGCAACAGTCCCCTTTACAAGAGCATTTGATCAGCTCTCTGCATGCTCTGGAGACCTCTGGAATGGTCAACCAAACTGGCATCCATGACCCTGATTCCTTGGTCCATCCATAGTCCTGTGGAGAAGGAATCACTTGCTGAATTTGTGTGCTGGTTGCCCAGACTCCTGCTTGATAGATGGCCCGTTTCATGTGCTGAAGCAGTGCATCCTGAGTGGGAGGTAGTTTCTCCATCATCCGATTCTCTTGACAGAAGAGTTCCTTTCTTTTTTGGTTGATGGAGTTCAAAGGACTGGATTTGTCATATAAGATAACCGTCAGTCTCTCAAGCTTCTGGAATTGAGGGCAGTCAACATCTAGTGGCTGGAAGGGATGCTTTGCCAGATAGACAAAGGTTTCTGTTGCATCATCATAAGCTTGCCAGGCCCGCCAAGCTGACTTCTTACCTTTTCCATTGAATGCAGATGTTGTGTCACAACCTGAATATGCATGAAACATAGGCAGAGCTCGAGATTTGGGCTCCCCCAGGCTTCTGCACATGTTGTTGATGTGGTAAAATCTGTATTTTCTGCCCATCCCAAAAGCCACCCAGATATCAGTCAAGGGTTGAAGCACCAGTAAATCATGGAACAAGCCTGCAAGGATCACAATGACATCAGTGTCAACAGTGCGCACAAGGACAGTTTTTGCTCCGTGCTCCAGTGCATGTTGTACATGAACCACAATCCTGGTGTCTGCCTCCTCATGATTGCAACAGTTCATCATGCTACTTGAACCAAAAGATGACACAGCTTGCCCTGATGTGACATGCAAAGCTTTGGTTGGTGGCCAGCTGAACTCTTCAATCCTGGATGTCAAAAAGTCAAACAGCTCCTTCTTATTGATTGGGTCACGAAGAAAATCCATCCAATTGCCTGGCAGCTTTGTCGGGCCTGACACTTTCCTGCGAACACCTTGTCCTCTCTTTTCGCGGGTGGACTCCTTCAAACTGTCTGGGATGTATGTGTCCCATACAACATCCAACCGCTTGGTATCCTGAAGCTGCTTCTGCAGGTAAGGGATGAAAACGTCATCTGCATAGGTATTAAATGTGCTCACTCTCACAGTGGGCAGGCAGTGGACAATGACTGCTCCATCGAGGACTTTGCAGTCATAGATTGAGGGTGGTTCTGATTGCCCTGGCTGCTCAAGACATTGCAGCAGGTCAGATTTGGTGCCTGTCAGGTGAAGTTTTCCAAAGTCTGAGAGGGAAGGAGGGAAGGACTGTACCTCATGTGCAAAGAATTCATCCAAGTTACTCTCACGGCTCTGCATAGCTATATATAGCTGGCCAAAGAGTGCCACGTTGTTCTGAAGCACTTTGATCTTCCCATGTTTAAGCACTGTCTTGCGTCGAGGTTGCCTGAAGAGTGCCAAGGAATTCCTCTTGATTGGATCATGGATGGAGCCCGTGCGTTCATCAAGCACATTCTTGACAAACTCCTGATATTGTCTCTTCCCTGTGTCCTCCAAGATGAGCACTGTATTTACGACTGATTCATCTGCGCAGTTGCGGCTGTCAAGAGTTACTAGATCTTTGAAATCATCAAAGAAAGGATTTCCCATTCTTCTGATGGTTTCAGATAGACTGATGACTTGTCTCTGAAAGGTCTTCTGTGTTGCAAGACCCTGCTCATGGTGCTGGAAGCTCTCTTTGTCATCTTCTTGGAGATATTCCTCTTCAAATTCCTTTAGCAATCTTGCCATCTCTGGGCCTGAGAGCATCCATCGTCTGAAAGCATTTGGGTTTTCTGTGAGGCCGACTGCACCTCCTGAACCTTTCACATTCTTGTTCTCCTGTTCATGAGCTTGGTCAAATGGGATTGCAGAGAACTTGTTGTATGTCTTTGAAAGAACCCAGTGTGAATTATTCTCAAACTCATCCTTGATAGTGTTGGGCAAAGACTTCATGTCCCTGATATGAACAGGCATCCATCTTGAATAGTTCACATGGTCCAAGGCAAAGAATAGAGGGGCCAGTACTTCAAGTACTTCTACATACAGAGGGAAATTTCTCTCTCTGTGTGCCCTGATGAAGATGAGAATGAGGGTTTCATATCTCATTATCAGATCCCAGAACATAAAAGTTGGACTCTTCTTCAGCATCTCATTTCTCCAAGCCATGAGATACTCTTCATCTTTGGGGCCTGCACTAAGCCTGAAAGCCTCCTGCTGTAGATTGTGCAGTGTCAAGAGAGTGACCTGGTGGGCATGCCTGGTTCGAGTTAGATGTGCTGCTTTCAGAAATGACTCAGCCATGCCACTTGATGCCACATCTGCTTCTGTCAATGCTGTTGTCCAACCAGAGCCTTCTAGGAGATCACCAAGGGTATTCCAGAGGGCCATTTCTGTGTGTAAACCACCTAGCATGACTACATGAACTCTTTCACCATGCGTATCTGGCCATTTCCATTGTACTAGCTTTGCCAGAGCAAACAGAGGCTGGTCAAATGCAGTGACGGGGATCTGTCCCGGATTCAGATATTCAACAGCCTGTCTCTGAACATCCATGCCATGCTTAATCATGGCTGGTGTGGCAGATTTCTCATAGAACAGAGGAAGGAGTGCACTTCTTGCTGGGGGGTCTTCCACTGAAGGTTGCATAGAAGCATGATAGGCAGCCCATGCAATTGCAACTTCACAAGTCAGATCTGTCTTCTCTAGAAGTGGCAGTGCTTGTTTGACCCAACTGTGCTCCTCTGCTCTTGCACTATCCAATAAGCCTGTAACTGGACGTACCCCACACTCAGGCACAGAAACAGAAGTGTTTTTCAAAGCTACAGCTGGGACACAGGTGTAACTCTCAGGAAGAGTATGTTTTTTATTTTCAGAAGGTGGGATTTTAATGGGTGGCCTACACACACCTGGTTCACTCTTTGTTGGCAACTGAAACAGGCTGATTCCAGTCCCATGAAAGGAAGTCACAGAAGTAGTCGAACTTGGGTTGTGGTCAAGGTTGTCAAGTGCACCAACTGTGAACAGCCCTTTCCTGAGACACGCAGGAGCCACAACACCATCTGCTTCAAAGCCTTCACATGTCGAAGTTGCCAGCCAGTCTTCGATTTGCATAATCCTGTCATATGAAATACTTATGCCCAAATTGTGCAACTGCTGGACAAGTTTCTTGCTTCTCGTCTGGGCATGTACATTGATGCCAATGTAGATTGGGAGTGGTGGTTCACGTTCCAGAGTGTGTCTGGTCTTCATTGCCGTGGAAGATGCCCTTTTCTTTGTATGGTACACAATGCACTGTCCAATGGTGAGGCAAGCCTGAGAGTCACATTTCTCTTGATGTTTGATGTTGGAACCATTCAGCACCATGGAGACTAGAGACTTCAGGCTTGAAGGTAGTGCATTTTCCTGACATTTTTCGGGGAATGAGCCAGTAAATTGGAAGCCGGAATGGTTGATTATGTCATTTCTGATAATCTTTGCTGCTTTTGCCAGAATAAGAGCATCTTTGTCGAAATTACGCTTGTTTAGAGCTTCCTTTAACATATTTTTTAATCCTTCCTTGAAGATGAGAAGTGTGTTCTTCCCATCACACTGTGCTCGTGCCTCTGGCAAGTGTTCAAGTAAATGATCCTTGAGCCTGGTCTTGTTGACTAGTTTCTTGATCCCCAGCTCCCCAAGGCGACTCACATACAGAGAGTGGATCTCAGACAGCTTGAAGAGAAGAACTCCAGAGTCCACAGATTTCTCAATGTAGTTGATCAGTTCTATGAAAGCTCGAGACTCATTCATTTTTTCATCAGTGTTTTCTGGAGATTGGCCTGACTTCCGAGTGAGACTTCGGTGGCGATTTCTCAACTTGACTAGGCATGGTAAATGGTATTTTGCCTCCATTGCCATTAAATCTCCTCCAACTATCCTGGTCATAAGCTTAGTGTCATCTAGTTCAGTGATCATGGTTTGGATCTTTTTATCAGCATCGAATGTTGACACTTCATGGAGAACTCCTTGATCTGTGCCACTCTCACAGAAGAAGCACTTTTGAATATCGAGTCTTTGGCGCTTCATTTGCTTTTTCCCTTCAGAGTCATCAGGATTACGAGGATTGTGCTGTCTCTTCTCTTTTGCCTTTGCCAGCTTAAAATTGTTGAATTTCAGATGGCAATATTTGTGCCAAGAAGCAGAATGTGATGCAAAATTGCTCGCAGTTTGACCATCCCCAAAATAGAGTTTGGTTGGAAGAGCATTAATGGCATTGAATTGCTCTACATTAGTCAGAAATGAACTGTAGGCATCTATTTTATCATTATCACTTGTCCCAGGGCCTCTCAAGGGACATCTCAAGGGTTCAGCAGTGTCCTTCTGGCAAATGATACAGCGATCCCAGTTCAGTTCCATGTTGAGGCCTCACAAACTGTCATACAAATAATGGAACAAATTAATCAAGATAATGCAATCAACTTAGCTTTCGCTCTGTTTTGCAACATACAGCACATTGTTAATGAATTACTATTATTTTATTTACCTGAATTATATACAGTTGTTTCAATGCAGCACTGTGTGAGGCTCTACAACAGTGGTTCCCAACCGGGGGGGCGCGACCCCCATAGGGGGGCGCCAAAGAGCCATGGGGGGTCGCAAAGCCCTCTTGATTTTAAGGGGTGTAATAATTTTAATGTGTTATGTGTCAGAATTTAATTCATTTATGTGACAAAAACAAATAAATGTAAAGGTTACATTAAAAGCTTATTCATTTATTAAAAAATAAATAAATAAATTAGTATAGAAAAGTTTAAAAATATGTATCGCGAGGATACGGGCGTGTGTAACGTGAACTAAATCCCTCCTGCAGTATACACGGGATTTAGTTCACGTTACACACGCCCGTATCCTCGGTATACAGTATAAGATAACTTTTAAGCCAATAACCGGTAGTTTTTTTGTTTTAACGTCTTTTAGATGAGAAAGTACTGTCAAAAAAGGGGCGCCTTTTATCGGGCGGCTCTTGTAGTGCATAAACAAGCTCACGATTATTGTTGTTTTAATAATCAATGAATAGTTTATTTCATCAAGAAAGATACCGTTTGAATAACCAATATGTTAGCAAAATAGCTGGCTAACTGGATAGTTTACCTGGCAGTCCGAAAGATGTCAATATTGGGTTTATTTCTTCACAAAACGATAAACTAAGTTTTAAGCCAATATTAAACATGTAGCTAGACGTGACCGGTAGTTTTTTGTTTTAACGTCTTTTAGATGAGACAGTAATGTCAAAAAAGGGGAGACAACTATCGTTTATTGGCTTAAAAGAGATTTATTTCTTTACAAAAACGATGTTAACTTTTAAGCCAATAACGTGTTTTTTTTTTTCGTTTTAACGTCTTTAAGATGAGACGAGACTGCCAAAGAAAGTAGAATCAGATTTCGGACATTTTTTTCACATAGGGGGCGTGATAAAAAGGCTCATAAAATGTGTAATTATCGTTAAATATTCATGAAAATGAGCGGATACATACCTTGTTTGGTTTGAAGTGGGTGGGAAATACTGGTTTTCTTTTTTTTTCGTTGGCAAATCAGCTCTCGAGGAAGTTCAAACATGGTTGAACGAGGACGTGCCCGATAAAGGGCGCCCTGTAGCTAGCTTAAGCTAGCTAGTTGCTAGCTGCAAAAACACAGACCTCTGTGCTAGCATTAGCTGTTTAATATAGATAGATAGCCTAGCTAATCAACTTAGCTGTCCCTATGCTCTGTTTAGCGACATTCAGCTCATTGTTAATGAATTACTATTATGTTATTTACCTGAATTATGTAGGCTACACTTGTTTTGGTTGAGGCTCTGTGTGATATGAGGCTCTACTGCATTATGAGCATGATGAGCTCTGGCATCAGGGAAACAGTAATTTTTACAGTTAGGCTTATTAAATTAGTGCCATCTGTTGTTGTGACACAGTAGTTGTGAATGTGAACAACAAAAATTAAGAGAGATTACTTTACATAAACATAGGATCCCCCCCCCCCCCCCCCCTTTTTTTTTCTTTATTTAAATTTCGCCTATACTGTGCAGGACTTTATGGAGGGTGTACAGGTACCAGGTGTCTTGGTACTCTATTTTACACATCATTTGGCAGGTTTAATAATCAGTGGACACATTAAAATCCGATTCACCTTCAAGTGGACAAAAAAAAAACAATTTATCACCAATGTTCTTCTTATGACTCAAGAAAAATATTTTTTTAATATAAAAAACATGTTTTGTGTTCTGTATAGATATTTCCAATATCTGTGTTGGGCTCCTAGGCTAAAATCCTTTAGTTGGTCCTAAGGAAGCCTCATGCAAAATTTGACGCTTTTATCCGCTCCGTAACGATTCGCCTAAAAAAGTGCACTAAGCCTCTGGACTACCAATGGCTCCCATGAGATGTCTGCTCCTACCATTATAGATCCACCATGTTTAACAGTTGGCAATAGACATTCCTTTGGCTTTCTCAAACTGTAAACCTGTCCAAATGTAGGAGAGTACAAGACAACTCATCAGACAATATTACTTTTTACCATTCCTCAGGGGTCCACGTGTTGTACTCCCAACACTAGGTTTTGTGTCTTTGTGCATTAGCCTTGGATACATATGGTTTCCAAATGGCGGCCCTGCCATAAGCACCAGCTTTGTGAAGCTCATGACGTACAGTTTTTGGTTGTGACAGAGGTGTTGATTCATTTTCTGTGGTAATTTCTGAAGCTGTACTTTTGTGGTGTTTAGAAGCTATCATGTGAAGTGTCTTTTCTTTTCAATGAGCTTTGACTTGCCACCACTCCCATATCAGAGAGCTGATTGTCAGACCTCTTTTACGGCTGACGCATACTGCTAATTGGCATTCAACTTAATTTGACACACCTGTGTCCATTGCCTTTGTAACTGTGCTTTAGTTACTTCAAAGTTAAAGTCCCTTTTCATGTGGTGTTTCTGTTATTTTTTCCAACTCTTGCATAGGGTAGTTCATAGCTCAATTAAACACTGATAGATTACCCCCATGATATAAAAAGCCTATCGTAGCTCCAGTGCTGTTGAATAAAGACACTCAGGACAATCAACACTCACCAAATGGTGAAATGTCTTGTTTTATAGCTTCACTTTACTTGCATTGATATGCATTTAAGTCTGAGACTGACCAATTATATGATTATTAATACCAAAAAACTATGTCTATTAAGTGAGAAGCTTGGCTTGTCCAAGTCACAAAAGAGGAAATTCAAATAAGCACCACCAAGCCAAATTTCAGCTCTCTACATTAACAGGGATTTCCAGTAGGCCGACTCAGTTTTTTTTCTTTTATGTATCTGACTAATATCCGATTCCATTTTTTGTTGATCACAGATATGGCAAAATATCTTCCTTGCTCACTCGAGTTGATGTTCCACTGCCCACACTCCTTGTGATTCAGAAAAATGTTAACTAATATTGTTAAATGCGAAACTCACTTTGGACTTTGTTTCTATGCTGTGGAAGTTTAATGTAAGCCTATGAAAGCAAGTAAAATTTGTTGGGAGAAATCTTGTGCACACCTCATCTTCTCTAATGCTAGTAGAACGTTGAATTAGCATATATGTTGCTAGTATTTTTACGGCCAATGTTAAGTCAATGCCAAATTAATTTCCTCTATCGTAGAATTATAAAGGTTTATTTAAAAACTGTACCATAAACAGAAATGTGACCCATCAAAAGAATTACAATATAAATAAAATAATTTTGGGATTGCACATTTAATATACAGTATAAACCTGTTTTTTCAAAGATCATAAATGTAGGAAAAAGGGACATTTTTTTGTTTAAACATGAGAAAAAAAGCGACATTTCCATTAAATGTGGACAGGCCTCTGCACTCCCTGACCACTCATCTAGGTGCCATAAGGTATCAGTCATGACTAATGAGTTGTTCATGTAATTAGCGCAAAGATGTGAACAAATTGCATTTACACAGATGTCTAATAATGCAGGATTAGTATGATCTAAGGACCTCTGAGTTTAATTGAAAAACTGGATAATTCAGGCTGGAATTTTTACTCTCCCAATATGTAACATTTATTGACATGGACAATTTGTACGAGATTAAAATCACAGGAGGAATACTATGTAATAAATACAATTACAGGATGTCCAGGCTTAAAACTAGTCACCTGCGAATAGGGCTTTAGCCTTCATTTTGTATTTGGCCTTGAAGCATTCTGTGCTTGCAGTTAATGTCTACAGCAGAGTATTGTTAGGTGGTAAGTAAATAAGTGAATGCTTTTTGTATTTTGATCTTAAGCTGCATAAAACTACCCAAAACCCAAAAATGAGAAACCAGAAATTCAATGAAATCACAAAGTAGCAACACATTTTTTGGTTGCAGTGGTTCATAATAGGCAGAATTTTGGTTAGACAGCAAAAGGGTTATCATGAAATTGAATAATGGCCCAATGGGAGCAGGATGGTCATTGGCAGATGTCTTTTGTTATGCAAATTAACTTTTCATCTGACATTGCCAACTAAAGCATGAATGGAACAATGTACCTTTACTGTGTCTCCATGACCAATCTCCTTCCTCTGTACTATTTTAAATACAGTAAGCTCTCAATACACTGCAAGTGATTAATTGGAACATATCGTGCTAGCGTGCATCTCTACCAAGTTTGGTTAGAATAGTTTTGCAATCCATCCATCCATCCATCCATTTGCAAAACTAGTATACAGAATTCTTAACGTGAGTCTAAACTTTGCACATAGTTTACCTTGCCCACAGTTACCACAGATTTGTTCAGGACCATAAAAAGTAGCACCAAGTTTAGGGTCAGTTGTAAAGTGGATATTTGTTTTAAATCCCTGTATGTTGAAACCAATACAACACTAGATGTGTATCTGGTGCCAGGGCTCGAAATTAACTTTTTTACTTGGTAGCACTGGTGCTCCCAACTTCAAAAAGTTAGGAGCACCAGCAAAAATTTAGGAGCACCCACCAAAATGTAAGGAGCACCAACAATATATGTAAATTTATTTTTTTTACGCTCTCACGCTTAAAATGTGTCGACTCCGTTGCAAACGCACTGTTACCTGCGATCTCCGTCCCACAGGCTTTACAGTGTACACAGTGCATTGCGCCGTTGTCATACCTAAGCTAAAGCTAACGAAGTCCGAAGTCCTTCAGCCACTCTCTCCGAAAAGTGTACGCCTTCTTCGCTGCTGGTGCACCCACATCGCGCATCGCCAACAGTTTCAGCAGCCACGGCGACTACATCTGTTACGTTTTTAGTAACGTTAACGTTACTAAAAAATGCCGTAATCGTTCGCTTCATATTGTTAGCTTTCGATAACGCTAGCTAACGTTACCAATTTAGCTAGTTAGGTAACGTTAATAAATTGATAATAAACTTTTGTCTTCAGGTAAAATTAGTTAACGCATTAGCTCTCTGTGTCACGTGACAGTGGAGTGCCGCGAAAGGTAGTGATTGAAGGCTAATCTTAACCAATCTAAAATTAGCATTAAAGGTAAGAACGTCAAGCTCACGTTTGATTGGTTACAATGGTCAGTGTCAGAGAAAGGGACGTTCGACTGGGGGGGGAAAAAAAGGTCGCACCAGAACAATTATTTGCACTCGCACAAATGCTCCCAATTATATTTCGAGGTCGCACAGATTAAATTTCGGGAGCATATGCGACCAAAACGGTCGCAATTTCGAGCCCTGGGTGCAGTGTGGGCAGATAAACTTCTCAAAGCCATTGCAGACAGATCAAATGGCAATTTAAATATATTCTACCCCAACATTCTGGATATGTTTTGTCTTAGCTGTGAGTTGCAAGAGTACCTGACTTGATGTTGAAGCAGTGTTATGACTTGAAGCATGAAAAGTGCTAAAAGTACTGGAGTCACAAAATGTCTATTTTGAGAAAATCAAATCCGAATACTTCTTGTGTACCAGAATACGATAACCTATTGTTTCCATAGTGGAGACAAGAAACTTAGGCACCTTTTCTGTTAACAATATTTATAGGGTGGACTTAGCTAAACAAATACAACATGTTTCTATGCTCAACTTGAATTGTCTAAAAATGTGACTTCAGTACTTTTCACACCCAGGTCTTCACTTGGTGAATATGATCTGTCTCCAAACTGCCACAGACACAATGATTCACACCTGAGGTTTCAGCTCAGTGCTGTTACTTCTTTTGTTATTTTTTAATGGGGATTTTTGACCACAAGTTGTTGTACTCTCAGAAAAAAAGGGTTATTTGGCTTGTCGTCATAGGGGAACCCTTTTTAGTTCTTTACGGAACCCTGTATGGTAGGTGTGAAGAGTGTGAAAGCTCCCATAGTTAACCATTTTGCCTGTCAAAGAACCATTTAACTAGGTAGGGTTCCTCTATGGAGGCACAGATGAGTGTTTTGGAACCCCTTTCTTCTGAGTGTAGTCTTCCTCCAGAACTCCATTATGCAAGAGGAAAACAAAATCTTGACAAGATGTCACAAGATGTGCACGAGTTCTGTGGGTAAGGTTTCTCGTAAACAGATGAAAACAAACATTTTTTTACAACTCATTTTATTAATCTTGTTAAAGCAATGAACATGAGGCAAGCTGAAAGCACTTCACTTGTCTACCCTGTTGTTTCATAAGATTCACCGGTTATTCATGAGATAATGTGCTTTCTGTACTTTTATTAATGTATTTATTTTCCTCATAAACAAGGAAATGCAAAGGAAAACAATCTTTATTTCTCCTGTATGTAGGGGGTTGATGACTTTGCAGCTTCCAATATTATACTTTTGTTGTAAAAAACCATTTCCATGCAACTGTGGTATTACATAGTAAGTCTGATGCAATGCAGAGCAAAAACCTTCTCTATATATATGGGGAAAAATAATGGAGTTTCACATAGCGGTTCTGTGACGGCATTCCAAGTGCAAGTTCTCCTGACTGCAGCCCGCACAGGCTATCCATAGACCGTAAAAAAATATGAACATGTCTAGTTTTTTTCTCTGGCGGATCTGACATCTTTTTTTCAAGGATGAAAAGTGTTAGGAGGAGGCATCACTACAACTCTGTTGTTTTTTTTCAGGGCAACTAACTGGTTTTGTTACTAACACTGTTAGGCAAGGCGGGGTGTATCATGTGTCAGTAAGTAAGATAGCATAAGAGACAGAGGGTAAGAGAGAGAGAGAGATGAACATACAACTAGCTTGAACTAGAAATCACAGTCATAGGAAATTGGGCGACAAATGCATTGTGCGAAAAAACCAAAAGGACCTTTTATACAGCCCTCCTAAACACAACAAATGTAAACTATCGAAATTTAACAGCAAATACACATGGCCATTCCAGTTTAAACTCCAGTTGTACAAAGTAATTTCTACTGGAAATAGTTATTACATTTTTGTTATTTATTAAAAAGGAAAAAATAGAAAGTATAGGCCTATACGGTATATCATAGATGAGTTGCTGAGATGATTGTTGTGAATGAAAGGAACGGACTCACCTCCATGTAAGGATTCGTTCCGGTGGTTCTGCTCTCAGTTGCGAACTTGCCATTCACTGAAGCTGCAGCTATGGAACGATTTTCACCATTGGGTGAAGTGACAGCATTGATCTGCTGAACGTCTGTATTACAGAAAGCAATAGTCCCTGAATTGAAAGCGGGGGTAACGCTGAGGAACGATTCTGTGAAGGAACCAAACATGCTGCAGTGCAGACTTGCAGCAGTATTGTCAGATATGGTTTTATTGTGTATGGATTTATTACAGGTAATAACTGCTTGATCCACTAACTTGATATAATATCTGTACCAATAAAGCTACACATTTATTATAATGTGTCCCAAACTACTAAATATTGTGGTCTTTTTAGTGCAAAAAAATTGCCTATAGATTATATAATCAACCCTTTCGTCGTTTGCAAGCAAATCAGTAACTTGTGTAACCCATTTCATAATTAATAGTGCATCATGCCACGGCGCTAACCACTGCGCCAAAGATGAGATCACCGTTAGCGGAAGAGTCAGGCTGCCTGACGAGCTATTATTTACTTATCATATTTATTTTTCTTTCTCGCTCTTCTCTTCGTCTCTGTCTTTTTTTTTATCAGTTAATTCTGATCAAATTTAAAACGAAAAGCAAAGAAAAAAATATTCAAAGATGATCATAACTCTATGATGCTTTTGGGAAAGTGGTTGATAACGATGTGTGATGCTTTCTGTGGTGTGAATCAGCTTTTCTACATCGACCTGTCGGGTCTGTGTTACACAAAGTTTGTTGAGAAAGTGTGCCCTGAAATATTCAGTCCACGATATACTTTGGGAAAGAGTCGTGAAAATTTCAAGACATGTCTTCAAAAAAGATTGTGAAGTGTGTCGTGAATTCTGAAGACACATCGGAATTGGGAAAGCCACCCCTGATACTGTATCACATTATAATGGATCCATCTTGGTTAGTTTTTGGCCATTTCACTAATAAAATTACCCCATAGCATTGCACTGAACAAATATACGTACTTATGAGGACAAAGCAGAATATAGACCATATCATATGTAATTTGCATCGAGAGCGTATCTATGTTCCCAGGGTCCTATGTTCAAGTTTAAATATTTCATAAATATTATCCAGTTTATAACCCTAACCCTAACCCTAACCCACAATAGCCCATGTCATATTAAGCAAATACAGAGCTGGGGAACATCCTTTTCAGGTTCCCATTATGTGCAATATAGAGCTGGGGAACATAGGACCCTGGGAACATAGGAATGACCCCATTTGCATCAATGCCCAGACTCCTTAAATGTGTTACTGCTTCATTTGCATGGCCTACTGCAGTCCTGTTGTACTATCTGTGGCTGTTGATAGTAGAAATTAGTTGCATTTTTGAGATATAGTTCCAAGTTGTATGAAATTCCATATGGTGGCAATGGATGGAAATGTGGTCAACTCAGTCCTCTTTAACTCTCAATCCTTTTTAGTAGCTCTTGAAACATATCACAAATTCCAGCAGAACTTTCCACTCTAACATCGCACCCTTGTTTTATATGTTTCTTCCAGAGTTTGCGGACCACTCCGGCCCTGTCCCTCCCCACGCCTTGACGCAATGTTTCAACCCGCCCCTCTGAATTGCATATTATACATCTCTTCATTGGACTTTTTACTTACCAGCTAGTTTAATATCTCAGACTTTAACCTGCTCAACCTACTTGATTTTTTGCTGTGATAGATCCCTCATTACATTTTGTTAGCATCCATTCCACCTTTAGTTAAACTGGGCTCAGCCCCTCTCTAAACTGGGCTCCCCCTCTCTAGCCAGGTTCCTCCCTAGATTTCTTCCCATCAGCGATTTTTTTTCTCGCCACTGGTTGAGGATGACGTTCGACTTGCCTTGTTCTCGTGATGAATATGTAGGACTGACCCGAGCCAAAGGGCATTAGAGGACAGTCTGGAAGCTCCATTGCAAAGAAATTGCTCAGTTCAAGCTGGTGCTTTTCAGGTCAGGCATGAAACCACATTCACAAGGCTTTACACACTGATCCATTGTCTGCATCACTGTAATATAGGACACAGAGAATTGGATTTTGGTCTGCGGAAACAAGAAAAAATAACAAAAGAATTCAGTCTCATGTGATTCAACAAAACCATGCCATAAGAAAATGTTTCTGTAACATATTTCACCATTTTCCTCCCCGAAATACAACTTATCCCGCTTGAGTTGAAATTGTGCACTGGGGAGCACTTCTGTTGAAAATAATGCACTTGATGCACTCACCTGTAAGATGTTGCCTATTTTACAGTAGTCCTGGATTCTCAGCGGCAATTATTTAGTTTCTCCTGAGGACAACAAGAAGTATAGCCTGAGAGAACCTGGTTCAATGTTGGCTAATTTAGAACAAAGTCAACAGTCTAATACTATCTGGTCTAATACAAATACAACAGTCTCAGCTACCTCTAGTGTATGGAAATGGTGGTACTGTTTGTGAGATTTGTTTTGGCTAAAAATGCTGCAATCTGATTAGTTCAAACAAGTTTTAGCTAGAGTAATGTGTCAATGGTTGAGCTGGCTTAAATCACCTCATTCAGTTGATTCACCTCTAGAATACAGACATAGCCATATTGTAAATAGTATAATTTTAATCAGTCGTCTTCTTTTCAATTATGTGTTCAGGGTAGAGAGCTTGAATTTAATTACTACTGCCTGTAACTACAAGCCAGTCGTGTCATGGTTTTTAACCCTTTTTCCCTATGCGGTCGTTTTCCTCAGTGGCCACGCGAGGGCGCTGCCCTTTTGGTAGATGCTTGCTCCGCCCTGCTTAGATTGCGGAGTTTCTGTTAGCATCCACACCTGCGCGTAGTCACTTTGAGAGCTATTTAAGCCTTCCGTTTCCTCCTTTCGGGGCTTCGATATTAATTGTTCATTGTGATTGTTTGTTCTGTGGTGTATTTTCTGGTATTATTTGTGCTGTTTAGTGTGCAGTTTATTTTGCCCTTTTAGAGTTTTAATCGTATGATTGGATCTAGGCTTTAAGGAGACCGTTTAGCTCCGTTGTGCTTTTATTGGAGTTTTGCGGTACTTGCCTTGGTGCTTTGAGCTTGCAGGTTGAATTCCTGTTTGGTGTGCTCATTTCAGTCTCCACTTTCTGGTCTGTCCTTTGTTTGTCGTTCTACCTAGATCCATTGCCTCTTACTAAGAGACAGGGCGTTTGTATCATAATAACTTTAGTGTTTTAATTATTCTTTGAGGCAGGTTGGTTATTTTCGATTAAGTTTGCGTTGGTCTTTTGTTACAGCTGTTCCTGTTCGTCCTTTTCACCTGCGAGACGATTTTGTTCGGAACTGTAGTTCTGTTCGTTCTCCGGGTGTGTCCCTCCTTATATGGAGCTTGGACGATGCTATGGACATGTGTGTGCGGGATTGCGCGCTTTTGAAAATAGTCTTAGAACGTTAGCTCTGTTCTTTTCGCCTCATTACATTTCCCATTACTGAGAGGCTAGGGCATGTGTTTTCAATTAAGCTTGCGTTAGTCATGTTTGATACTAAAGTTATGGGACGACGGTGCTCCGTCGGCTCGCCTGTAAAATGTTTCTCTCTCCTGGGAGATCGGGCGTTTACCCCTTTGTTCTCTGCATTTGACTGCAAGCCTATGAAACTAGCCATGGAACATTATCTCTGTTCCTTCGCCTCGTTACATTCCTCTTTACCAAGAGGCACGGCTTTTATTCTCTATCAAACTCGTGTTGGTCTTTTAGCCGGTGATGTCCGGTGCAGCTGTCCTGTTCGTCCTTTTCACCTGCGGGACGATTTTGTTCGGAACTGTAGTTCTGTTCATTCTCCAGGTGTGTCCCTCCTTATATGGAGCTTGGACGATGCTATGGACATGTTTGCGAGCCCTCGATAGTAGCCTTGGAACTTTAGATCCCCGTTCCTTTCGCCCCTTGGTATACTAATTCCTATTAGTTTTCAGTGTTTGTGTGTTTTATGTGTACCTTTTAGGCTACTCGCCTGTTCTCATGCGTCTCGTTGCCGAGACAGGGCGTTTGTTGTTTCTGGCTCTTTCTTCTGTCACTTTGCTCGTAGAAGTATGGGAATCTTGTGCTCTGTTCCATTGGCCTTATTTGGTTTTCTTGTTGAAAGCTTGGCGTTTGCACTTCTACTCATTAGTGTGTGACAGTGAGCCGTTCTGTAGCTTTGGTACGTGTGTTCTTGTCTCGTCTCCTCCCTTAACTGCGGGGTTTCCCGCCTTAGTGGCCTTAGGGCTTAAAGAATCCCCTTGCTGCGTTTGGCTCCTCCCACCTCACACGTCATGTCCCCTTACAAGTCGTCCCACTAAAGCGACAAAATGAACCTATGTAATGCCAGCTTTCTTGAAGACAAATTTCAGTCACTTTATCCACTGTTTATTGTTTTCAAATTGATATAATCTTAGTTTTATTTCTTGCTTGACAGTCTACATAGTAACATTTGTAGCATGTACATAAACCAAAACAAAACCTAATATATGAGTTAAGTGTGTATTATCATCATCATTATTATTATTAATTTCAGATTTTGACTGTTTGCAATGGCTTTGTCTCAGTGGTGGGCCTGTGTGCCTCTTTATATAAACTGGGAACGGTCCTAAACAATAAAACAGTTGAATTTACTACTGTGTCAAGTCAATATGAGGATTCAATGGAATTTTCTTTGGTACATTTGTGTAACGGGGGTGTGGCATTCGGTCCAGGGAAGACTTGGGCTGTGTCCGAAATGGCTCAGTATTCACTAATCCCTAATCCCCAACTAGTGAATGCCCATATAGGGCACTAGTGTACTAAGTAAACAATTAATTTGGACAGCAGACGTTGTCTTTCATCATCATTCATCATCATCATGAGCAAAAGCCAGAATCTAGACGTCTGGAGGGATGTAAATCTCAGGTTGACAGACGTTTCAACATTAACGTGTCGATTTAGCTCAATTTGGCATTCATTTAGCTCAGGTTTTACCTGGATATAGCCTGGATACATCCTAGCCGGTTAAAAAACTTTCACTTTTCAACCAAATTTAGCTGGGTTTTCATCTGAAACCGGAACGGCATTTCACTGTCTTTTTGCTGACTTTGCTGGGGGGGGGGGGGGGTGCCCTTCCAATTGTCTAAACTTGACAATCCCTATGGATGCCCTTCCAAAGGTAAACAGTGCCATGATAAAGTGCCCTCTATGCTGCCACTACATAAGTGTCCCAAAGGGTGCCCTTTCTGGATTGCCTACATAATGTTAATCAAGGACAAAGACTATTTCAGCACACATAACGCATCATAGCACTGCTTTTCGGGCGCTGATGGGGCCCCATGTCGTGCAGTAGGTGCCCTTTTTTTCTTTTCGCCCCTGCCCTTCAAACAGCCTGAGTTCACTGTGTTCAATGGAGTATAGCTACAAAACATAGCATCTAGTCTAGCCGGTTCTTAAAACATGAATCCTGTAGGCTACAGATTACTTTTATTTTTATTTTTTTTACATTAAACCTAGTTTTATCACGCAATGCCCAAAGACGAGCTGCAGCTAACTTAAAAATAATATTGCTATTGGCGCTTTGGCCAAGAGACGTGATGGATGGCCGAATAGTACCTTATGTTAACTAATAAGAGACCGTTTAAGCTAGCTAGTAAATTGTGGCACTTAGTGGACAATCTGTTACAGGGTTCTAATAGTTTTTTAAAAAGGCTTCGCAAACAGTTTGCAAAGCGTTATGGTTGATTTCTACCTTTATAGTGACCACAGTTGCTTACTAGATATAACTTTGCATTGTGAGAAATTTTAGTGTACTAAAATGTATGCAAAATTTGATTTGTGAATTCAGACAATAGACCAAGATGGCTGATGGCCAAAATAGTACACTAGATAGTATATAGTGAGCCATTTCGGACACAGCCTTTGATTTGTCTCGGCCATGCCTACTGGTGGAGAGAGCACATGCACCTGGGCTGTGTTAAATAATCAGCCCAGGTGCTTAAAGGGTGCTCGTCTCCACGGTACAGGGCCGTGATTTGTGAATTCAGACACTAGACCAAGATGGCTGATGGCCAAAATAGTACACTAGATAGTATATAGTGAGCCATTTCGGACACAGCCTTTGATTTGTCTCGGCCATGCCTACTGGTGGAGAGAGCACATGCACCTGGGCTGTGTTAAATAATCAGCCCAGGTGCTTAAAGGGTGCTCGTCTCCACGGTACAGGGCCGTGACGCAGAGAGAGAGCGAGTGTGGTTGTGAGAGCACCAAAATGACAAATGGGATACCAAATGGCTGGATGAGCTGAAAAGCTGACAGCGCTGAGAAGCGGTCGTGGAGTTTGGTTTGCTTTAGTTTGTTATTTTGTCAAAGGGTGAAGGTGTTTTTATTTATTTTTGTGTCGGTATGGGTGCGCTTTCTCTCTCTCCATGTGCAATATAGGGTGCAATCCCAGAACTGCCGCATCTCCCTCCCAGGGGTGTGTCACGGCGTGTGACGGGGATTTCAGCTCTGGCATGACTGCATCAAATAATTCTATACACACTGCTCCTGCCCATCTTAAGCCATAATTTCATAGGCACAAACTGGCTTTCAACCAAACCCCTGATACATGTATACTCACTCACACGCATGTACGTGTACACACACACGGTCACATTACAAAAACAGTGACCACCACTTTTTTTATCCAGTAATGGATAAAATGCTCACACATGATGTTGCTTTTCCAAACAAAATGAGATTTCTCTTAATACAAGTTCTATACTCCAAGTTGCTCAAAAATGACTCTAGTCACCAAAAACCACCGACATCTGGACATGATCTGCAAATGACGTTAAAAATACATCAATACGTCAATCAGACTGATCCTATCAGAGTTATGGATGACCTTGTTTGCCCTGGTTTACTCATGACATCATTCAAGGTTTTTATTGCAACTGATAAAAGATGTTTAAGGCATTGCCCTTTTTTATCATTTTTTTACAATCATGTAATGCACACCATGCTTAAAGCACAATTTCATCAATTTACTGAGGTCTTGGCATACATGTCTTTTGGTTAATAACAAATTCCTCGGCATACCAAATATGGAAAAAGAATACAAAAATATATATTTTTTTGTCTCATTAATAAAATAAATATAGCTGCAAGCAGCGATTCCCGGGGACCGAGCGGCATGAGCAGCACTTGTCAAACAGAGACTGCAAAATGGTAGACAACTCTAGACAGGGTTTACCCAAAATTCAAATATTTTTTTCTAATCAGGGCTTTTGCCATTGTTGATGGTATCTTAACCCGATCCAGTAAGGGCTTGCGTATTACGTCTTTTAAGTACAAGTGAAACAGTTAACAGTTAATACTGTTAAATTTCTTAACCTTTGCAATAAAAAGGTGTTTCTTTACGTGAAAACACGTTAAAAGAAGCATAGCATTTGCACAATAGTTTTGCCAAACATTAACTTAGCCATTGGTACCAAGCTGGAATTGAAACCCTGACCACATACATGGAAAGCCAAGATTGTATCCACTAGGCCAAAGCAGGTTAACAGAAATGAGGAGGCCAAATAAGACTTTTGTGTTGCGGTATCAGATTGTTTTGGCTTACTGACTTCATAATTCAAACAGATAACAGGTAATATTGTGAAATTTCTTAGCCTTTGCAATAAAAAGAACATTCTTACAATGACATGCACATTGTGTGCCTCAAAAAAAACTTGGGAACAGGTGGAGATCGAACCACCAACCTACTACACGGCAGTCAAATGCCTTAACCACTAAGCTACAGGAACATTCACAGTTGGTATAATAGGTAAATGGCCTGTTAAGCAGAGAGTGTTCCTTGGCGAATGGCATACCTGCCATCCCAACATTTGTATTTCTTTAGTGCCACCACGCGGATTGTTTGGGTTAAAACTGCAGGGCTCAAGTCTTGATCTAACTCTCAATCAACCCACCAAGTTTCAGAACTTTATATCAAACGGTTTTAGAAGTACTAGCATTTATGCGATAAGCCACGCCCAATGCAAAATTCATTGGCTTCTCATTCGGCCAATTTTTGACATACGCCTTCGTAAAGTAATGCATGTATTTACAATATTTTCACGCGCACTACAGCGCCACCAACTGCCCTATCACCACCACATTTGGTGAGGGCTTGTGAGATGACAACTTCTTACTATATGCCAAGTTTCATGAGAATCAGCCTAGCGGTTAAGGAAAAACACAAAGTAGTAATAAATGAGTACATTTAAGCCAAAATGTCAGCAAATTCAAAATGGCGCCCACCAAATTAGTTAAGATCTATGATCTTAGTTCTTTGTCACTCTAGCAAGTTTTACATCTCTGCAAAGGAACAGTGATTTTTAGTGAATTTTAAAATATTTATTTATATTCGGAACTCTATAGCGCCACCACGTGGCTCAATTGGGATAAAACTGTAGAAATCAAGTCCGGATGTTACTCTTAACAGATCTACCAAGTTTCATAACTATCTGACAAATCGTTTTGGAATTATTAGCATTTTTGTGATAAGCCACACCCAGTGAATATTCATTGGCTTCTCATTGAGTCAATTTTTGACATACGACTTCGTAAAGTAATGCATGTATATAGGGATGCGGGTTGAGTCCCTTGAACAGGTTTGGTGCAAATTGGTCTAATGATGAGGAGTAGCATTTTAAGTGTTTTACAAAAAATGCTAATTAGCGGACAATTGAAGATGGCAGACTTCATGGTTTCTTGAGGCAAATTTGTTGGGCAGGTGTAGCGGGACGTATACACCAAATTTTGTGACTGTAGATCAAACGGGGCGTCGGGAGTGGGCGTGTCAATGATTTTTAAATATTCTCTTATAATTGGATCTCTATAGCGCCACGTGGCTTGATTTGGTTGAAACTGGAGAGGTCAGGTCCAGATGTTACTCTTAAAGGACCTTCCAAGTTTCATAACTTTCTGTGAAATGGTTTTGGAATTATTAGCATTTTTGTGATAAGCCACACCCACTGAAAATTCATTGGCTCGTCATTCAGCCAGCTTTTAAAGTATCAAAATTCTGTATATAAATTTTATGACGCATGATCTAAGGAGTGTCTTTACCAGGTTTCATGTAAATTGGTCAAATTTTGTAGGAGGAGTAGCATTTTAAGTGTTTTACAAGAAATGCTAATTAGCGGAAAATCCAATACGGGTGACTTGATGGGTCCTTGAGGGAAATTTGTTCAGTATGAGCAGAAGGACCTCTATACCACATTTTGTGACTAGATAAAACGGGGCATATGCAGTGGGCGTGTCAATGATTTTTAGTGAATTTTTAAATATTTTCTTATATTTGGATCTATATAGCGCCACCACGTGCCTAGATTGGGTTGAAACTGTAGAGGTCAATTCCTCATGTTACTCTTAATAGACCTACCAGGTTTCATAACTTTCTGTGAAATGATTTTGGAATTATCAGCATTTTTGTGATAAGTCACACCCATTGAAAATTCATTGGCACGTCATTCGGCCATCTTTTAAAATATCAAAATTCTGTATAGAAGTTTTATGAAGCATGATCTAACGAGTTGTGGCACTTAGTGGACGATATGGCTGACTTCATGGATCCTTGAAGCAAATTTGTTCAACATGAGCAGAGGGACCTGGACACCACATTTTGTGACTAGGTCAAACGGGGCGTCGGCAGTGGGCATGTCAATGTCACAATATTTACACGTGCACTACAGCGCCACCAACTGGCATACCACCACAAAATTTGGTGTGACCTTATGAGATGACAACTTCTAACTATTTGCCAAGTTTCATGAGAATGAGCAAAGCGGTTAAGGAAAAACTCAAAGTAGTAATAAATGAGTACATTTAAGTCAAAATGTCGGCAAATTCAAGACGGTGCCCACCAAATTAGTAAAGATCTACGATCCAAATCCAGCTCTTTGTCACTGTAGCAAGTTATACATCTCTGCAAAGGAACTGTGATTTTTAGTGAATTTTTTAATATTTGTTTATATTTGGAACTCTATAGCGCCACCACATGGCTCGATTGGGATAAAACTGTAGAGGTCAAGTCCTGATGTTACTTTTAACAGACCTACCAAGTTTATTAGCTTTCTGTCAAATAGTTTTTTTCACCGTCATTTTTCTGATAAGCCACGCGCAGTGAAAATGAATTGGCTCGTCATTCAGCCATCTTTTAAAATATCAAAATTCTGAATATGACTTATGAGGCATGGTTTAAGGAGTGTGTCTACCAGGTTTAATCTCAATTGGTCAAATGTTTTAGGAGGAGTAGCATTTTAAGTGTTTTACAAAAAATGCTAATTAGCAAAAAATCGGCGGACTTCATGGGTCCTTGAGGCAAATTTGTTTGGAATGAGCAAAGGGACCTGTATACCAAATTTTGTGACTCGGTGAAACGGGGCGTTGGCAGTGGGCGTGTCAATGTAAAAATTGTGTCACATGCACTACAGCGCCACCAGGTGTTCAATCTGCATCATAATACAGAGGATCCAAGAGTTTGGTAATCCCAACAGGCATGCCAAGTTTGGCGATTCTAGGCCAAACCAGCTCATGGGAATTTTGGGTGAAAGGGGAGGGGGGGGAGAAAAAAAAATAAAATAAAATAAAAAGAATCTTAAATATAGCTGCAAGCAGCGATTTCCGGGGACCGTGCGGCATTAGCGGCATTTGTCAAACACAGAAACTGCAAAATGGTAGACAACTCTAGACAGAGTTGACCCAAAATACAAATATTTGTTTCTAATCAGTGCTTTTGCCATTGTTGATGGTATCTTAACCCGATCCAGTAAGGGCTTGCGTATTAAGTCTTAAGTACAAGTGAAACAGTGAACAGTTAATTCTGTTAAATTTCTTAACTTTTGCAATAAAAAGGTGTTTCTTAATGTGAAAACAACATTAAAAGAAGCATAGCATTTGCACAATAGTTTTGCCAAACATTAACCTAGCCATTGGTACCAAGTCGGAGTTGAACCGCTGACCACATACATGGAAAGACAATACTGTATCCACCAGGCCAAAGCAGGTTAACAGAAATGAGGAGGCCAAATAAGACTTGTGTTGCAGTATCAGATTGTTTTGACTTACTGACTTCATAATTCAAACAGATAACAGGTAATATTGTGAAATTTCCTAGCCTTTGCAATAAAAAGAACACTCTTACGATTGGGTTGAAACTGTAGAGGCCAATTCCTCATGTTACTCTTAATAGATCTACCAAGTTTCATAACTTTCTGTCAAATGATTTTGGAATTATGAGCATTTTTGTGATAAGTCATTCCCATTGAAAATTCATTGGCTTGTCATCGGCCATCTTTTAAAATATCAAAATTCTGTATATACATTTTATGAAGCATGGTCTAAGGAGTTTGTGTACCTCGTTTCATGTAAATTGCATTCACATTTTGTGACTCTAGGTCAAATGGGGCGTCGGCAGTGGGCGTGTCAATGTCACAATATTTACACGTGCACTACAGCGCCACCAACTGGCCTATCGCCACAAAATTCGGTGTGTACTTGTATGATGAAAACTTCTATTTGCCAAGTTTCATGATAATCAGCCAAGCGCTTAAGGAAAAACTCAAAGAAGTAATAAATGAGTACATTTAAGCCAAAATGTTGGCAAATTCAAGATGACGCCCACCAAATTAGTAAAGTTCTATGTCAAAACTTTGTCACGTGCACTACAGCGCCACCAGGTGTTCAATCTGCATCATAATATAGAGGATCCAAGAATTTGGCAATCCCAACAAGCTTGCCACGTTTGGTGATTCTAGGCCAAACCAGCTCACAGGAATTTTAGGTGAAAGCTGAGAAAAAAAAAAAGAAAAAAAAAAGAATCTGAACAGATACAATAGGTACCAGCAGCTGTGCTGCTCGGTCCCCTAAAAAGAATCTGAACAGATACAATAGGGTAACAGCAGCTACGCTGCTCGGTCCCCTAATTATACAGAGCAAAAAGTATTTGGACAGTGACACTTTTTGTTGTTTTGACGCTGTACTCCCGCACATTGGATTTGAAAAGGAACCGTGAATATGAGGTTAAATAGCAGACTTTCATCTTTAATTTGAGGGTGTTTACATCCATATTGGCTGAACCGCACAGTAATTAGGGGACAGAGCAGCGTAGCTGCTGGTACCCTATTGTATTTTTTCAGATTCTTTTTTTCAGAATCTGCCTCAAGGACCCATAAAGTCCGCCATATAGAATTTTTTGCAATTGAGATGAAACTTGGTATACACACTCCTTAGACCATGCCTCTAGTTATATTCAGAATTTTGATATTTTAAACGACGGCCGAATGACGAGCCAATGAATATTCACTGCTAATAATTCCAAAACTATTTGACAGATAGTTATGAAACTTGGTACATCTGTTAAGAGTAACATCCGGACTTGACTTCTACAGTTTTAACCAAATCGAGCCACGTGGTGGCGCTATAGAGTTCCGAATATAAATAAATATTTAAAAATTTACTAAAAATCACTGTTCCTTTGCAGAGATGTAAAACTTGCTAGAGTGACAAAGAACTGGATTTGGATCATAGATCTTTACTAATTTGGTGGGCGCCATTTTGAATTTGCCGACATTTTGGCTTAAATGTACTCATTTATTACTTTTGTGTTTTTCCTTAACCGCTAGGCTGATTCTCATGAAACTTGGCATATAGAAAGTTGTCATCTCACAAGCCCTCACCAAATTTGGTGGTGATAGGGCAGTTGGTGGCGCTGTAGTGCACGTGAAAATATTGTAAATACATGCATTACTTTACGAAGGCGTATGTCAAATTGGCCGAATGAGAAGCCAATTAATTTTGCATTGGGCGTGGCAGGAGTCGAAACCAGGGAGGCGTAAAGAGGAACAAAAATAAAACTAAACGAAGAACAGACAACGAAAATAAAACAACAGGGGAAAGACGAGGGATAACAAAAACTCAGAAACAGCTAATCAAAAACAAAACGCAACTAGGGAAGTTACTCAGAAGAATAGTATATAACACAGAATCAACCCAACGGTGAGGAACTCGCAAAGAAACACTGAGATGACAGGGTATATATACACAGAGGGAGACATAATGGGAATCAGGTGTGCAGAGGGGAGGTTGCTCACAGGTGAGAACAATGAGGGTTAACAAGGACCAATGATACAATAACAGGGGAAACGGAAGACACGGACTGGAATGCACATAGACACAATGATAACAAACGGCCTGGGGTTAGCAGGTAGACACATGCACAGCTCGGAGGGGAGGAGCGCGGAAGTGGACACGTGCAGAGAATGAGAAATCACAGATAGATGCAGGGATAGGATAACGAGGAGAGAAATGACAGCTGCAGGTAGAAACTCAAGATGAATTAGTAATTAGTAATGTTAGTAGCGAACTCTAAAACCCTAATGTTAGCAGGTTAGTATTAAATCTAATCTAACAGTTAGTATGATTAGTACATTAGTATTTTATAAAAAATATTAAGAAAGCCAGAAGGAAGAAAATGAGATACGAAATACAGAGGAAACCTGAATGTTCCCAAAATCACCCGAATAGTGCAATGACAAAGACAGGGAGTGGAATCTCGGGAAACATGGAACGCGGACTGACAAGGAAAATAGATTGATGGAACAATACACAAAGTCAGGGAAATAATAAAGACAGAATAAACGGAGGAAAATAAACAATCGCAAGGGTATTGCAGGGAAATAGGCAAAATAAACTAGGAAAAATAATTATACAGAATAAACAGACAAAGTACAGGATCCTGACAACTATAAATTAGCCTTGATAGTCTCTGTCCAGCTCTGCTCTATGACTGGGTAAAGGTAAAGAGTTTTCGATAGTGAACATTCCCAGTCACATGGGCCGTGATGTTTTGGGCAGCGAGAAGCACAAGGAGTCCTCTGAGCGCCCATATATCATATGTTTAAAAAATGTATATCGGCCACTCCAATATATATCGGCTACACGTCGTTCTTTATTACCGATATACGTATGGTCCAAAAATCAGGGCAGGACTGATGAAACTAAAATTTAACTCTTTGGCCACATTTGATACATTTGGAGAAAAACTTGGGAAGCAGTTGAAGAAAACAATGCCTTGCCAGCCATTAAGCATGGGGGTGGATCTATTATGCATTGGAGTTGGGCTAATGTTCCAGTCAGTGAAGAAATTGAAGCTGAAAAGAAGTTGAATATTTCAGGAAGATCTCAAAAATCAAGCATGAACTATGAAAAGTAACGAAAGATTAAGGCTTTGGAATGGCCTTCAGTCTCCAGACTGTGGTATTTGTATCTTATATTTAGACTTAAAATTGTATTTCTATTACCTTTTTGCTAAATAAGACAAAAAGATTGCCAATGAGGTGACAGTTTGACTCATTTCAAGATTTGCCAGTGGGGTAAGACAATTTCATCGACAAGCAAAAAGTAAATTAAAACAGGCTAATATTTCTACTTAAAAGTAAAAAATAAGATTTTAAGTCTCATTACAAGACTGAAACGGATTGTGTCGGCAACTGTAGAGTACAGCAGATAGCCTACAGGCAGATACCCTGGCTAATCTACAGCTAGCTCCGCTGCCGTACTTCCACTGAGAATTTAGGTGAGCACAAAGTAAAGGATTCAACGATAGTTTGACTTGAAAAATGATGGTATGATCACTGAAAATAACCCCGATAGATTGTCGTCGTATTTTATTTGCTTTGGGTGGACTGTGCAGTGTTTAAGTGCAGGAAAAAGTGAGTCTTCCAGCAATTCTAAGCTGATCCTATTTAAAAAGGGTTTTAGCAAAAACAAAGAAAAGAACTGTCTGTCCACCTGCAATTTCAAACAGAAAAATACACCGACAAGACAACTTAATCTAGTGACAAAACACAGCAGCAAATGAATGATGCAGAAAATGAGCCAGCGAGAGAAAATGGGAGAATCTGCACGGCGATTCAGCTTTTATTCATTTGGCCGTCGTCGCCGCAGGTGCACCTCAATAAAGCACAGGCATGCAGACTTCACAAAACAACGGCATGTAACACCATTGTCATATGTCAACTGATTGATATTCTCAATAAAAATTTAAAAAAATATTATGAACTACTTCCTCACTAGTTTGGACAGAGTTTTGCAGGATTTCTTTTGCACACTGCTTTCAAAGTGAGCGGACAGGGCACATATAGACAGGGGGCAGGTAACAGGGATCATAATAATCCACTTCAGAGGCACTCGCATTTACTTATGCTTGTGTTTTCACTGATTTGCACTTCAAAGCTGCAAGTTTTTGTTTTTGCATTTTTTCCTTTTGTATATTTGCGTGTTGCACTTCAGAGCTGAAAGTATTTGTTTTTGTGTTTTTCGTTTTGTTTTTGTCTTCTGCACTTCAGAGCCACTGTAAGAATCAGACCAAATAACATTAAAATATATCATAACATAATAACATAACATTACAAATTTCATAACACATTGGAAATAAAACGGATTGAATCATGACAAACAACAACAGATATATTGTAGTTAAACTGTTATTTCATTTTGTGCATTTTTTAAATTTGATGATATCTAATCTGTCCAAAATTCTACTTAGCTATAATGACAAACAATCTACAAACAATCATGTTTTGTTTGAAACATTTTTCACTTAGAAATGTATTGTGCTTGCTCAGCTAACGTTAACGCGCAGAACAGTTCTGTGGGTTAACGTTAGCTGAGCAAGCACAATACATTTCTAAGTGAAAAATGTTTCAAACAAAACATGATTGTTTGTAGATTGTTTGTCATTACTCCCAGTGTGCACTGTGCAGACCTGGCTAAGTTAGCCGACTAAGCACATAGGCTATTTTAAGCATTCATGCTACCCTACATAGCATAATGCGTGTGTATGAACTAGGTAATAATGTTTATTTACAGGCTAATTGAACAAATACATTGAAAATTATTAAACCACATAGATTGCTGGCTAGAATAGAGCGTATATCGACACAGTTCAGTGCTAAGTGGCTAAAACGGACCCGGAAAAAATTATACTCTGGGAAGAATTGTATGTTACAACGTGACTAAAATAGCAGAGATCCTCAGGTAATAATTAGGCTATAGTAACGTGACCCCACTTCCCCCCGTAAGTTAAAACTTATCCCGTCCGAATAGGGCTGACACATAACGTTACAATTCTTAATCTGTCAATGTCAGGCTCTTCCAGTTTTAAGTTTCTTTTTTACCCAATGTAAGTTAGCAAGCTGGCTATCGCCACATGGCAATGGAAGATATAACGTTAGCTAATGTTATTTAACTTGGCTAAGAGATAATTATTTGTGTTGCATTGTACCGAAAATAACTCTGTAACATTATACGTTAAGTAAGTTAGGCTATAACTGAGCTAACGTTAACATTATACTGGCTAAAAGTTTGTACTGGCTAAAACTGTCATCTTAAACTATCACTCTTCAACTGTGTTGTGTTGGTAGGATTTTATTTAGTCTAACGTTACATTCAGCAAAATATCTGGCTATTTTAAAGAGATACTGCAGAGGCTTTTCTAAGGCCCTTTTTTCCGCTTCAATTTGAACTGAAACTCGTGAGTAGGCGTGGTCATATGACGATGATGCCACGTAGTCATATTATGAATATTCATACGGTCAAGGAGTGAAAGGGTGTGTCTTGGTGAACTGACTCAGCCCCCTTCCAGCTCTCTCCTCACAACTAAATAAAATGGTGAGTGACAAGTGACAGCAGTACTGCAGGGAGTTTTGAGGTGGAGGAGTTTGAAGTGGAGGAAGAGGATTCCTTCGTGGCGGAAGACTCTCCTCGCGAAGATGTTTCTCGGGCAATACAGCCGTATTCATTCGAGCCACTGGCAGCAGCAGCCGCAGCCGTCGCCCCGGCTGTATTAGTTGAGCAACGTCTTCACGAGGAGAGGACCCGGGATGTAACTGAATGGTAAAGCTAACGTTACCTAGCTAAGTTAGCTTGTTTGTCTGCCTAAAGTAACATTACTATTGAATACATTCAAATACACAGCAAAACCCAGTCACACAGTAACGTTAGTATATTGAACATGGCTGGTTGTAGCGCCCTCATAACTTCACTTGGTCCGGAGAGAATTATCATTTATTAGCTAACATTATTCATAAATGATATAGCTAATATAACTAGCTAAGTTACCAATTCTCTCTGGACCAAACGGGGCTAAACTCACACACAATAGACTGCCTTGCATTACCTAACTTATCGATACATTCCGTCCGAGTTACTGACCAACTGGTTACTGGTTTTGCTAGGGCTACATCAAATGTATTATTGCTATCGTTTATTAGCTAACGTTGCGTATTCATAAAAGATAGCTCACACAATAGGTTGCCTTCAACCCCACATTAGCTATTACCTATCAGTAATGTCAACCGTTTGCAAAAGCATTTTTGTTGTAGTTTGTACAGATAACTTGCATGTAAACAGAAACAAACTAATGTCCCAACAGGTGTGCTTGTGGCCACTGCTCTAACCTGTCCCCTCCAGAAAACCTATGTTGCCGTGAGGTTACTGAGGTAACGTTATGTCAGCGTAGTTATGAAGCTATTCTTGATTTGTCTAATACTGCTGTGCCGTAGTCGGGCATGCTTGGCCGAACTGTATAATAGTGGCCAATACATGTGCAATTACACAATGTCACAAATACAATGTAATAGGTATATTGTACTTAGCTGTTTTACTTAGCTCATGTAATGATTACAAAATTACATCCATCACTGTTGGGATGGCACCTGGCTTCAGCGACAGAGTTTTATAGAAGCCCATCTCAAAGCCAGTTAAATTGTGGTAGCAGTCCGGTGTGAAGTGCGCGTTGCACACTAGGGTTTTCTTCGGCAAGTCCGCGTGCTCTACACCGATAGCTTGAAGCCACTGGCTAAGTAGCGCTGGGTCTCTCGGCAGATTATGAAAGCTAGCAGAGCCGGTGGCGTTGCACCGAGGAACGATACATCTCTGACTCCTTGGCATAATGCAGGCAAGTTAGCTAAAGATACCAAGTAGTAAGACGTCGTATATGAATAACTGTAGCTCGATATAAGTCGTAATATTAACGTTAGCAATAATACAAAGCAATTCGCATTTGAACTTGAACTAGCTAATTAGCAGTACAAGGGTCTCAATCTCAGAAAGAAAAAAAAAAATCGTCGTTCTCTGCTTTTATACCACATGCCCAGCCAAGACCCACCCCTAGGACCACCTCAAGTCCACCCATTTTTATGTTAAGGATTTGGTGACGTCACGAATCCCCGGAAGCCAGCATATTGGTAAGTCTACACAAAAACTCAGATAAAACCATTTTTACTAAACATAAAATTTTCGGACATAAACAGTTGTGTATGATCATAATCTAACTCAAAACATAGGTTGTCAACGGGAAAAGTCGGTTTTTGACTGCAGTATCACTTTAAAGACGAACTAACGTAACGTTAACATTAATTGTCTTAACGTTACATTGCTTGACACTGTTAGGTTCCATGTGGGGCTTGTAATGCCATCTAGCTAACATGAGTTGCTCACACGGTGTGGCGCTTGTAGCTTCATTAACGTTACAGATAATATTGTGGACATCTCTCAAAGGAGTAACGTTAGTAGCTAAGTTAACATACACTTGTTTTAATCTCGTTAGCAAAGTTAGATGATAGTAGCTGTATTATTTCTAGCTTTGTCACTTGGTAACGGTACCTAGCCTGGCTAAGTTAACGTTACAGTTGTTGCTGCTGTTCGGTCAGAGTTATGGGGAACTGCTGTGATCACTGACCTGGCAAAATATTAAGCAAAATAACATTATCCACCTTGCTCTCTCGATTTGATTTGCCCACACGTCTTGTGATACAGAAAAATGTTAAACCATAAGCAAAATTCAAAACTCGCTTTGGACTTTTAGTTTAAAAATAGGGAACAGTTAACGTTAGTAGCCTACGGCTGGTTCATATCTATGGGCTGGTTTCTGTGCGCTGTGGAAGAGAGTGCGAGTAGTAAGAAATCTTGCAGTGCACAAGACTGTGTGGTAATGGTAGTTCAAACTTTCAATTAGCCTTCGGTTGCTAGCAAATTTATGCCCCAATGTTAAGTCAATGGACAATTAATTTCCGGTATCGTAGAATTATAAAGGTTTATTTAAAAACTGTACAATAAACAGAAATATCACCCACCAAAAGCATTGGTCCATGTCACGCCCCACATATCGCTATGTCAACTTTAGCAATTAGAGTTGTAGAATTTGAGCTAGGTCGTTGGGGGGAAAAGTCTTAATCTAAATGCAAATTTTTTACGTACTTAATTGTATGAAAACCACTTAACCAATCATTCTCATATTTGTTTTATGTCGAGATATTGATGAGATGAGTTGATCTGTCAAGTGGCTTGGTAATTGATGCTAAAACGGCTGAGATATTTACGGGAGAAATTTCTATTTTTACATGTAAGTTGCATTACCCCCCCCCCCAAATAGAGGGTAATGGAGTTCACTTCTTAATAGTTTAATTTAATAAAAATATAAGGTCACAGGGGGCAGAGAGCATGTTGTTCCATGAGAAAAACACTAAATAAACAGAAGAATTAAGTTTGCTCATATCAGCCAAAAGTTGTGAGTATTTTTGCAGTTAAATACCTTTTTGTTTTCCCAGCCTGCTGTGTCTCATATTGTGCACTGAGTTGACTGTAAATCTTGCTTGCTGAACTCATTAACCCAGTGCAAGTCCATCAAAAACACTCTCTGAGGTCGCTGGGTGAGGCGGATCATGTGTGAAAATGTGACGGAGGGTCAAACAGTGAGTCTGTGTGTGACTAACCGGCACATATTTACTCGCTTAAAGGTTTATATAAGCCGGCTGAATTTGTGTCTCAGAAGAACAAATAGCTGCTGGTGGTTCTAAATGTCTAGTTGACAGCAAAGCCTTTTTTTTAATCGTCAGATTGTGAGTATGTTTGCAAAATATGTTTTTTTTCTCATGCTCTATCCAGTGGTTTTTCCCCAAACAAGATAAGATCGACTGATTTAGTTAGGCATTTAGCAGACACTTTAATGCAGAGCAACCAACATGGAACTGAATTTGCAACCTTTAAGTTACAAGCCCAGTTTCCTAACCATTGTACTACCTTGCAACCCTGGATCTGGTCTGTTTGTTTTTGTTTGCAGTTTGCAAGAAGGGTGCTATTGTGAGGTAAAAAATGATCTCACAGAGCTAGAAAATGTGGAAGACCAAGTTGTGGACCTATGGTCCTCCCCTCAGTTCCCAAATGATCAATGACTGCTGCAGCCCAGGTAATGCTTCAGATTTGAAGGTAAACACATCTACTTGCTCCTCCTGGACATGAAGAGCCAGCAGGCTACTGAAAAGCTGTTAGGAACTATTTAAGTATAATTTCTTTTAACATAATATTGATGTAAAGCATATTATTCTTGCATTGAGCAATGTTGACATATGCGGTGCAGAGACACTTTTATTTATTTTATTTATTGTGGCATTAATTTTGCCCAGTCATGAGAAGGGTTAAGACCGTGAAGAGGACTGTTATTTATGTTGTCATGACTGAGGACCAAGGCCATTGTGTGAAATAAATCCTATTTAACTATCAGACTTGTTATGCTACACAGTGTACAGAGAATCCACCTTCTTATTACAATATTTAATCCCCCCGTCCCTTCCTTAGCTGATGTGCTGTGAGTGCTCTGACACAAAATGGCTGCCATGAATCCCCCAGGTCACTGCACAGTGACTGTGGCTGAGGTGACCTTCCTCTTTCACTATAAACTGCCTTATAACCATGATATTCTCCTGCTATGCCTTGACAATGTGTGTTGGGAGGTGGGGAGGGGCCTCATATTTCTTAAAATATGTTCTCCGGTTAACAGTTTCAATAATTTTTTTTCTTTTTTCTGACTAAATTTGACCATGGCTTGCTCATGTGGTGTGAAGTCAAAAGGAAAAGATTAATTAATGCAATAAAATCTAGATTCCAATACGTCCCTTAATTAACCTTCTTTATAGTGCAAAAGAGAACTATACATTGGTATTGTACCAACTCAGGGAACAGGCAGGAATCAAACTCAGGTCTCATGGGCAAGAGGCAGTTGTACTAACCACTGCATGAAAGTGAACTCACTGTTTGCAGTGCACCATACTGAGCGGGTTGCTACGCTACTCAAGGCTACACGTGTTCGAAAGGAATGCACGAGCAGAAGGCTTGCAAGACAGTTACCAAAGATCTTACAAATATAACATCAGTCAGGGTAAGCGAGTACAGCCGGATTGGACAGGATTTTAATCAGCTCATCTAGGGTTTTTTGGTGATCCTCAGTACACGGTATCCTATCGGGTTCCTGGATAACAGCTGAGCCCCATTTCCCTTCTTTTTCCTTGGCTGTGGCACCACTGTGATAGTTACTTTTGCCTGTAGGAGCTCATACATCGGATTCTTAAATCTGGAAAAGCTTTGGATGTCCGTATATCCGATAATAGCTGAGGAATGAGACAGCTGACAAGTTGTCATGGTTTTGGCAGCCTCCCTTTGTTTCTGCGGTCGTTCTTTCTCGGAGCGGCTCTAGGGCACTCTTATCGGAGTTTTCCGTCTTCCGTTTCGGGTTTTCGTTATCTCCCGGCACTCAGCCTTCGCACCTGTCCTTATTACCTGCCGGCTATTTAAGCCCCGTATTTCCGTTTTCCGGGGCTTCTGTATTGTATTTCATTGCTACACAGAGCCGGTACGGTATAGGACTTAGGCACTTTAGGAGACCACTTTGCTCCAAGTATTGTTTTTGGAGTAACACGGGACTTGCCTACTGTGCATTTCGATTCTTAGGATTCTTCCTGTTCTATCTGCACTTTCTGTTCCTCGTTTTGCTTTTCCCTTCCCCTCGTTTTGCCCCTATTCCTTATTTTTTCCTCTTCTTTCGTGGAACCTTCCATTCTTGTGGCTATCTATTGTATAGATAGCTTTTAGATTGCTTCTGTCGCGTTTGGTCCCAACCCAACTCTCCCCCTTACACAAGTGCTTCTTTTTAGTGCAGCTTCGCTTAGCAGAATCCATTTATTAATGAGCAGTATCTTTTTTTAAATGCTTTGTCCAAAAGTTCATGATATCAAAAGTAAAATACATATTCACATCCTCTTTTCTTCGTCATTAAACAACACGTAAGTAAATATTCCTTTGTTAAGTCAGTATAACACTGCATTGTAATTCACCCTTTAGCATCTTAACTGAGTTAGAGTATTTCCATTTAAACTAGAAATATATCAAAAGGAAACATAAATAAATGCAATAAAATCTAGGTTTCAACATGTGCCCTTAATTAACCTGATTTATAGCGCAAAAGAGAACTAGTATGTTGCTACTGTAACAATGCAAGGAGCAGGCAGGAACCAAACTCGGGTCTCATGGGTGAGAAGGCTGCAATAACCACTGCACTAAAGAGGAACTCAAATGTTAGCGGAGTAACTAGCCACCTTACTGAGCTGGTCGCTGTGATAGTTTTCTAGACAGTCAACTTTTTCAAAGTGCATAGAATGTTCAGATTCTTACAAATATAACATCTGTATACCAATAAACTATTTTTTAACCCCAAAAGTTAAATGTGTAGCATATGTAGCCAAAAGCAAAATCTCATCGATCTGAAACAAGCTACCACTGCCGCCATTTTGGGCTGAACACAGCACGGCTGTGTGCACAATTTGGTCACTAAATCAAATAATCAACAAACTTTACTCTTATAAAAACGATCACATTTAGGTCAAATGGTAAACTACATGTACCACATCATACACGTTTTGACACTTTACTAACCTGTAAAAAATAAAACAGAAGACAAGTGCTTCTTTTCAGTGCAGCTTTGCTCAACAGATTGAGGACACGAGTCAGTTTGTGCAAATGCCCATGGGAGAAGCAAGCACCACACTGCCTTCTACTGGTAAGACTGACTTGCTCAAAGTGCATTTCCATCAAGAATCCTTGTAAATTCACAAGGGGCAATAGTTTGCCATTAAAGCTCATGTTATAATATTTCTCTCACAGAAACAAATATACATGAAACCAAATTACATAAAAATGCGACCATACATGTTGTGTGTATCAACATTACAAAGTTAAAGGGGTTATTGCATGCCAAACTAATTTGAGAGCTTTTTGTGAACAAAAGACAGTCAATCAAAGAACTGAAAACTATTCCTTGTTGAAACAAATGCTAAGATTTAAACAATATTGGTTTTAGGAAGCTTTTAAAATATAATGAATAATGCAGAAATACTGTACCTTCCTTGTACAAACACAAATCTACTTGGGCATGTATAATTCATAATTCCTCAGATCATTATTCTCTATCAGTGAATGGAAATGCATCCTTGGAAATCATTGACAAATGGTAACTTCAGTTTTTTTCAAATCAGATCTTACATTTCATGTTCAAAGAAGAAACACTGATGTGTGTAGTGACCTCATTTGGTATGCTAGGATAGGTGATACTAGAGAGGACAACTGTACTTAACACTACACATTCCTTTAAAGGGGAAATCAAATACATTTTAAACTAGAGACTTGATAAAAATAGACAAAACCTGGGAGAGGGTGGAGAGATACTCCAACATGTCCTTATTTGGCTTTCGAAATTGATTTCTGGCAGGGTTTACTACGTTGTAAAAACACACATGTAAAATAGAAGTCTGAGGCATAGTTCAGGTGAAAATATGCATGTTCCTCTCCAGGCTTTATGTTCATACAGTGTGATGTCACTGAATTCCTCTCTCTCTAACAACCCCTGCGAATGAACAGATCTGCAAACTATTAAGCTGGACTGAAACACAAGTCACACGCTCAAGCACAAGCCCAACAACATGTTTTTGCTTTTGTTGCACAACTGAAACCCATGCAATTAACCTCTTCCATCATACTTTCTACCTATTATTTGATCTAACTGAGAGCCTGCAATGACCTGTAGTCAATGCAGTGCACCAATTTTGATTCACAGAGATCCAACTAGAGATCTGACTGATTCATATACAACTAGACTGATATACAGTGGAGTCCGTAAACATTTGGACAGTAATACATCCATATTGGGTGATCCATGTACAAATTACTGTCCTTTTATATAGTTCCCCCATTTTAGGGGACCAAAAGTAATTTCCACCCATTGTATTGCCAAATTGCAGTGCAGACTGCACTGTAATGTGGCAATATAATGGCTGGAAAGGGCCTCAGTTGGAACAAATGTCAATCACATGATCTTCCTTTGGTGAGCGATTGTTATTTGAAACTTTCTGAAAAATGAATGCAGTCAGAGCTGGTGAAGAAAATCACTCATTCATTTTCTGGACCTTGAATTATGGCTAAACAAAAAATAAAACAAAAGCAATAAGTTATCACCCTAATAAGCAGTCAGTTCGACTGCATAAGGATGGGTGGGCCAGGGTGGAAGACGACCACCTAAATGGTATCCTTGCCTACCCATTTATCTTTGCTGAATCACCACACCCAATTTTGGATGTCCACCTAGGTAGTTTTGGCCCAGTTAGTTCAATGCAGGCCCAACTATATGAATATTTTTGCCTATGCTGCAGAGTCAGATAATCAAAATATGTAATATTGTATATTTAAAAATGCTAAAATAAATAATGGATGCATAAAATCTGTGTAACATTGATTCCCCTTTAAAACATTGTCTTCACACAGTAAATTATAATTTAAGTAAAATACAAGCTCCACCATTCAGCACAGCATATGAATATTCCATATAAAACACTTTTTGTTTGCTGCATTCCATATTTTGCTTATTTGATAGCACAACTTTCAGCAAGCCATGAACAGTAAATGGACCTTAGGTACACCAGGAACAGTAAATGGACCTTAGGTACACCAGGAACAGTGAATGGACCGTAGGTACACCAGGAACAGTGAATGGACCTTAGGTACACCAGGAACAGTGAATGGACCTTAGGTACACCAGGAACAGTAAATGGACCTTAGGTACACCAGGAACAGTAAATGGACCTTAGGTACACCAGGAACAGTAAATGGACCTTAGGTACACCAGGAACAGTAAATGGACCTTAGGTACACCAGGAACAGTGAATGGACCTTAGGTACACCAGGAACAGTAAATGGACCTTAGGTACACCAGGAACAGTAAATGGACCTTAGGTACACCAGGAACAGTGAATGGACCTTAGGTACACCAGGAACAGTAAATGGACCTTAGGTACACCAGGAACAGTAAATGGACCTTAGGTACACCAGGAACAGTAAATGGACCTTAGGTACACCAGGAACAGTGAATGGACCTTAGGTACACCAGGTTGTAGGACCTAAAAGACAGCAGGAACTACCCACACTAGGGACTACATGGCGCTTAGTCTGCTTGCCAATTCTCACAAATATTGCATTTAACCAATCAGTGATGTTCAGTACTGGAAAGCTCCACCCCAATAGTTTGCGGACCATCGAAAATTACTTTTTCGCCAGTAGGGACTGAAAAGGGGGATAGGAACCATACTTCAGGAGCCAAAATCAGTCCAGGTTCCTGGAGGTGGAAAACCAAAAAGTTCCTACATTCCAGAGTTCCGGAAAAGGTTCCTCCAGTGAAAATGGACCATTAGTGTCATAATGCACATGCTCCCACAAGCAGACACCTCAACTGTTGAGCTGCTCCTCCCACTCTTGATTCATTGGCTTGTGATATGTGAGTGTGCACGTGTGTGTCTTAAGTTGTTTTATTGCTTTCTTACAACTATGTTTTTTAACTCCCTTTCAGTAAATCACCTGAGCTGTTACATAACAGGGTAACATGTGTGGCTCTAGAGTTCACCATGGTTGGTCCAGGACTAAGATATTTTCTCACAACACAGGTTTTGTACTACATGTGGTGTGTGCATGCGTGCGTGTACTGCGTAAGTACATACGTAGGTACGTACATACGTACATGCGTGCATGCGTGTTTGTGCTTCCAGGACGTGTGGTCTAATCTCATCACCGACCAGCTACAAATCATTACAAAAACCATTTGCATCCAGCTGTACGCCCAGCTCAGGGGCTGAAGACCTGCTGGATATTTCTGTACCGAAACAGCCTATTTCTGAGTCTGTTCAGGTCCAGTCAAAAGTACAGGAAGTGTGAAGAATATTTCCACCAAGATGGCGAAGCCTCACAGATAAACCATCTGGATGATATAATAATTTACAAAAATGAGAACACTTGCATCCATTCCTGGGAAAATATAGTAAGAAATGTATTTTTTATTATATCCTTCTAATTTTATATAATCAGGAAAACAGCAACATTATCCTTGTCAATGGAAATTTATATAACCAAGTTAGTGACAAACAAATGTAGGTGTGTCAAATGACTTTCTGAATCACATGACATTCACCTTTATTTTACATTTTTACTTCCTCCCTCATGCATGCATTCAAACACAAATACTTAACAGGCCTAATGATGCCCCAAGCTATGATGCAACAGGTTGTCAGTGACACAGCCCCTTTTTACATTCAAGGATATGGTTCAGCACAAGAAAATCTAAAGAAAATCAGGTCAATGACTGCCAAGTACACTGCATCACAATATATACAAAAGCTGTAGATTGGCCTCATGACCCATTTCTTCCTATCAACAGAGTACACTGTACAGACTACGTAAATAAACAATTTACTGGCAAAAACACAACTTGAGGACATATGGGGCCCTATCTTACACCCGGCGCAAAGCGGCGCTAACCCAAACGCAAGTGCTTTGCTATCTTACACCCGGCGCTAGGTTCATAATAACGCCTAGCGCTTACGTCCTTTAACTAGCATGTATTCTTGCGCCCATTACAAGTGAACTGGGCGTGTTGGTCTTAAGATGAGGAGTGGCCAGGATTCTTTTTGGCATATTGCTATCTTGAGCCAGCAGAAAGCGCTTGCGCTAGAACCACCACAAACCTGGTCTAAAGTCATGTCGCAGCTGTTTACATGTTATTTTAACGGCGCATATACGTAAGTGCATCTACATAGGCGTGTGCACAGCGCGCGTAGCCTCCTGTCTGTTACACACAGGGGCGCGCACAAGCATGACTAAAATATCTAGATCACAATGTGAAATATTATTATTGTGTAGGCTATATCAAAAATGCATAATAATAAAAGGTTCCATAGGTCCACATACCTTTCCCTCAGCGAAGGGAAACGATGCCACATTACATTGCTCTCAGCACACTCCATCAACATCCAGGCAATGTGCGATGGTACGGGACAATGGCTATACATTAAAAAGGAGCTGATAACACTGACTTTTAGTAAAATATTTTTTTAATTAGTGACAAGGTTTCCATACCCTCAGCTTAAAACCCCGCTGATTTCACCTGTTATTCCATAACTGAACAAAAGATTTTAAAGAGAACTAAGCATCTAATTAGAAACTAAATTTGCAGCACGTTACACAATTAATTTACAATTAATTTTTATTCCATTATCTGCATGTGCGCTTTACGGGAGCAGGCCCGTTTCCCCTGCTTTATTGTAAAGCAATATTTATTGTATTTATTTATTGTATTTAGTGTCATCATTAAGGCAAAATAACGTTATTTATGTTATTAATCAAAATTAGAATGCAGGTAGCCTAATGAACTTCGGATGAAGCTTGAACATGAGTTCATTGCATAATCAAACGAAATCCGTTAAACAAGCAGGCTAATTTGGCGTTTTCTAAGGTGAGACGGAAGCAATTGGTCGCTTATTCTCAGCGGTTGCAGGTGCTTTTAACGAAATTTAACCGCATATATTTTGTAAACAGCACTGTCAGGAATTATCGGGAACTCATAATGGTTAGCCCGAATAATATTGATCATAGGCTACTATTGATCCATATAGCCTATTCCTTGATCGCACTAAACACGCACAAGCATTTCTGTTTCGCCATCATAAGCAATCCGCCAAGGTGGAAAAGCAGGCTTTGAAAGGGAATGGGATATGACATTTTGATTGGTTTATTGCATGTCACGCCCAAGACACACCTATAATTAATGAAGAGACTAGGTTCAGCCCAGTTGCACCTTGCGCCGTGCTTAGCGCCCAAAAAACACGCCGCTAAAATAGCAAAAGTGGACTTGGACACGCCCTAAATGGACTTAGCGCCATGCGCTTAGACCAAGCGCCAAGATCGCCAAGATAGGGCCCATGGAGTACTACCAAGAATGAAGCACATACAGGGTTGTGATAAATTATCATAGAGTACCATAGGCTTATCATCTTAGACCATTGTGGAGATGATTTAAAGGGTAATTCCATTTGTAGAACAGTAGCTCTCCTCCTGATTAAAATGCTGATTAAAGGCTTAATGGGTACCCAGTAGGAGTGTAACTACACAAAAATCTAGGTTTGTTGTGTTCATTTTGACTTAACGGTTCTCTACATTTTCAGTACAGCAGAAAAAAATTTCATGTGAAATATAAAATTGCTTTTAAATTATTAAAATGTAACAGTGGGTAAATGGCACATTAAAGGGGAATTCCACCAAAAAAAAATTTGTAGAAAATTAGCTCTCCTCCTGATTAAAATGAGCTCTCAGCCAACTTTCTACCTGTAGTGAGAGCAGAGATATAGCCCCAAACTACTGCAAATGTACCAGGTACTTGGTTTACTCTGAACTACAATAGCCAAGACTCTTGGCAAGAGCGCTTATAGTTTATGGGCGGGGTTAGTTGTGCCTTAAATAAGGTTAATGTTGTTTTTGGGTGGAATTACCCTTTAATATATAATTTGGGAGGGCGCTTAGTTTTCAGAGAACCCCTAATGCATTTACCTTAACCAGCAACACTGGCTTTCCCCTACAGATATAAATGACCATGTTCCCCCTCATGTCAGCTGTTTCTGGCATTACCGCCTTGTTTTGCCATGCACTGCCAGCTCCTTGCCACTGAAGGCCATCTCACACCATTCCTTGTGATGGTTCCTATCTACCGCAGTCTTACTTGCTTGTTGCAAATCTGCTTCTTGAGCAAAAGATAGTGTACAGATCCTTTCCAAAAAATTAGAATATCATGGTTTTTTTTTTTTTTGGTTTTTTTCCATAATTCCATTCAAAAAAGACAGTCTCACACTGTATGTGGTGGTTTTTGAAGCACTGACTCCAGCCTCAGTCCACTCCCTCTGCATCTCCGCCAAATTTTGGAATCGTCTTTGCTTGACAATCCGCTGAAGCCTACGGTCATCTCTTCTGCTTGTGCACCTTGTCCTGTCACATTTTTCCCTTCCACTAAACTTTCTATTGATATGCTTGGACACTGCACTCTGTGAACAGCCAGCCTCCTTAGCGATGACCTTTTGTGGCTTACCCATCTTCTGGAGGGTGTCAATGATGGTCTTCTGGCCAATTGTCAAGTCTGCAGTCTTCCCCATACTGAACCAAACTGAGATACCTGTCCAATTTAACGACACACCTGTAGAAAAACTTTGTAGGTGTTTTGAGTAAATTAGATGATTAGAGTGTGACACTCAGTCTAAAACATTCATTCTCTGAAATAACTGAAGTAAATGCTGATTTTCGACACACTATTCTATTTCTTGAAATACTGTTTTGGGGGTTTTCTGGAGCTGTAAGCCAAAATTATGAAAAATGAAACAAATAAAGGCTAGAAATATTTCACTTTGTGTGTAATGAATCTATAATCTATGAAAGTTTCACTTTTTGAATGGAATTATGGAAAAAAAAAAACTTTTCCATGATATTCAAATTTTTTGGAAAGGATCTGTACATCTCAGCCTGAGATATCCCTTTATAGCATGTCCTGGTTTGAAACAAGGGCTGCTGACTTCCTATGCCTGTACCACAAAACTCTCCATGTAAAGCAACCTGCTGTCCAGTCCTCCAGCTGGATGCCTGCTCATGACATCGCCACCTTGACGGCCCGGCTCTGGGATGATCTGCCCCTGCCCTTCTTACAGCTGCTTTCCGCCAAAATATCCTGCCCTGGCTCTGACTGCCTGTCCTTCCACCACTGCCCATAGTAAATCCACCCCACCCCCTCTATCTGCCTCTGACCACTGCTCAGGCTGGCGCATCACAGCCGCTCAACCCCCCCACAAACCTTTCCACCCCAGGCATTACCGTTGCACCGCCCCGTCCCACCCTGCATTCTGAAACACGCTGGCGTTGATTTGGCATCTCACATCTCTCCCTCCTTGTTATTGACTCTTTATATACCCATAACTGTGATTCCATTACTGTTCTCTCAACTGTGCTCCCATTCCCCAAGTTTTCTATTGCATTTGGCTGCTACATGGACATAATGTTTTTCGGTTTATCCTCAGCGATGCAAATAGTTGTGCATTTTGTTCGCTGATCTTGCAGTTTGTTTTGGTGTTGCTGTTTTTATACCTACCACAAAGTGTTTTCAGTCGAATGTGCTGCACATATCATTCAGTGGAACCAATATGCCTACTGGGTTACCCTTGACACAGAATCACACAACACATCTTTAAGCACCTGGGCCGATTAGTTAACACAACCCTGTGCGTGTGCGCTCTCCATCAGCAGGCGAGAGACAAATCCGATTCCTCACCAGACCGAATGCCACAATAGTGTTGTGCTAAACACTAACTGTTGTGGGGTTTGCACTTGCAGTTTTAAGAAAAGTAGTTCATGTTTCAGGAATTGCCTTTAAGCAATTGGAGACACTAATTCACTGCCTTTATTTGATCTGACATTTTTGATGAAGTGATGTTAAAGCAGTAGTATACCTCATAAGGCAAACGTGGCCTAAATGCTGCATGCAAACTGTGTGCATACTCATTGCGGCTTCAAACGGTTTGTTTTGTGACACTCCATGGCAGTGAGGGGCGCAGGTTCAGATGCTATGGTTGTAACCGCGGGAAACACGCGGAAGTGACGAGGTTTACCGCACCAAACACAGAACACAACAATGTTGTGCTGTGGTGAAGGAGCAGAAACTTCCATAGCTAGAAGATGATGATTTCCAAGTTGCTTCAGTTTATTTAGCGATGCAATAAAAGAAAAGAAAAAAGAGACGATGGTATGTCTCTCTGCTCAATTATATTGGGAGAATATGCAACCAGTCAACCACCCATGTGATGTATTAGACCAATTTCAGGCAATCTCCTAAATTGACTGCTGATTTAAAGGAAAGCACAGAAACCTGACACTGTGGCCTTACAAACCTGGAGATCCAAGATGTAGACATTGCTGTGTTTTGGTTAATCTGCACTTATTAAACATGACATGATAAACCCATGACTTGACTGATAACTGGAATGCTAAGTGTTTGTAAGTGTTGTATGCCATGTCAGTTTTCTAGGAACATTGTTTGATTATTTGTAGATATTTTTACGTTGAAATGTGATTCATGGAACCACAATAACCCTGGGGTGGGGGGGGGGTCAAAGACCACCAGCACAGGTCACTTCCTCATGACACCACCACCTGAGTTGACAACTGAGTGTAAATCCAATGTAAAATTCACACTGTGAATGAGGTGAGCATGTGACCATGGTCAAACCATGGTGTTAAATGGCCTTAACTTGTCACAGCTAATTTACAACAGTGCTGCTTTTTATCACCTACATCAGTTTTTTTAGATGCTTTCCCCCCTTTTCATCCCCATTTGTAATGTCTAATCATATTTATTCATAGCTACAACCATTGCTATCAATTCGGGAGAGCACAAACAAGCAAGTTCTCCCCTCTGATATATGTGATGTAAGGACACACTTCTTTTGACAATGTAGTCATCAAGTTGACCTCAGAGAAAATTCCTGTGCAGTTTGACAAGGCTGTCTGTGGGTGGCCGATTGACCAGCTGGAGTCACGTTGATAGTCTCTCCCTCCCTGGGCAACACTGCAGCTAATTGCCCTGTGGGGCTGATGACCACAGACAGCACAGTCATAGTCAAGATTGGATGCCACACCACAGGGCCCATTCACATGCAGGAACAGTGCGTTAACAGGATGAGCCACCCAGTGGCCCCAGAATGCTTTTGTTTTCTGGTATTATCATCAGATGAAACCAACTGTAAATGCCCTGTCTGTAAAAAAAAAAAAAAATTTTAATGTTGCTTCACAACATATTTGAAAACTTTGGTGATCAACGCTCTTTTAACAACATGGGTTGTGGAAAGAAAATTGCTGCTGCACTCAACCAGATTTCTGACATGAATCTCTGCAATGCAGCAGATAGAACTCAGTGGGACTTGAGACTGATGAAGGAGGAATCCATCGGAGAACTTTCAGACAATGTGGAGGAGGAAGATGAGTATTCTTCAGGACAGGAAATTTACCCTGATCTGAATTGCAACAAAGCTTATGGCATTGATTGTGGTTCCTGAATATGAAAAATGTGAAGTAATTTGCGAATGAACCTGTAACTTCTCAGAGGTGAAAAGAAGTGTATACTCGGTCATCAATCTTGTAGCAAGAAGCTCGATCCACAATTCATGTGCAATTCTGTATATTGATCGCTAGAACAAATCCGTATTATATCTTTCATTCATTATTTGAAACTCTGTACATCCAATAACATAATTGGCCCTATCTTACAACCGGCGCTAACCAAAACGCAAGTGTCTTTGCTATCTTACACCCGGCGCAGGGTTCATTATAACCCCTAGCGCTCACGTCGGTTAAATACCAAGTGATGTTGCACCCCATAGCCCACTGGGCGTGTTGGTCTTAAGGTGACGTGTGGCCAGGATTATTTTTGGCTTATTGCTATCTTGAGCCAGCAGAAAGCGCTTACGCTAACCCACCAAAAACCTGGTCTAAAGTCATGTCGCAGTTGTTTACATGTTATTTCAACAGCACATACACTACTCACAAAAAGTTAGGGATATTTGGCTTTCGGGTGAAATTTATGGAAAATGTAAGTTCACGCTACAGTGATATTATACGTATCATGAAAGTAGGGCATTTAAGTAGAAGCATGCAATGGTGATTTCCTCATCTCAAACAATTTATTGAAACAAAAGCCAACAACAGTGGTGGGTATACCACAACAAAAATGTCAATGTCTCAATAACTTGTCATGTGCCCTTGAGCATCAATTACAGCTTGACAACGACGTCTCATGCTGTTCACAAGTCGACTTATTGTCTGCTGAGGCATGGCATCCCACTCTTCTTGAAAGGCGGCCCTCAGGTCATTGAGGTTCTGGGGTACAGAGTTACGAGCCTCTACACGGTGAGTCAGCTGATCCCATAGGTTTTCTATGGGATTCAGGTCTGGAGAAAGTGCAGGCCACTCCATTTGAGGTACCCCAGTCTCCAGCAGCCTTTCCCTAATGATGCGACCTCGATGAGCTGGAGCATTGTCGTCCATGAAGATGAAATTAGGCCTGTGTTGTTCATGCAGGGGCACAATGACTGGATTAATGATGTTATTCAGGTAGTATGGGCTTGTCACTGTACCATTCACAAAGTGTAGGGCAGTTCTGTATTGACTAGACACACCTGCCCACACTGTAACACCGCCACCACCAAAGGGTCGTCTGGTGACAACAGTGGCTGATGCATAGCGCTCTCCTTGACGTCTCCAACATCGTTGGCGGCCATCATTTCTGCTCAACGTGAATCGACTTTCATCAGAGAACAGCACTGAGGCCCACTGGTCCCTCGTCCAGCGTAAATGCTCCCTGGCCCATGCAAGACGATGACGCCTGTGCCTGGTGGTGTGGTCAGGTACCCTTGCAGGTCGTCTAGCACGCAGACCACGCTGATGTAAACGGTTTCGAATGGTCTGACGTGACACTTGGGTGCCTCTCACCTCCCTTAAATGTGCCTGGAGTTGAGTGGCATTCATCATCCGGTTCCGCAGGGCACTGTTCACAATGAAGCGGTCATCAGTGTGGGATGTGGCCAAAGGACGTCCACTTCTATGCCTTTCTGTGACTCTTCCAGTCTCTCTGTATCTCTGTTGCAACCTGCTGATGACACTCTGTGACACTCTAAGCTCAGTGGCCACTTCCCTCTGAGAACATCCTGTTTGAAGCCTCGCAATGGCGAGGTAATGTTGATCAATTGTTAGGTGTCGTCTTGTCGTCTTGGGGCGGCAGTGTAGTATAATGGTTAAGGAACTGGACTTGTAACTGAAAGGTTGCAGGTTCGATTCCCAGGTAGGACACTGCCGTTGTACCCTTGAGCAAGGTACTTAACCTGAATCGCTTCAGTATATATCCAGCTGTATAAATGGATAAATGTAATAAGAAGTTGTGTAAGTCGCTCTGGATAAGAGCGTCTGCTAAATGCCTATAATGTAATGTAATGGTCTCATGATGTCAAAATGTGAACAGCATGATGAAGAGGACTGTTTAAATACCAATTCTAATTGAACCAGGAAATTTATTGGTCGATTCATGGATCAAACACCTGTTGTGAATTTTGCCGTTCAGCTCCTTGTTAGAGAACAGCAAGTTGTGCAAAAAGTACTGAAACATTGAATAGTTGGACATGTGCATTCAAAAGTTTAGAGAAGGTCAAATTAATTTCACCTGTAAAGGTTATAGTGCATTTTAGGTTCATCCTGAAATTTCACCCGAAAGCCGAATATCCCTAACTTTTTGTGAGTAGTGTATAAGTGTGTCTACATAGGTGTGTGCACAACGCACGTTCACCCTCCTGTCTGTTCCACACAGGGACGTGCACAAGCATGAATAAAAATATCAAGATTACAATGTGAAATATTATTATTGTGTAGCACATACCTGTCCCTCAGCGGGGAATGCCGCATTAAATAGCTTTCAGCCCACTCCATCAACATCCAGGCGATGTGCGATGGTACGTGTAAGGTTACATGTAGCCTATATTATAGACTATTTGCAATTATCCTGGATCAAGCTATATGACTTAGCCTATATTTGCCAATAATTCCTGGAATCTTGTGTGGGGTCAATCTTCTGTTACGGGACAATGGCTATCCATCAACACCTACATCAAGCCTAATGCGTGAATTGTCATTCAATGGAAAAGTTGTGCACTGCAATAGACGGACATTTGACTTCTTAAAATGCACTTCAGATGTCATTACAATACAGTTATGTTCATCTAGGCCTACAGCCTGTAAGTAAATAGAATGGTTTTGACTGAAAAAAGTTCTAAACCATGTCCAGTGAATATTGCATTTATTGCTTTTCAAATAGCCTATAGGCTACAGTCCCCAGGATTCGCTGTGCATAAGGCATAAGGTTTTTTCGATAGCCTACAGTTAAAAACCTTCATATTTTTTTTAATTACAGTGACCACGACCAGGCTTCCATACTCTCAGCTTATTAAAACCCAGCTGATTTCACCTGTTAGACCATAACTGAACAAATTAATTCACAATTCATTTTAATACCATTCTCTCCATGTGTGGTTTAACTTCATGCAGGAGCAGGTCTATTTCACCTGCTGGAAATTGCACTTTTCACGGTCTTCCCGGGAAAGTTGACTTGTTTTTAAAGCATTAAGCTGCTAGCAAAATGAGTTGGTCACATTTCCATAAGCAGGACATTATAAAACAAGGGAAAATATGTGTGAACCTCTGGGTTGCCAACCTGATGGCTTTATTGTATTTAGTGTCATCATTAAAGGTTGTATCAGCGATTTTGGGTGACGTCACTTCTGAAGCGAAATCCCAAACAAACACAGCCAGCTCCAGCTCAGAGCCAATTATGTTATGTTTTAAAAAATAGTGTTCAAGCATCCAGAATTATAACCACGTTAATAACGTTTGTAAGAAACCAAACCGTTTGTAAATCCGTCAAGATTTCAGCGAGATAAGAGTATTAGCGTATTAGTATCACCCACCCCTTGTCGGTGATTGGTTGGAATACTGTTTATTTTGGTTTTGAGTGGTTGGTAGTACCATTTGTTTTTGTGTACGATCTCGGAGCATAGGCTGCCTACAGAGATGCGGTTTTTTGACGGCCTGCTTATGGGGCGGGCAGCTAGCGGATCGTGAGGAAAAATCTGATGAATGTGATCATTTATGTTTCGACCCAAAATCGCTGATACAACCTTTAAGGTAAAATAACGGTATTCATGTTTTTAATCATTATTAGAATGCAGGTAATGAACTTCGGCTGAAGCTTGAACTTCCAGAACTCCATGAGAACAGCCTCATGGAATTGATGTTTGACAATGCCTCATTGCATAATCAAACAAAATTTGTTAAACAAGCAGGCTAATTTGGCGTTTTCTAAGGTGAGACGGGAGCCATTGGTAGCTTATTCTCAGCAGTTGCAGGTCCTTTTAACGAAATTTAACTGCATACATTTTCTAAAATAACAGCACCGGGAACCTGTGCCGGTGTTAAACCCTAATGCTGAAGATTATTATTGTGTATATCAAAATGCGTCATAATGGTTAGTCCAAATAATATTGATCATACTAGCCTATTGATCCATATAGCCTATTCCTTGCTCACACTACACATGCACAGGCATGTCTGTTTCCCCATCATATAAGCAATCCGCCAAGGTGGAAAAGCCGGCTTTTAAAGGGAATGGTATATTTTGATTGGTTTATTGCATCCTACGCCCAAGACACACCTATAATTAATGAAGAGTCTAGGTTCCGCCCATTAGCACCTCACTTAGACGGCGGGTTATTTGAGCGCTAACTAGCAAAAGTGGACTTGGACACGCCCTAAATGCACTTGCGCCTAGCGTTTTAGACGATGCGCCAAGATCATCAAGATAGAGCCAAATATCATCATAATAACACTTTTATTATTTTACTTTTGTCCTTTACACATTTGAGGATGCTTGTCGGTCAAGCAATTTATTTCCAGCCAACAAATTTAACTGCTGCTGTGCTATACTGTAACTGTGCATAACGACAAACAAACTTTGATTTGATTTAAAACCAACAGTGCATTTTGCATTTTATCATAGCACTGCTATGCTGAAATTTAACATGGAAATAGTAATTAGGGCATAAACTATTTCATTGTTTATGAACAAGTTTTCTTTTTCCAATAGTCACTATTGTGACAGCCCTTTGACTTATGCATTAAACCTTTGCCTAAAGCTTACACCTGCAGTTTGCACCTAGTTGACACCCCCTGCATCACTGTCCTGCCTCCAATCACTCAGACCCTCCGCACCAGTGGCTGATGGGCCAGTTTTCACACCTAGGTGTCCTCCACCTGAGAAACTGACACAATCTCTCACCAAACTTTGAAGGCTGATTTCTCAAAACCACTTGACTCAGACACACATACTTTAACAAGCCATATCTCCAAAGCCAATTCCAACAAGTGATACCTCATTTTGTGGCTCTGATCTTATCGTTTCTCAACAAATGAGATCAGAAAAATTTCAATGATCCCCCTTTACCACGGTCGGTCACATATCATTTATCATTCATGTGTAGCTGATCGTAAAAAAGGGCAAAATAACATCCAAGACATTACATTGTTGAAAATATTAAAAGCCGTTAATGCATCTGTGCAATATTTTAAAACACACCTGACCTATGCCTTGCGCCTCTAGACATAGCCTATGTTGTGTAGCCTAATTGGCAAGCATAATATCTGAAAAAGTTGATTTTGAATACGTTGATTTTTAATTAGACACCAGTATTCATTGCTCATCACATGTAGGCTAAATGGAATGAAGCATGTGTTGGTTAAACCGATTGAATCAGGAAGTAGCCTGAATATGCTGAATATCATGCTTGCATAGTCTTACGGTTGGTGTTGTCTTTTTAAACATGTGCAATGTTACATGTACACTGCCTGGCCAAAAAAAAGTTGCCGTTGCACCCGTCATGCATAGTGCCCACTGTACAAGCTGATCTGTACATACATTCACATCTCTGCATGATAAAAACCACACAGCAGTTTGGAAAGGGAAGGGGAATGGAGGCGAGTGGGGGTGGGGGTGTTCTCGTTATTGTGTTTTCGAAACCTGGCCAATGACATTGATGGACTGGTGTTCTGCAGAAAGAAAGAAGGCCTGGCTGTAGGTCTGAGCGCCTATTTCAGAAAGCCAGAGCGGAAACAGATGCCCGTGTGGGAGTCATTTTCTGCACAATGCAGGAGAACATGGGGCATGCCAGCTCTCCAGCTCGTGGAGGACTATGATGTCATCTCTCCCCAGTTGCTGTTAAAAAAAATAAACAAGCCATTGCCTTGTTCTAAAACCCAAAAATTGAGCCTTCAAAACTGATAGATGCTATCAGCAATGGTTACGTATGTTCCAGAGTGCTATTTTTGCGATTAATTGTACATCACACACAGATTTGGATGTAAGTGATACCTTCCAAAATAAATGAACAAAAAATATGTGCATATACCAGCCTGCACTACCATGGAACACCTGTGTGGCTAAACTGACATGATGAATATTACCGAATTATATTTCATGCTTATGCAATTTTTCTTGTGTTAAAATATGCTTGATAGTGTGCATGTGTAACATATGTTTATGAACGGTTCTGACTATGCCAGCACAGACAAGTTGAGACTGGGACAAACATAAAACATTAACATCCAGTTAAGGTACATAGATGCTCACCAACACAAAAAATAATTGAAAATAATTAGTAGAGTGGCACACTGTCAAGGCAAATGGAATATCTGAATCAGCATGATGTTGTAACTGATTATACACCATAAACTGCCGGGATCATACAGACAATCAATTTTTTTCAGTTATTCACCTATTCCATCAGCCAATCAATGCTAGTGCCATGGGTAATGCCAGAAGAAATTGTTAACATAGCTACTAGGGTCCATTCTAAATGCAAATACATTTTGCAAGGGTTTGCCCTTGACCACAATGTTCACTCTAAACTGTTTGCAGTAGGCTACTTCCCAACAATCCCTGAGATATATTTTCTCTTGTTTGGTGGGCGTACCAGTGGTGTTATAGATATAACTAGAAGCTGTAAAAATCTATGTCATGATCTTATCAGCTCCCATAGTAACAGCTGGATTCTCAATATAGAAACCATCTCAGTTTATAAAACAATGTTTTCTTGAAGGAAGGAAGGAAGAAAGCGGATATAAAACCAAGGTGAAACAGGGTGAGGTTTAATTAAACACCAGAAGAAAAACATTTTACTCCTCAGGGTCTTTCAGGAGAAGTCTCCCTATACGAGTTAGACACTGTTTGTTCTCTCTGCCACTGGACCAGCGGTGTTTCTCAAGCTCACCTCTCTAATATGTCATCATTTCACAGACACACACACAGAGATCTGTTAAGGATATTTTCTCAAATTTTACAAAATGGTTAACTGTTTTCAGTACACATCGGGCCCCAACAGCTTCAGCATTTCATTCAATTTCCCTGTGGTTGATCTTTGCCAGGATTCAGACCCTACATGTGCTGTTAATAGGCTGACCCCATTTGCTGTAATGTGTGTGAAACTTTTCCACTTGTTAAAAAGCCACGTGTCCATTTTTAATTAAATGTTGAATATAAATGATCTCAGATGTTCAAAAGTGTCTTGATTTCTTATAAAGAGGTCAAACTCTGCTTACCGGTCTGTATAGCCTTTATGTTTAGTACTGTAAATAGAGAATTAAAAAGATTACTACTGTTTACAATGACTACCTCAAAATCTCACTGCATGAACATCGATATGAACGATTGGAGTCCTATTCAATCTATTTTTAATAAATCCTTACTACTTTGCTAAGGATTTTGTACTGATACAACAAATGTGATTTCCTAATCTCTTGTATTCTATGTGGGTTATTAATCCTATACTCTACATGACTGTATTGGCCATGCATTGATAATCAGTGTTGTCCTCGTGCATGTTTGAACAGTTAGAGTTTTGAAATGGATAAATAGAAAGCTAAGAAATTCTACCATAGCTTTATGATTATTTTAATGTGATCCAGAAATGCTCACTCACGTATCTAAAGTATTAACTGTTCTTAGCGTCCTCTTCTTTTTGTTATATTTGAACTTGTTTGAAAGGAAACCTCTTCAGAAAAAACATCTTTTGTACCGTAGATTGGTCTATGAAGGCAGTATTACAATTGGACTCATTCAGTAACATTTGGTCAGATTTCTCTGGGTACTTTATCACAAATAATACCATTTATTTTACATAGGCAACATCATAGATCTTCAAAAATAAGAGCCACTCCAAATCCTGGTGCTTTGAATTGATTTTAATTTACTGTCCGAAAGCAGGTCTAATCCCCACTCCCGAGGCGCTTTATTTATGTGTTTGGGGAATTTCGCTATGTCACGGGCCAAGCCAGACGGGGAACAGTTTTCCCCCTATTGATCTAACACAGTCCCGAATACATGAATCACGCCTGCAAGGCGGTGCCAAAGGCAAACTCTCACCCCAGTGGTTGGTGTGAGCCTGAACACTGGGTCTCTTCACTGAACCCTCCCACCACATAAATTAGAAAATATGGGGAGGTCAGCTCAGAACACCAGGAGAACACTGCACATCCCGAGAAGCAGTCCAGACAGGACGTAACTTCAAAGCATGTAAATCCTACCGAGAATTTTTATTTTTTACAATCAACTCTCCAGTAAGTGATCTGCAGAGATGTACTTAAGCGAACTGAAACAATCTGGTGTGGGGGTCATATCGCAGGGCCAATATATTTATTTATTTATTTTTAAAAAGACAATATTTGATTTGGGCAAAAGGCTCAAAACAACAAATTGTTCAAGCAAATATTTGAAAGATTGAACGAAGCTTGTACAATGTTTGCAAGAGGATGATCTTCAGCTGAAACCGGTGCTTCATTAATAGGAACAGGAGAAATAAGTGTCTTGTCGTTAATGTTGTCTTTCTAAGCAACTTTGATTTGATGTATGACTATTATGCTGCCCCCTTGGCCAGGTCTCTCTTGCAAAATAGATTTTTAATCTTAATGAGATTTTACCAGATTAAATAAAGCTTTAAATAAATAACAAAAAGTGTTTTGCTAAGTTCCTGATGCAAAACACTTGACGGAGGTCAATCTTTGAAAAAGTTTGGCACAAATGCAGGAAGTGGAATTCATGCAAATCATAAAATCTATTCCAGTTGCAAACGCATGTGTAAACGCTCAATGTGATCACTTTTTTCAGTGTTCATGTAAACAGTCCATTTGGAATCTTTAATCGGATAATTACAATTTGTACACTCATAATTAAATAATTTGTGTGACGCATTTAATGAAACACATTTTTCCGATATATTTGGGATGTGTTCCTAGATTGTGCTCAGTTTCGTGGGAAGGTAAAATCAGATTTGAAGAATCCCAGTTAGTGGAAATCGTAAATTGACTCTTTGGCCTGGGGAACGCAGAGTTTCATCTCAGCTCGCCTCCTCTCACCTTCACTCTTGCTGCAGGATGCTACACAGGAGCACTGTAACTCATAAATCACCTTAAATTAGAACTCTACTGTCCAGGGAAAGACTAATAATGGTTCTTTTTAAGCTGAGATCCAAATAACATTTAACAGTTGGGGCCGTATGACGAATAATAATAGAGAATATGAAGTACTTGTTAAATCCTCTTGGTCTGTATTTCTACTGCCAAAAGCAGAAAATAATACATTTGTAGAAGCAAAAAAAATAAAAATAAAAATAAAAATAGAAGATGGCAATGATATGCCAGTTCCACATGTTGGATATTCACTAAAAGTTAATAATTTCTTCCATACCCCATTACCAACTTGTTTCACATGAGGAGATACACATACTGTATATGTACACATTTTCATGACTGTACCTCAAATGGGGAATCAAATTCTAGCCACTGTTAAGAATTTCAGCCAGTTTTCAGGCTACCATGTGGCTAACGAGCACTGAATTTGTTCCAGCACTCCCATTTTGTTTGATTGGGCCAATAATGTCACATTGCCAATCGGCACTATACATGTTCAGTGGTCAGAAATTCTCTCCAGCACCACCATTTGTTTGGTTCGGCCAAAAATGTAGGGTGTGCCTCTAAGGTCTGCTGATAGCCGCACAAAGTTTCATAGTGTTATGTGAATCAGTTCGGAAGTTACATGCCTTTTAGTGAGAATTCATAACCATCGCCCTGCCTCCCTTTGGCCAATTGGTGTGAAAAGTTAATCAGTGGGCGCACAGCCCACAGCCATTTGTGGTTTCTGTTGCTGCACATTTGTCTTAAGTTTACGTTGTTCTGTTGGTGTTTTTTTGTTGCAGGTTGCAGGTAGATAGTTTATTTTCTTTGATTTAACACCTTTTTAGCTAGTTTGAGGTCAGAGTAGGGACGCAGCTTTGCGGAATGTGTTATCGTCCATTATTTCCCGGTTATTATAACGCGGGCGAATTGTGCGACGTAAGTCACATAACCATAATAAATATGCTACCTCCTTTTGGAAATGGTTGATTTAATAAATTAATTCATAAGTAGGCTATTCACATACTGAAATAATGGTAGCTCCCGTGCTTATTTGTGTTTATAGTCATGTTCGTTTAAGCAAGATTCATGTACAATGCACTGTCATAAAAATTTCCAAATTTGTCTGTAGGATGAGAGCCACAACAACAAAATGGCATTTCATGTTTGTTATCCATTGTAGGCAAAGTTTGGATGGTGTCAGATTCTGTTGGATGGTCTTTCAATCTCTGTGGGAGAACACTAGGTGTCGAGTTTGAATCCGATTCGCTTGTGTCCTCAAATATTGGTACATTGGAGGGATGGAGGACACAAAGGTTGGTTTCCAGGGCATGGAGGAGACTAGGCGGTAGTGGAGGAAAGGAGGATTAATCTTTTGAGTATTGGGATGAAACCCCAGTTGTCCCAGCCGACAGAAACCTTCCTATATCTGAGTAATGTTGTGCCAATTTCTTTTAGTTTGTTTTTCTAATTTGCAGTGTATTCCATTTCCATTAGAGGTGTGTGACGGATCAGGCAGCCAGGCACCTAAAGGTATCTAAAGCAATCTAAAGCCTCTCAGATTTCCTATTGACAGCTCCATTTTAAAATTAGTTCAGTCCCCCCCTCCACCACCCATTTTTCAGTGAAATAGAAACAGAATACTGATTCAGCCTTGCTTCCAAGAGCCAATTGTGCTTTAATTAAACTCTCAGTTGCATGCAAATGGTCATTCTTTTTCTTCTTCTACAAAGAAAATATTTGCCTTTCCAAACTGTGTTTGTGAAAGAAACACATTTCAGTCATGAGTTATATTTCAGTTACATTTGGGGAATGTCATGGGCTTCCTTCTGCTGGGTCCCATGCTACAAATGGACACCCTCAGGTAGAGAATAAGGGACTGACCCATCTGAATGGGATAAACAACACTGTTTCTGTTCTTAGCAAATCTTTTCGGAGTAGCCTGCTTGTGTGGAGCACAAGGCATTTTCAAAGACTGACTCCAGGGTGACTACACATGAGCTATGAATCAAGAAAGGAATGGCACAGTAGCGTCCATGCTCATCCCCCCTGTGGAATTCCACACTGAACAATGCATGAAGTGATGGAGGGGGAGGGCAAAGGGGTGCATTTGTCATTAAGGGCCTAATCCATCATTTTCCAATAAAATGCTCAGGGGTAATTTAGAGCAAATATGCCCATGCCCCCGCTCTCTTTGGCTATGCTCTTGACTTATTTCTCAGTATTTTGCCATAAATTTCTTTGTTTTAACTTCAACAGAACACTGTACTGTGAAGGCCATAGGCCCTTGTCCATCTGGAGGCACTAAAAATGCCACCATCTGGATTGTCTGTGACCTCAGCCCATGCTGTTGTCCAGTATCTGCTACATGCTTGAAATCTCATATCCCACATATCAAACATTTGGCCCTTCTTAGCACCATGTCAACAAGTTGAAACATAACTTAGAATTAGTTCCATAATGATGATGGAATTACAGTTTAAAAGAATAGAATTGAAGTGAGTTACATAAATACCGACCCTTCTATTGATGTTCTTTTGAGTGTTGTCAACGAAGTTCTTCTAAAAAAATTTTTTTTAAATGTTTACCATAAATGTCATTTCAACACACATTTCTTGATTCTGTTCAGAATTGTGCAGTATGTTTATGTGAATGTAATTAAAATGTATACTACATACTGCTTTTCTTGATGAATTAAATTTTAATTTCTGGCATTGGTTATGTCAGGGGCACTTGTTCGATGTTCAGTTAAGTCATAAGGATGTAGAGAGAAATTAAAGCTCAACACCAGGCATGTGGAAATATATATTTCAGTAGAATGCTGTTATTCTCCTGTGGATATACCCAATGGGGTAGAAAGCTGTGGATCAGTCAGTGTTGGTCACAGCTGTTTTGGGAACTGTATGTCCTGTGCAAATGAAGTCCAGGCTTGTACCCATTTAAACCATATTTCTGCAAAACCATCCTCCTTTGATTTGACGGATTCTTTTTATGACCAACTCTCCTTAAAGGGATAGTTAACTTTTTTGGTTTTTAAAATATTGTTTCATCTTATTGTATGTTTTAGATTGGTTCATATAGTTTTGTGTAATGTAGGACATTTTAAACACTTATAGAAGTTTTTGATGACTAGCCAGCTCAACAATGGCTGTTGTTGCGGAATTTGGGGGTTCATGGTATAAAGCAATAATATTCACTGCAAGTAAATCCACACTAGCTTGTACAATGCACCCATGGGGGAGGGGGCAGGGGGAGACTACAGATCAGACAGGGAAAGAGAGTTGGGTGACATAAGTGTAAAAAAGGGCATGTATATCATATATGGCCAGAATCCCCACAGATTGTGGTGTCCAACCAATTCCAGTGCATGCAGGAAATAGACCTGACCTTTGACTCTATGGGCCATAGGACAGATGAGCCCCAGGGAACCCAGATGGCTGCATCTTCCAAGTAAAACGAGTTAGGGGTAGTGGTGAGTACAGTATGTTCATGTGAAAAGGAGTCATGTATGGTGTCTTGCCTACCATGTGTATAAGCTCCTGGTCAGGGCAGGGGAAGATCCAGTGGTCATGGTCCATTTTGGAGCCATTGACATAGATGACGGTAGGTCTGATGTTCTGCAGGACAGAGAATCCTTTGTTAACTCAACTTTGTTAAAAAAAACACTTGTTAGTGAACAACATTCTAAGCAAGGATCAGTCTGGGTTCAGGTCTGAGCATAGTACTATAACTGCAGCTGTGACAGTAGCAACTGACATCACAAATGCCATTGATAAAAAAAAAAAAGAAAGAAAAACAGTATTGTGCTGCACGTTTTGTTGATTTGTGAAAAGCATTTGACTCTGCTGACCATATGCTATTATTATCCAGACTCTTAAGCATTGGTCTAAGCCCTAGGGCTGTCAGTTGGGTGAAGAACTATCTTAGAGATAGAAGCAATCAAAACGTACATTTTTGATAGGACTTTTTAAAAAAAAAATTTTAAAAGCGCTGTCACAAAGATGCTGAAGGGAAATTGGGCAAAAACCTTGGGATAAATGTCCTTGGGATAAACGGGGTTTCCCTCTTTTCCATTTTTATCAAAAATACATCTCTATGCTGATGATACTGTACCTTATACAGAAAAATCTATTGTTCAAATCAATATTTATTTATATAGCACATTTCACAACTAGTTGTCACAATGTGCTTCACAGAAAAACCTAGCCTAAACCCCCACAAGAGCAAGCCAAAGGCAACAGTGGCAAGGAAGAAACCTTGGGAGGAGCCAGACTCAAGGGGGGAACCCATTCTCCTCTGGTCGCCTCAGGGTCTAGGTCATAATGACCAGCATGGTCAAAACAGCCAATGTCCATATTAATAGAATTAGCAGCAGCTAAGTCCAGACAGTCCAGATGTGGCAGCAATGATGGTCGGGAACCGGGCGCCGATGGCGGCGGGAGCAGCGGTGAGGAGGGGAGGGGCAAGTGGCGGCAGAGGAAAATTTGTTAAATCCAAAGAATTTATTTCATCTTTAACAGGGCTCACACTCAGCTTACCTTTGCATCACCACATCTGGAGGAATACCTATCGAAAGGGTATCTTCCTAGAAATGTTTATTTGGTTGGAGGACAGGTGGTCATTTGACACTCACATCGATATTCTTGCCAAGAAGCTGAAATTGGGGTTTTATTTTCGTAATAAGGCTTGTTTCTCAGTCTATGTAATGCTTATCAGTTTAATTTCCTGATGCATATATCTCAAATTGAAAATTGGATTCGATATTCAATATTAATTAATAATCCTTGAATAGGAAAATTGAGAATTCAAACTAGTTTATCAAATTTTCTGATTTACCGTTTTTCTTTTGAAAGTAAGAAATTCATTGTTGCCTAATATTTTCTAATATCAACGATCAAGGGACGGACTCAACCATGACCTTAGGGGAGCGATAACGTCACCAAAATACTTATTTCTTATTGGTCACTGTAGCTTTAATTAGCCTTTTACCTTGACTTTTATGGTGCAGGATAGGACTACTGAGAGGACGGTGGAGCATATATCTTACTCTAAGTGGGCAAATAATCTGGCGACCGATAAGCCGGCACTGGTAAATGAGAAGCCGTCTATTGATTCGCCGAGGATGGTAACTCATGTGCCTAGCTTAGCAGCCCACTGGATTTGCAACTGACCTGGCTGTTCACTCACATACCTAGCCTGGCAACCCACTGGATTGGTGATTTTATTTATTTATACATTTTTTTTACTATTTCTGGATTCATTTATAATCTTTTTTGCATTTGCAGTTTGAGTCTGCAGCTATCCACAAGGAAACAGTCATTCAATTCAAGCGAAGGATTTACAAAATCAGTTAACCCTATTAACTTTCACCCACCAGAAGCAATTTTCACCTATTTTCTACTACTCTTATTTAAAAACTCAACTATTTATTGCACATCCGTGTTTTAAAGTTAGAATGGCTATAGCCTACCATTCAGACATTTATAATAATAATAAATAAAAATGTAATAATATAATAAACTTTATTTGTATAGCACTTATTTAAAATAAGAAACAGCATCAAAACAGAAGGCAAAAGCAAATAAATAACAACAAATCAATAAAACAATGTTTAAGAGCTGAAAGCAATTACCTGCATAGCCTAATGGTACGTGTATATTTACTATGATTGCATTTACCATTTTCAGACAATTGTTTTGTGATTTGGTTTGCTTTTGTTTTTTTTTGTTTTTTTTTCCCCCCCCATAGTGTTTGTGTGTTCCAGTGGGTTGTCAGGCTAGGTATGCGAGTGGCCAGCCAAGTCAGTTGCAAATCCAGTGGGTTGCAAAGCTAGGCACATGAGTTACCAGCCTCGACGAATCCACCGCCGGCCTCTCAGCGTCGGCTTACCAGTTGCTAGATCATTTTCCAGCTTTGAGTAAGATATACGCTCCACTGTCCTCTCAGTAGTCTTATTTTTGGCACTTATCCTTTACCATAAAATCGCTAATTAATGCCCCAGTGACCAATAATAAATAAGTCTTTTTGTAAAGTTATCGCTCCCCTACGGTCATGGTCGAGTCTGTCGTTGATATTACAAAATACCCCGGTTTTCCCACCCATGCCAACAAAGCAATTGTTTCTCTTTACCACCGTAAGAACCAGGATTTTCTGGAGCATAATAAACATCTTCCATGCGTTTCTCGGCATCCATCCTTACAGCTATCACAATAATGACACATTATATAAAACACCAAAGTATTTATGTTTTTTTAATTATTTTTTTATTTATTTTTAAGTTGCAGGTTACATGAAAATATATAAACATTTAACTGGTTCTTGAAACGTTTTTAAACATTGTCGTTTATCTGGGTCCGATCGCCTTCAGAGTGATCGCACCACAGGTTTTTCATGCATTGCACTGTCAATCTCCCAGAAATCTATTTTGACATGAGCAATAGCCTTCTCGCTGGCCGGGTCGAGGTCTGTAAGCAAGATTTCCTGCAGCTTTTCCCTAATGTGTGGGTCCTCACGGAGCTCTGAAACAAGCGTATCAACAGACCCCTGGATCCTAACAGGATCTGGTTTCCCTCCGAACACTTTCAAAGCCTTGACCAGCAGCGCCGTTCAGAAGACAGGCGACAATGGCTTTCAACAGCTTAACCATTGGACTTGGAAGACACCCGTCGATTGAGTCTATACACGCCGACTGGTTGTTTTGTCTGCTTCTTGACCGCTTCTTGGACACCTTTTCAATGGCTTTTCAACGACAGATTGGGGCCTTTTGCGGCCTGTTGGTTTATTTTTATTTTCTAGTCTATGCATTTCATTCTTTCTTTCAAAAGGTCTTGGACATCCCCCCAGTTTTACAGCTGTTCGAGTCCCTCAAGGGCGGCTCTAACGTCGCGCAAGCATGTACCCCTCTCTCCACAGCTGTTACTATGCCATTAATTACTTTACGACCCCGTTTGTAACAAGCTATCCAGCTCTCAATGGACTGTGTAAACGCCCGTCAATTTCATAGGGGACAGGAAGCAGATACTACGGGGTGTATCACCTTTTTAGGTATACTCCATACGGAAACCAAATGGCCCATTTGTGTTGTCGCTGTCATTTTGTGAACATCTCTGCAGGCTATAGTCTATAGGCTATCCAAGGAACCCAAGAATAATTCTAAGTAATTTTTAGGTTTTGCGTTTTAATTTTGTAAAACGTTATAGCCTATTCTTTTATTTTTGATTCTTTCTAGTCTTTTTCGAGTCCCCCTAGGCTTTCTTTTAGAACACCAACTTGTTTTTTAGATATACCGCTTGGCTATTTTTACACAGTTTTACAACTTCACGGAATCCCGGACCTCAAAAAATATTCTAAGTCCCTGGCTACTGTCTCTACGTAGTCATTCATGGGCCTCTCCAAAACTTGGCTAAGTTTTTCTTTGGCTCTAACAAACATTTTTAAAAATGGCATGCTTTCTTTTCTTTCAGACAACTTGCTTTTTCGATATAGCCTACCGCTATTTGTCACGTTTTAACAACCTGCTTGAATTCTTTTAAAACGTTTCTGCTAACACAAACTGTTTTTTTTTTTTTTTTAATTAACTATTGCTACTAACCTATAGATTTATATATACACACACCATTACTTTTTCATGATGTTGTTCTAATAAATAAAAAAATACCAACACATGTTTCCCCCCTAAGCATCAAGACCCCCCTCATAAAAACAACGTTTACAACCCAATAAAATGACATCACGATGGCAATACATCCACCTTGAAACAACCCCCCACACCACCCCAAATAATATTACATAATAAAAAAAAAAAATGTAAAAATCTATTTTTTTTATGCATAATTTTTTTTTTCATAACCTCATGAATATTCATAAAATTGCCATATGCACATCAATAAAATTGACAGAAGCTGAATGCTATTACTCTCTGGTGCCCATCCTTCGCTGGCCGGCCCGGTTTAGACTAAAGGTGGACTGAATGGTAATAGTCAATTCAATAATCAATTCAAAGGGGCGGGGTGATGCATCTGGGACTCCGGTTGCGTGAAGTCGGGAGGATAAGCCAAAGGAGGGATAAGTCCAAAGCAGTCTGCAAACTCAGGGTGAGGGGCATAACTGGAGCAGTCTGCAAACTCAGGGCGAGAGGGGGACGGGTCGGAGTAATCTGCAGGTTATGGTGAGAGAGGAAAAGAGAAGGTTGAGATTTGGAAGTTTATTTTGGAAGTGTTTATTTTGTTCCCGCTCTCCTTATTCCTATACCATTTTTATGCCTCAACCAATCTCTTTCCCCACCTTTTCATCAATCCCTCCATGGTGCTAGCGAGTAACATTAGCTTGCTCCTTGTGCAGCTCATCATCATGGAAACAAACTCATCACTCACGCGTCGTTTTTACTTGGTGCTCATCCGTCAGATAATATATCAAAAAGAACAGTTAGCTAAGATTTTGCCAAATAAACCATATGCCTTGGAAATGGTTGTCATTCTTCAGTGGCTGATTATAATTTAAAAAAACAACTGAGAACCAACCATGATCCATCTAAGTACTTAGTTACCATGCACATAATTTTTGTTCAATTAGCAACCAAAATGAATGAGTGGGCTTTTAAATAAAATAACTCAAATCCTACCATTGTGTAATTATTTGTGAGGAATATACATTGGGTGGAACATTTAGCTTGCTTTAATAGACCAACATTAGATCAAACGGTTGCAAAACTGCTTAGTGTCTAAACTTACTTTGTAGCAAGCTTGCGTGTGATATCTATTGATAGCAGCCACACTGTACTTTACTTCAAATTGATCGCCTTAATTCCTCTCCGGGTTCAAACCACAGAACTGTATGTGTATAAGAGCAGTTCTGTGGTTCAAACATGTAGGGCTGGATGACGTCGATGGCATGCGGGTTGAGGGCTTGGATTTATACCACACCCATACAATCCGGAATCCTTTGAAGTTGAGTTTATTAGCAGATTTTGAGATGTATATTAATATACCAAATGACATTTTCTTGAAAAGATATTTGGTGGGTGTGTAGTGGATACAATAATATGTTGTGGTCTTCTCTTCCCTTTTTTAATAAATAGAATACAAATAATTGTGTGGTTCGGAGAAGGGTTTTCCATGCTAAACTTACATAAAATAAACATAATAAAGCCTGCAGGACTAGGCAATCATTAAGACAAGTAAAATAACTTGCAATGATTAGCCAAGCCTGGTTTGGCAAGATGCCAAAGCGCAGGTGACCTGGCATAGGCATTTCTAGAACACCTTGAAAACAGCTAGGCTAGCAAATATTCGTACCAATAAAGCAAAGAACCCAAAGCTTTAAAAGACCCACTCAGTTTAAACCTCAAATAGGCTGTTGACAAGAGGAGCACAGTAAGCAGTGATCAGAAAAGACTAACTGGGCCATGCCATTTCCTGCCTCTTTTAATTCCAACAGGAAGGGTGTCGTCACACCCTCATTGGACAAGGCAATGCACCACAGCTGCTCTCAATTATCAATCAACTGCCTGCTAGACTCCCAGGTGCTGATCCACAGCTGATCCCCATAGCCTAACAATCAGCTGCTGAGTCAAGGAATCTCGAATTAAGAGTTTCGACATTGAGATTTCGAAATCGAGAAGGGATAAATCGAACTAAGCAAAAATGAAAACATACACTGAAAAAACTAGCAAGCAAACACCATAGGATGACTGCTACAATATACAAGGTGGGGCTACAAAGATAAAATGGGACCTTACCCAAAATGGCTAATACATACTAATACATAGAAATGGTGCTGTCTCCGAAGAGACAAAAAGGTCCAGCTTACCAATTTGTATAATTATAGTGATGTGTCATTGACTTTGCATTTATAATAAACTGTAAGGAAGCATGTTATTCTGGGTCAAGTTTCTGTAAAACAGAGGAGGTAGTGTGTATATAGAACACATCGCCATAATCAATAACGAACAGAAAGGTGGTTTAGAAAAGTTTTTTCTTTGCTTTGAGGGAGAAAGGTCAGTGTCAATCGTTTCTCCAATTTTTAACTTTCAAAAGACAAACGGTAAATCAAAAAATTGGAGAAACGAGTTTGATTTCTCAATTTTCCTATTATTTCAAGGATTAAAAAAAAATTTAAATCCAATTTTAAATTTGAGGTATATGCATAAGGAAATCAAACTGATAAGCGTTACACTGACCTTTCTCCCTCAAAGCAAAGAAAAAACTTTTCCAAACCACCTTTCTGTTCGTCATTGATTATGGCGATGTGTTCTATATACACACTACCTCCTCTGTTTTACAGAAACTTGACCCAGAATAACATGCTTCCTTACAGTTTATTATAAATGCAAAGTCAATGACACATCACTATAATTATACAAATTGGTAAGCTGGACCTTTTTGTCTCTTCGGAGACAGCACCATTTCTATGTATTAGTATGTATTAGCCATTTTGGGTAAGGTCCCATTTTATCTTTGTAGCCCCACCTTGTATATTGTAGCAGTCATCCTATGGTGTTTGCTTGCTAGTTTTTTCAGTGTATGTTTGCATTTTTGCTTAGTTCGATTTATCCCTTCTCGATTTTGAAATCTCAATGTCGAAACTCTTAATTCGAGATTCCTTGACTCAGCAGCTGATTGTTAGGCTATGGGGATCAGCTGTGGATCAGCGCCTGGGAGTCTAGCAGGCAGTTGATTGATAATTGAGAGCAGCTGTGGTGCATTGCCTTGTCCAATGAGGGTGTGACGACACCCTTCCTGTTGGAATTAAAAGAGGCAGGAAATGGTATGTCTTAGTTAGTCTTTTCTGATCACTGCTTACTTTGCTCCTCTTGTCAACAGCCTATTTGAGGTTTAAACTGAGTGGGTCTTTTACAGCTTTGGGTTCTTTGCTTTATTGGTAAGAATATTTGTTAGCCTAGCTGTTTTCAAGGTGTTCTAGAAATGCCTATGCCAGGTCACCTGTGCTTTGGCAACTTGCTAATCATTGCAAGTTATTTTACTTGTCTTAATGATTGCCTAGCCCTGCAGGCTTTATTATGTTTATTTTATGTAAGTTTAGCATGGAAAACCCTTCTCCGAACCACACAATTATTTGTATTCTGTTTATTAAAGAAGTGAAGAGAAGACTACAACACATTGTTGTATCCACTACACACCCACCAAATATCTTCAAGAAAATGTCATTTGGTATATTAATATACATCTCAAAATCCGCTAATAAACTCAACTTCAAAGGACTCCGGATTGTATGGGTGTGGTATAAATCCAAGCCCTCAACCCGCATGCCATCGACGTCATCCAGTCCTACATGTTTGAACCACAGAACTGTTCTTATACACATACAGTTCTGTGGTTTGAACCCGGAGAGGAATTAAGGCAATCAATTTGAAGTAAAGTACAGTGTGGCTGCTATCAGGAGATAAATATCACGCGCAAGCTTGCTACAAAGTAAGTTTAGACACTAAGCAGTTTTGCAACCGTTTGATCTAATGTTGGTCTATTAAAGCAAGCTAAATGTTCCACCAAATGCATATTCCACACAAATAATTACACAATGGTAGGTTTTGAGTATTTTATTTAAAGGCCCACTCATTAATTTTAGTTGCTAATTGAACAAAAATTATGTGCATGGTAACTAAGTACATCATGGTTGGTTCTCAGTTGTTTTTTTAAATTATAATCAGCCAGTGAAGAATATGACAACCATTTCAAAGGCATATGGTTTATTTGGCAAAATCTTAGCTAACTGTTCTTTTTGATATATTATCTGACGGATGAGCATCAAGTGAAAACGACGCGTCAGTGATGAGTTCGTTTCCATGATGATGAGCTGCACAAGGAGCAAGCTAATGTTACTCGCTAGCACCATGGAGGGATTGATGAAAAGGTGGGGAAAGAGATTGGTTGAGGCATAAAAATGGTATAGGGATAAGGAGAGTGGGAACCAAATAAACACTTCCAAAATAAACTTCCAAATCTCAACCTTCTCTTTTCCTCTCTCACCCTGACCTGCAGATTACTCTGACCCGTCCCCCTCTCGCCCTGAGTTTGCAGACTGCTCCAGTTATGCCCCTCACCCTGAGTTTGCAGACTGCTTTGGACTTGTCCCTCCTTTGGTTTATCCTCCCGACTTCACGCAACCGGAGTCCCAGATGCATCACCCCGCCCCTTTGAATTGATTATTGAATTGACTATTACCATTCAGTCCACCTTTAGTCTAAAGCGGGCCGGCCAGCGAAGGATGGGCACCAGAGAGTAATAGCATTCAGCTTCTGTCAATTTTATTGATGTGCATATGGCAATTTTGTGAATATTCATGAGGTTATGAAAAAATATTATTATGCATTAAAAAAATAACTTTAAAAAAATTATTATTATTTTATTATGTAATATTATTTGGGGTGGTGTGGGGGGTTGTTTCAAGGGGGATGTATTGGCATTGTGCTGTCATTTTATTGGGTTGTTGTAAACGTTGTTTTTATGAGGGGGGTCTTGATGCTTAGGGGGGAAACGTGTTGGTATTTTTTTTTATTAGAACAACATCGTGAAAAAATAATGGTGTGTGTATATATAAATCTATAGGTTAGTAGCAATAGTTAAGTTTAAAAAATAAAATAAAAAAGTGTGTTAGCAGAAACGTTTTAAAAGAATTCTGCTACTACTCAATTTAGTAGACATGTCAAGTTTATCTGAGCATAATGAGAATATGAAGTTTATGCTAACATGTATAGATATATTGTCAAAATACTCCTGGGTATGTGTTCTTAAAAACAAGAAAAGTGTCGAAGTGGTCCGGGCTTTTCAAGGAATTCTCACAAACAGGCGAATCCCTAAAAAAATAACGTTAAAAACCAAAATGTGGAGATACTGTACTTCACAGCACACAATACGAGACGCTATAAAGAAGTTGTACAGGATTTGGTCCTGGGTTACAATAACAGCTACCACAGCACGATTAAAATTAAACCAGTTGAAGTAAATGAAAATAATGCTTTTAAAGTTTTTTAAAAAATATGTACGGCCTCTTTCCAAAAAGATCTAAAAAGCTAATGTTTAAGTTTGAGGAGGGGGACATAGTCAGTTTCCAAAGTACGTGGAAAGTTTGCAAAAGGCTACAACCAAACAGATGCATATTTTACAGTTGCTGAAAGGGTCCACAGAATCCCTCCTGTATATAGATTGAAGGATTATGATGGGGAGAGCATTGACGGCACATTTTATGAGGAGGAATTACAAAAGGTTATAGTTGGAAAAGACAAAACTTTTAAGGTCGAAAAAATAGTATCTGAGAAAAAGCATAATCGTCAGAAGTTCGTTTTAGTGAAGTGGGTCAGATGGCCTGAAAAATTCAACAGTTGGATTCCGACAAGTCGTGTGGTTGACGTCTAAGACTAGAAAAGCTTACAGGAACCGGCAAAAACATTAGGTCACCATGGAGGAAGCAGGTTTTTATGTAACTCTCCCGAGTAACGCCTGTCTAGATATTTACCCTGGAAATAAAATTTCAAGTTACACAACAAAGTTCGCTAGGCCCCTCGTATTTTGCGGGCAATGGGAAGTTGCTTTAGCAGAAATTCAGTACCCATGTACTTAGAGCTTGCTATCATCTCATGAAAACGCTTTTATCGTAAGTGATGATGAGAAAAAGGAACTCAGCTACGTTGTTGTCATAACAAGAACATGAAAATGCTAGTGGATGAGATGAATAAAGCTTTTAAAACAAGAAAATTGGCTATTGAGGTGTCCCATGCCTTAATGAAAAACCGAATTTATATTAGTAGTACAAACGAAAATCTATCACTGGCGGTTAGTGGAAAACTCGCTACAATGCTGGGTTTGGATCCAGATTCATCCTTAATTGCCGCAAAGCCTGTGGCACCACACCCCACCGATATTCGTGCAGGCTTTTACACAATGTATGTTTACACAGACATTATTGACTACCAGAGAGTCGGAAATAGTTGTGTGCCCTTGCTACGATGTGTACATATAACAGGGTCTAGCAACGACGTCATCACAATCTCGTACGAGAAGCCACACTACGTACATGTCAGCAAGAAGCACATTGACAACACAACAATTGAGCTGAAATCGGATCAGAACGAGAACATACGCTTCACTTAGGGTAAATCCATCATAAAATTGCATTTCAGGCCAGTGAAGCATCGATATCACAAATAAAAAAAATAATACAAATAAAAAAATGGCAAGATCAAACCTGTACGTTGACCCCCATAGGTACATAGAATATTATACAGCACAAGCTGGTAATGGTCTGCCGGGGTATAAGGGCGCGAGTGTTATGTATGGTAGCGGTCTTGGAGGACTTTTTCGAGGTTTATTCCGAATGGCATTGCCCCTACTAAAGAAAGGCTTCAACATAGCCAGACCACATTTGAAGTCTGCAGCTAAAAACATAGCCAAAGATGTGGTCAGTAAAGTTGTGATGAGTTGTTTGAACACCAGTGACCAGGAAGGCTTGGGCCTTCTGGTCATGACGTGTCGCTCACAGAAAGGGGGGGTCTCAAGTAGGGTTAAGTCTAAAAAGAGACGACAGATATACATTCGGGTCACAGTTGCAAAAAAAGGAAGATGAAAAAACTGACTAAGAAGGCTAAGAGAAAAAGTAGATACATTTTTTAAAAATGGCCTTCATACACAACATTTCAGAGGAATGTATGAAGTCGGAACTGGACCTTTTTGCTGTACCGTACACACAAACAAGCATTGATAAGAGCATCTACGTAGAAGTGCCGCCCCTGTAAGCCATTTCGGATATGGGGCCTCGAGTTCTATATAGCCAGTAATGGCGAAGATTACCTTGACTTAAACAATACTCTTTTATACCTACGATGTCAGAACCTGTGCAGATGGCACCAATATTATTGCCGCTGACAAGGTTGGGGTTATTAATTATCCCATAGCGACCATTTTTTCACAGGTGGATGTGTTTCACTGGGGGACAGGCTGGTGATCCAGTCTAGCAACACGTACCCCTACAGAGCAATTATGGAATGTCTACTTAATTATTCTGAAGACACAATGTCTAATCAATTTATTGCCGGCTTATTCTATAAGGACACCAGTGGGCATATGGACGAAACAGACCCTGCGGGGGACAACAAGGGCTTGAAAGATAGAGCTCTATATACAGCGGCGAGTAACACTTTTGAAATGCTCGGACCCATCCATGCAGACGTGTTTTTTCAGGAGAGACTACTTATAAATGGTGTCGATATTAAAATTAAGATGGTCCGGTGTAAGGATGAGTTCTGCCTAATGAGCGAGGAGGCCCAGCTGCAATACAGTCTTAAAATGGTCTTGGCCACACTATTTGTAAAAAAAAAAAAAATTTAAAAAAAAAAAGATAATAAAAACAATAAATTGGGGGTATCTCCAACCGTTAAGCTCGGACATGCACAGGCTCTACTAACATCAAATGTTAAATATTCTATTGACCGTGTTAGTCCTTAAAACTTTCCGTTTAGCAGCTGGTCTTAAGACTTTGAAATCAAGAAAATTTGTTTTTGGGTCAATTACCTGATTGATTATTATTAATCATGAACACCACAGAACTAACGGCTATTTTGAGTAACAATCCTTACACAGTAAATAACTTTTATGGGGTTGTGGCCTGCGATGAGCTACCGGATAATAAACGAAATAATTTACCCGCATTGTACATTGTGAATACACAACCTCGAAATAAGCCTGGAGAACACTGGTTAGCATTGTATGTGCGTGCGGATAAAATTGGTGAATTTTTCGACTCTTACGGCAATCCCCGACTACATTTATTTCCCAGATAGCATCAATACTTTTTTACAAAATAACTGTTTACAACACGGTACAAGTACAAGACCTGCACAAAGTGCGGACAGCATTGTATATTTTATCTGCACAACAGGGCCAAAGGGGTTCCATTTAGTCAAATTATATCCCTATACTCTGATAATAAAATAATGAGGCGATGGTTTCAAGATATGTTGATTGGGATGGCAGGTATGCCATCCGCCAAGTTATGGCTTGGTGGGGCATGCCCCATACCTATACAGCACTGAGAGTTTGGCACTTTTCAGGGTTTCCTACAGAAGTAACCACAATGACCATAGACTCTCAGCCCTTAAAAACATTAACTTCTGTATGTTCTGACCTCATGTAACCACACAGCATTCAGATACAACTTCACACATCCACACAATAAAGCCCCAAACTTGGATTATTTTGCCGTTTTTCTCCTTCCTCTTCCGCTTCTTCCCATTTTTCCTGGCAAACTGCCTGCCTCCGTCGCGATGTTATCCAATGGGGAGAATTATTATTTGAGGGTATGGTCCTGCTCATCAAGCTTATCGTCCAATAAAAATGCTTCATACTAATGTTTTTTAATGTTAATGTAGCTAATGTGGCCTAGTGGTTAGAACTGCAGTCTCTCACACAGTGGATTGTGGGTTCGAGCCCAGCAGGGCACATGCTTATTTTCCACAAAACCAATGTGCAACTCTTAAGTACTTTTAATTTCTTAGACTGTTATTATTTTCACATTAACACATTAACATATTATTATTGTAAAGGCAAAAGAGGTTTCCAATATTAACTGTTCAATGTTTCACTTGTATTTCACTTGTACTATATCACACCCTCCCAAAACCGGATGCTTGCTCTTGTCTGGTTTTGGGAGGGTGTTACGCTCTGCTCTTGCGGTCATGACTGACTGACTGGAAACTGAACCTCAACATCCCCTTGCCTTGGCCAACATTTCTTTATTCATTAATTTATTCACTTCAGCTCTGTTCACTTTATCCTTTTCACACATAACACAATGTCACCATAAAATAAACTACTACGAAAATTAAGAATTTACGATAATAGCGTACATTAAGAATTGATGATAGCCTCTTTTAAGCTGCAAGCCTTTAAGAGATCGGATTTATAAACCGCCAATTCCCCCAAACATATCTGATTCATGGTTAGTCACTTTAAAAAATAAATAGATTTTAAAAAACACAATAGCCTCCGAATGTGGCTCTAGTCTACGCTACTCTGTTGATAATGTAGCTTACTGCTAACACTATTATTATTATAACAATAAGAATAATCTCTGCTATGTACTTTCTTAGTAGTATCTATTGTTTTCTTTCTGGCTAAGATTCCTGGGAAATATGCGTTGTCCAATTAAGTTTAATTCCAACTGCGGTTGCTGAGAGAGAATCCTCTTATTCCTAACAATTTGTTGTGTTGGTTGTAATTTCACGAGCTGGGGCCTCTGGATTCTGTACATAGTGTTGTACCAATTCTGTGAGGGATGAAAGATTGAAATCTTGCGTGTTAGTATGATGCAGGGTTATAGTACCTTTCACTTTCATGCGTGTTTTATAACCGTATGTCTTGGGCCCTCCTGAAACAAATTCAACAATGTGGTCAAGCTCGCTAGTCAATTCTCCCAAAAAATCACCTAGAGAAGGCATCCAGTCAGCTGGACGGCTCACAAAGATTACAGAATCTGTGTCATGGTACAGAACCCTGTCAGGCATTGAGCTGGGCATAAGCGGTGGTGAAGGCCACGATGAACACATTGCTGTATCTGGGGCCACGCCTTAAAACTTTAGTTATGAGCTGGGTGGGGCCTTCCTTTTTAGGGTTGATTTGAATTTAACATATTTGAACTTTAATAATAATGAAACAATACGTAAAATAGCATGTAAAAAAATAAATTAAAAAAAGGCTTTTTTATTTTAAAGTTCACAAAATCAATCAAAGACATTCTGTATACATTTACACTACTCACAAAAAGTTAGGGATATTCGGCTTTCGGGTGAAATTTCAGGATGAACCTAAAATGCACTATAACCTTTACAGGTGAAATTAATTTGACCTTCTCTAAACTTTTGAATGCACATGTCCAACTATTCAATGTTTCAGTACTTTTTGCACAACTTGCTGTTCTCTAACAAGGAGCTGAACGGCAAAATTCACAACAGGTGTTTGATCCATGAATCGACCAATAAATTTCCTGGTTCAATTAGAATTGGTATTTAAACAGTCCTCTTCATCATGCTGTTCACATTTTGACATCATGAGACCAAGACGACACCTAACAATTGATCAACAGTACCTCGCCATTGCGAGGCTTCAAACAGGATGTTCTCAGAGGGAAGTGGCCACAGAGCTTAGAGTGTCACAGAGTGTCATCAGCAGGTTGCAACAGAGATACAGAGAGACTGGAAGAGTCACAGAAAGGCATAGAAGTGGACGTCCTTTGGCCACATCCCACACTGATGACCGCTTCATTGTGAACAGTGCCCTGCGGAACCGGATGATGAATGCCACTCAACTCCAGGCACATTTAAGGGAGGTGAGAGGCACCCACGTGTCACGTCAGACCATTCGAAACCGTTTACATCAGCGTGGTCTGCGTGCTAGACGACCTGCAAGGGTACCTGACCACACCACCAGGCACAGGCGTCATCGTCTTGCATGGGCCAGGGAGCATTTACGCTGGACGAGGGACCAGTGGGCCTCAGTGCTGTTCTCTGATGAAAGTCGATTCACGTTGAGCAGAAATGATGGCCGCCAACGATGTTGGAGACGTCAAGGAGAGCGCTATTCATCAGCCACTGTTGTCACCAGACGACCCTTTGGTGGTGGCGGTGTTACAGTGTGGGCAGGTGTGTCTAGTCAATACAGAACTGCCCTACACTTTGTGAATGGTACAGTGACAAGCCCATACTACCTGAATAACATCATTAATCCAGTCATTGTGCCCCTGCATGAACAACACAGGCCTAATTTCATCTTCATGGACGACAATGCTCCAGCTCATCAAGGTCGCATCCTTAGGGAAAGGCTGCTGGAGACTGGGGTACCTCAAATAGAGTGGCCTGCACTTTCTCCAGACCTGAATCCCATAGAAAACCTATGGGATCAGCTGACTCACTGTGTAGAGGCTCGTAAGTCTGTACCCCAGAACCTTAATGACCTGAGGGCCGCCCTTCAAGAAGAGTGGGATGCCATGCCTCAGCAGACAATAAGTCGACTTGTGAACAGCATGAGACGTCGTTGTCAAGCTGTAATTGATGCTCAAGGGCACATGACAAGTTATTGAGACATTGACATTTTTGTTGTGGTATACCCACCACTGTTGTTGGCTTTTGTTTCAATAAATTGTTTGAGATGAGGAAATCACCATTGCATGCTTCTACGTAAATGCCCTACTTTCATGATACGTATAATATCACTGTAGCGTGAACTTACATTTTCCATAAATTTCACCCGAAAGCCAAATATCCCTAACTTTTTGTGAGTAGTGTATATTAAACACACACACACACAATCTAAAAACTTTTTAAAAAAATTTTGATTATACGTTTTGAGTTATTTACACAAACTTGTTGTATAGCCTTCGTCATCAGAGACAAAGGGTGTTGGTGGCACATTTTCCTTTTCTTCCTCATTTTCAGCCACGGCATTAAATCTCGCACACAAGTTCATTTTCACACAGGCCATTGACCTCCAAATCCGATGATCCTCAAACACATTATCGGCTTGCTCAATAGCCAATCACATTATCGGCTTGTATCCCCAATGTCTCTTGATTCATAGGTCTCGGCAATGAACAGTTTTTTTTTTTTTTTTGCCATTTTGAGCGCTGACACACAGATCACGCTGCAGTCCTCCGAACAACTCAGAAAATTACAACTACAATGTACATCGTCCACAACATTTTTGTAGCATTGTTTGAATTTAAGCCAGTCCTTGTGCACAAATACTACAGACTGTATTTTCACTGTACAACTCCCCCTCACACAGGTTGAAAAGTGTAATTTTTGGTTCCTCGCCGGACATGTCAATATTATACCCGCAATGGCGATATGATGAAGCTGTCGCTGGCCATTCTTCGTAAAGCGAACGTTTTTGAAGTCTTTGCATCGCCGCAAAAGGTTTTTTTGGTCTCCGCAAAACGGTCTTGTTCACCACGACCTCTGGAGATTTCGGTGTTGAGTTTTCTGAGGTAGACATGCTTCTTTTTGTAGGTTGATTACAGGCGATAGTGTCAACGTCTGTTTCGGCTATAGACCTGTTCAAAAAGTAGGACCTTTATACAATCCGTGAAACCTGTGGTCAGCGGTACAGCTGTTCCATGCCATTCAGACGTCACACACCCCTCCCTGTGATTGTAGCCTAGAAATTTAATGGATTTATGTTTAAACAATATAGATTATATATATATGCCAACTCAATCCTGTTTAACCTCTTAATACCAAACGCCCCCTAGCGGTAACGCGGGCGTTACGGAAATTATTCAATTATACATTTCATTAATTTAATAATGTATAATAAACTGCTCACCTCAATATTTTGATTAAATATCCTTAAGATATATCCATTCCTTCTGGGAAAGTGGTTTTTAAGCCCAAAACGTCGGGATAAAACATCGTAAATAACGTTGGAAACTCTGACCTAATTCTCAAACATGTATTGCAGCTTGTCACACCATAAACAATGTGCTGGTAAACTGTTCTGCTTAATTGTATTTCACAAAACTTTGGTTTGAAAAATCATTATACCTTTAGGCTTCAAGAAAAAATACTTTAAAACTTTCATACGGCTGTACATTATTTTTTTCCAATTTTAAACCGACTTGTGCTTTTTTGCACTTGATTACGACTCGTTCGGCTGTGTTCACTTTGGCGTTGTGAAACTCAGCCAGTTTCTGGAGTACCAATCCCGTGGCTTAGTATATGTTAGCCAGAGTTGTTTTGAACTTGCTTGCAGAGATTTATGCAAAACCGTCGTCAATTGGGTGTATTTCTTTGACTGATAGCACAATAGGCCTATCTGAAGTGGGAAAAACTGTCTTCCACCCGAGTATTATTTGCTTTCCATTGGGTTTTAAAACTGTCTGTCAAATATTCCAGCCAATAGCCAAGACTCTTACCTTTCAAACAAGCCCTCATTCAACACAATGCAGTCGTAAATGAAGGAGATCCTGCCGTGCGTATAAGGAAGTGGCAGTCACGCGTAATTATCGCACCAAGATGGCGCAGTGTTTTTACCTTGTAGCGTAGCTCACTACATTCCGTTTAGCAAAGCACAATTAATTAGGTAAGGCCCGCAGTTACATTTTTTTACTTTAGAGTATTTTTGATACAGTTTTTGTGTAGTTCTGTCGAGATTTTTGAGGCGTTTATCCGTGCACCAAGTGCTAGACGAACTGGATAAGCCAGAAGATGTTTTTGCCGAGGGAGACTCATCCTGTCTCAGTGACGCTGAATCCACTGATGACCGAGATGATGTTGCTGACATGTAAGTTGTTTTATCATACTAACAGTGTTATGCTATAAACGCATTGAATTTCGCCATGGCAGGTAACGTCGTTAGGGCTGGTGGTATTACCGATTTTTCGATATACCAGTGTGAATTCACGCAATGCCATGCGGGTTCGTAATTACATTGTCAACTGTATTTTATTGTTTTTCATACAATTAATATTACAAATTGCACATTCCAACGGTATGATAAATAATTTATGAAGTAAACTTAGGGTGTATTGTCTGTGTTGACAAACTCGCACGTGTTACGTGGCGTTGCCAACAACACAGATGTTTGTGGAAACGGTAAGTTTGGTGTAAGCATCAAAGGAAATGTGCAATTTAGCTGCAATGCGTGAATCCCTGTGTTTCTTCTGTGAAGCTAACTAACCTTATATACTTATGCATAAAATCGGTCCCTCAGCTAAATTCATATAGATAGTATTACCTTTACAGTGGCAAGCTAGCAAGCAAAATTACAGGTAACAAGCAGCTAGCTATCTATTTGTGTCTGAGATGAGCTACTAAATCGATTTTTTTGAGTGTGAAATGGCTTCTGGAAGTGTTTAGTAAAGTCATTGCTCCACATGAGTAAATTGTTCTGTATGCAGTACAGAAGGCTGTGCAGGTAAACAAAATGGCAATTTATGCATGGTATGAGGGAGAGAACATGATAACATGAGGGAGTACTTGTTTATTATTATTGTTGTTGTATAAGGGGGACTAATGGGTATATCAACATGGTGGACAATTCCATGGACAGGGTTAGTGGGGTTTGTAATGATGCAGATTGCTCTCCTGAGGGAATGTGTAGTCTAAATGGCTTCTGTATGAATGGTTAAATAATCTCTCCTCAACCTCCACCCCGATGTTTTGATCCTTTACCTTTTTTTGTTTTTAGTTCATTTTTTTTAGCTTTTTGGACCCTGCCATTTTGTACTTTCTTTGTGTAAATACGGTAACTTCAGCAATTAGAGGGCAAGGACCCCAACGTCCCTGTCATAGGAGGTGGCAACAGAATAAAGGACAGGACTGGCAAGCAGTAATGTGTAGGGAAGTTTCATACTATTCCCATTATTCATTTGAAAACCTGTTTGCACATTCCTGGACTCATTTCTGGCTAATGGGGCTCTGGTGAAATACACAAGATTCACTGTGCTGCTACATGGGTTTTGACAGCTTTTTGTAACCTTGGGTAGTTAGTTGTGTAATATGAAGAGCACCAAGAGCACGTCTAAAAATGAACTTTTATTGCCAATATTGACAAATTATCTCATTTTATTGTAAAAACCTAAAAAATAAATCATATTGAGACCTTTCTGGAACATTGCCATTTTTGGCACATTTGGCACCATTTGGCACCATTTGGCACCATTTGGATAACGAAAAAGGTTCACCTGAAAAAAAACCTGTAAAATTTGAATGGTTTGAGATATTGACACCAGATTGTTACCAGAGGTAGGCAGCATATTGATGAATCAGACAGAGGAGTCATTTCCTTGATTGCATTTGTAGCTCCCCAGGTAAAAATTCTTAAACTTGAATGTAGGTACCTGTTTTTTAGTTTTTTTATATTTTCTGTACATAAATTGTTGTAGTTAAGTATCAGAAACTGGATTTCTATGAGTTCTCACTGCTTAGTCGTAATACTGCAGGTGTCTTCTTTAATAAAAGCCATGAACCATATTTGTACCATTTATAGTTTTTGAGATAACCACCTTTGTTTGTCACTAGTGAAAACAGGCGAAAATTGGCCTATTTTGCCCTCGGTAGGAAGAGGTTAAATTGAATAACCCATCTTTTTACAAGCCCATCGATACTAAACAGTCATATTGGTTCTAAGTATTGCCCTATTACAAAACCTTGTACAAATAAACGTTTTGTTTCATGATTCTGAACCAGTGAACAACATTATAGGGACATATAGACGGTTAGGGTAGCCGCCTTTTCAATGGGTTTTGGGGCATTTTGCGGCCTGTTGAAATATTTCTAGTCTATGCTATATGTATAACACTATTCTTTCTTTGATTCAAAAGTTTGTGGAGATCCCGCCAGGCATACAGCTGTTCCATGTCACTCAAAGGTTGTCCCTAGCATTGCGCGAGCACGTGAGCCCCCTCGCAACCCCCTCCTTCCAACAGCTGTTGTTAGCCTTCAGAATCCGGCTTGACATAAGCTTTTCCTGACCTATCCAGCTCATTGGCCCGTGTAAACGTCCGTCAATTTCATAGGGGATAGGAAGCGGATACTACGGGGGCGTATACCCCTTTTTACATACTCCGTACGAAAAAGCTAATGGCTCCATTTGTAATGTTGAGGACAGTCTGGAAAGATCTCTGCAACCTATAGTCTAGCTATAGGCTGTTCCAAGTTCCGCGGAACCCAAGAATAACTCAGTTTTTTTAGGTTTTTCATTTTAATTCTGTAAAACGTTACATAGCCTATTATTTTTTATTCTTTCTAGTCTTTCTTTCGAGTCCTCCTAGGCTTTCTTTTAGAACACTAACTTGCTTTTTTAGATATAGCCTACCGCTTGGCTATTTTACACAGTTTAAAGACTTTAAGACTAATATTCTAAGACCATGGCTACAGTCTCTCTCTACGGAGTCATTCGCACACATCTCAAAAACTTGTCAGTTTTTTCCTTCGACTCTAACAAACATTTTTTTTAAATTGCATGCTTTCTTTCTTTCAAACAACTAACTTGCTATAGCCGACCACTATTTGTCACGTTTTAACAGCCTGCTTGAATTCTTTTATTCTTTTAAAACGTTTCTGCTAACACAAACTGTTGTTTTTAAAAAAAAAACTTTAAACTATTGCCACTAACCTATACATTTATATTCATATATATATATACAGTATATATATATATATATATACACACCATTACTTTTTCACGATGTTGTTCTAATTTAAAAAAATTAAAAATACCAACACGTTTTCCCCCAAGCAACCTATGACCCACCATAAACAACGTTTACAACAACCACCCCCAATAAAATGACATCACAAACTCAGGGTGAGGGGCATAACTGGAGCAGTCTGCAAACTCAGGGTGAGAGGGGGACGGGTCGGAGTAATCTGCAGCTCAGGGTGAGAGAGGAAAAGAGAAGGTTTGGGTAAGGTTTAGATATAATAGGAATTTTCAAATAGCCAGCATTTTGAGAGCGAAGTAATCTAGGAGGACAGTAAGGAATGAGTATGTCACTCAGATATTCAGGGGCCAAGCCATTTAAAGCTTTAAACGCTAGAAGTAAAATCTCGTAGTCAATTCTGAATTTGACAGGCAGCCAATGAAGAGTTTTGAGCACCGGGCTGATATGCTCCCATTTCTTGGTTCTAGTAAGAACCCTAGCAGCTGCATTCTGTACAAGTTGGAAGCGATTCAGGGCTGAGCCAGTGCAACCAGACAATAATGCATTGCAGTAATCTAGTCGAGAGGTTACAAAGGCATGAACCATTTTTTCAGCATCCTCCAGGGACAACACCTTCCTTAATTTAGATATATTCCTCAGGTGGAAGAAGGCCATTCTTGTGATATTGTTAATATGGGGCTGAAAGGAGAGATCTGAATCAATAATTACACCAAGGTTTTTAACAACCTTGTTTGGGGAGACAGAGAAGCAATCTAAATTTAAGGGAAGCTGTAAGAATTTATCTCGAAGGGATTTGGGACCTAATACTAATATAATATCTAATACTAATATACTGTCTTATCTGAGTCTAATAAGAGATATCTGTCTCTAATAAGAGGAAATTTTGGGTCATCCAGGCCTTTACATCTAACGTTCCAAGGCTACTCTCGAAGACTCGCAGTCAAACGCAAACATGTCCACAGCATTGCCCAAGCTCCAAATAAGGAGACACACACCCGGAGAACGAACAGAACTACATTTCCGAACAAAATCATCCCGCAGGTGAAAAGGACGAACAGGACAGCTGCACCAGACATTACCGACTAACACGAGTTAAATAGAAAATAAATGCCGTGCCTCTTGATAAAGAGGAATGTGACAAGAAGGTGAAGGAACAGAGATAACGTTCCGTGGCTACTTCCATAAGACTCGCAGTGAAATGCAGAAAACATAAAGGGGTAAACGCCCGATCTCCCAGAAGAGAAACATTTTACAGGCGAGCCGACGGAGCACCGTCGTCCCAAAACTTTACTAGCAAAGTGACTAACAGAAGCTTGGCAGAAAATAAACGCCCTAGCCTCTCAATAATGGGAAATGTAACGAGGCGAAAAGAACAGCGCTAACGTTCTAAGACTATTTTCAGAAGCGCGCAGTCCCACACACACATGTCCACAACATCACCCAAGCTCCATATAAGGAGAGACTCACCCGGAGAACGAACAGAACTACAGTTCCGAACAAAATTGTCCCACAGGTAAAAAGGGCGAACAGGACACCTGCAACAAAAGACCAACGCAACATTAATAGAAAATAGCACGCACTGCCTCTCAGTAATGGGAAATGTAACGAGGCGTAGGAACAGAGATAACGTTCCATGGTTACTTTCATAAACGCGCAATCAAACACAAACATGTCCATAGCATCGTCCAAGCTCCATATAAGGAGCGACACACCCGGAGAACGAACAGAACTACAGTTCTGAACGAAATCGTCCCGCAGGTAGGCCTGTCACGATAACTATTTTTGTTGGACGATATATTGTCCCGGAAATAATTGCGATAAACGATATTATTGTAATTTTAAGACCATTTTATGCCACTGATATAATGATAATGTTTGAGTCACTTCCCTCTGGGAGCAGGCTGCGGTCCATCAGGACCAAAACCTCACACCACAAAAACAGTTTCTTCCCATCTGCAGTGGGCCTCTTTAACAAGGCCCGGGACCCCCACTGACACTGAAACATCTGTCATTTATTCATCATGTTTATCTGTCATCACCTGTCATAACCTGCTGTAACCCCCCATCAAAAGAAATTATAATACAATCAAATAGTCAAATTTGATTGGATGCAATGTTAGATCACTTTGATTTTATTTGTGAAGCACGTCAGTTTTCCCGCGGTTGAATAAAGTTTAGACAAAGAGGAGCAGCTGCGGAGGGAGCAGCGCTGAGGCTGAGAGGAGACACTGACAGAGAACAAGATAAAATGAATTCACGTGAGGAAAAGATCGCTCAGACTTTAAATTAATTTCCCACCTCTAACGACAATTGGACAAAGTTGTTTCGGATTATTAGACGCGCCGTTGGCCCGGTAGGTGAAGACGGAGGCTGACAGCAGCTCCTCCGGGTCTGATTTCAGACGGCAAGAGTGATCATGAAGGCGTGAGATGTGAAGAAAAAGTGAGGAGGGATGTTTTCCACTCATGGATGATCCAATAACAGCATCCAGTGTCTCTGATTAACGTTACTGTTATCTGAAGAGGACTTAAAGAGCCCGGAGTACACCGGGAGGAACAGGTGCAGCAGCAAAGTGTAGGACAGCGACGCATGTTACGTTACAAGCTCTTAACACCAGAGGTGAGAGCGACCAGATTAAAGAAAAGACTAATGTAAGTGCTTCAGTTACTTAATCTACACAATCCTTGTTTTTTTCTGTTTGTAAAGGCTGTTAAAAATCACTAGAGCAGGTTCACAAAGCAGCTCTGTGTGTAACGTAGTCTAATGTAGTGTGTAGCCTACTTTTTATTACTTTTTCCTTTGATTTCGTTTTATTAAAATTAAATAAAACTAAATTTTCAGTTTAGTTTCAGTTAGTTTTCAGAGTTTAATTTTAGTTTTTATTGTACCTCTTAAGCCCTAGACCACCCGCTGGAGGACGTGTGTGTCTGTGCGTGTGTGTGTCTCTGTGCGTGTGTTATGATGACTCAACATAACTCATAGACTATAAAAGTGGTTAATTATCGTTCCGACATTGAGAGGAGGTGTTGCTGCAAATGGTTTACATGGCTCCTCAGTGATTAATGCTGTATAATAACCAGAAACACAGCAGTATTCCTGTTAGTTCATGATTTTCTTTCGAATGTGATTCTAAAATATATATTGACTGGTTGGTTGAATGGTTACAGTGAAACAGTTCTCAGAGTATATCAGCAGGAGCCAGGACGCTGCGCAAAAAAAGAAGAAAAAAAGCGAGTGTTCTACAATTTAGATCTGAAAGTATCCTGATGAGAGGAGGGAATGCATTTTTCACCATAAAAAAACAGTAGGCTAGGCTGAGATTGAAGGGAATTTGCAGTGAAAAATCTCACCAATATAGCTCACGCTATCCAAAACTGAATGTCCCCCCACTTCTAAACTCATTCCGGCGCCACTGTGAGAGGCACAGATCGTCTCGAACAAAGTGGCTCAAAAGGCAGAGTTAACCAACAACTGAGTAACAACAGTAACGTAACAAGTGTCGCTGTCATCAACTCGACCAACGTTACTTCGCTGTCTCCTCTGCTCCGCTGAATTCCGTGTGTGGAGGTGCAGCCCTGGCGCGGTGGTCAGAGGAGAGAAACTCAGCGGGATCATAAATGACTGCAAAACTGGATTTATCCAACCTTCTGGAAATAACCTGCTGAAACAGGTAGACAGATTATTTGCCTCAAATAGATAGACCACGCACAATAAGTTATGCTGTTTATTCTGGCATCATGTTGGCTAAAATGTTGGTGACATTCTTATGTAAACAAACACGCATGTACTGTAAACACAATGGGCAATATCGAGGTCGCAAAAATGATCGACGTCATGTCCATTTATCGTAAGATAAGTCGATATAGTAATTATCGTGACAGGCCTACCCGCAGGTGAAAAGGACGAAACAGAACAGCTGATACTAAAGACCAACGCAAACTTAATCGAAAATAACCGGCCTGCCTCTATGAATAAATAAAACCCTAAAGTCAGTATGATACAAACGCCCTGTCTCTTAGTAAAGGGCAATAGATCTAGGCAAAACAACAAACAAAGGACAGACCAGAAAGCGGAGACTGAACTGAGCACACAAAACAGGAATTCAACCTGAAAGCTCAAAGCACAAAGGCAAGTACCGCAAAACTCCAATAAAACGGAGTAAAACGGTCTCCTTAAAAACCTAGATCTAATCATACGATTAAAACTTTAAAAGGGCAACATAAACCACACACAAAACAGCACAAATAATACCAGAAAATACACCACAGAACAAACAATTAACAAACAACAATCAATATCGAAGCCCAGAACGAAAGGAACATGGGCTCACCAGAATTACATGCCCAGCTGTGAACGATGATTAAACTTACTCCGTGAAAAGAAGGAATGGAGCCAAAACTCCACCAACGGAGCAGCGCCCACGTGTGGCGACCGAGGAACACGACCGCAAGGGAAAAAGGGTCATAAACCATGACAATAATAGACATTGTATTGCTTGTTTGATTCAAATACTAGTTACTCTTGTATTCTGTAACAAGTTTTTCTTAATGATTTAAAAAAATATATATATATATTAGGGGTGTAACGATTCATGCGATTCATCGATGAATCGATGGTCAGTCCTACCGATGCAACTAAATCGATCTGCTAAAATAAATAAATAGAATGAATCGCTTTGGCTTCACCAATAATCGATATAAATGCTTTAAATCTAATGAATCGCGATTCTTAATTATGATTATTGTTTTAAGACTTAGTTTACACATTTTTTTGTGAAATGCGGTAATCCGTAACTCTGTCATCAGCTACAGTGTTTCCCCTAGATTTTTTTTCAGGCCGGGCGGTGAAAGTGCGCCATTTTGCGTAGAGGCGGAAACTATAATTACACCCTCATAATATCAGCGCTGCCATTGAAAACAACCGAAGCTGTTTTGGCAAGGGTTTTTCCAGATGCTATTTTGATCATTCCCGCATTCTGCGGTAAGGGAAATATTGCAGCTACATAAAAAAAAATTAAAAAAAAGATTATATATATATTTTTTTAAAAAGAATAATATAAATTATTATTTTTTTTCATTAAAATTATTTATTTTCCCTCTTGTCCCGCCCGGCCAAGATAATGGTAGGGGAAACACTGAGCTAGTCAGCCTGCAAGGAAGTACCGCTCTTACTCACTCACTCACCCACCCACTCTCTCCCCTGCCAGCATGTAGCCTATTGAAAAATGTTCAAAATAACTGAGCCATGTTTAATTACATTTTTGTATTCAGCATAAAATATTATGCAGGACTACTTTTTTTATAGGATAAATATGTTTAATAAGTAATTCTGTTGTCTGTTTATTTTTTCACCTTTCAGAAGAATACAGATAGTCTCACTCGCATTATTGCATGTTTATTTCATGGATATAGAATTTTGGTTAAAAGTTACTGAATCGAATCGTGGTTTACAGAATCGAATCGTTCCAAAAAAAAAAAATTTGTCCTTGAATCGAATCGCCAACTACTGAATCGTAATCGAATCGAATCGCTGTGAAGCCAAAGATTCACACCCCTAATATATATATATATATTCTTACTGTTCATGATGTAGCCTATGTAGGCTATCCATAAATTATCTTGTGTACTTTGAGCTTTAGCTAGAATGGGCCAGTTAATTAGCCCCCATTGTTACGCAATCATTCCGAATGTTCAATTATGGATATTTCAAACACACACGTACGTGTCTTGCTACAATGACAGCCGTTATCTTATTGATTCCGTGTCTTTTAATACCTGCTTTCCATTTCTACTAAAATGCACCCGCAAATACCTTTCCCAAACTTCCTTTCGAGCTTAGAAAAATCACTTTACACGTGCTAAAGTAATCTATTTGCATGACCACCTCCCACCACCTTGCGAAATAATGTAGGGACACCCAATTTTGCAGATTAATTCAGGCCAACCTGCAAAAAAGAGAAAACGTGTCTTTCCATTTTAGCACACGCAATCCTCTTTACACCTCGTTAATTGATCCCCTCTGGCAATTTTTTGTGGGTGGTAAGTTTTACAAGTGTTTTTGTACAAGCAAACCTTTACTAAATCGACCCAATGGTGTTATTAGGTATTTGACTTGAACTTGTGGAACATTGTGGCAGGGAGAATATTAATTGCTGCTTCATTCTCTCACCCCATTCCTTCTTCCAAAGGGGCACAGATATGGGGGGGAGGGGAAACGCACACCGGAATGTTTTTGTCGCTCTTGAGGTGAAGTGCCCTCAAGCTGAGGTTTTCAGACATAAAATACTCTGGCCAGGCTTGCCCAGAGGGCGTAGCAGCTCGGTGAGAGAGGGAGAATGAGGGAAAGTCAGAATGATCGAGGTTGTTGTTTTTTTACGTGCTCAGGTCAGCCAAGGCCATGCATTTCCTCTGGCACATGGTACAGTTATTGCACTTAAACTTCACCCAAAAACAACTGAAACACAGGCAGGTGAGAAATATGTTGTTAATGCTGTAAACATGACATTTTCTATAGCACAAACTTCTTTTCAAAAAATATATAATATATAGTATGTTTCCAAACTAGCATAAATAAATATATGAATGCTTGTGAAAGTAAATGACCTGGCATATGAAAGCATTTGTGTATGACATCAGATGTTGGCAGTACTCAAGTTGTAAAAAAAAATCAGGGGGGATGGTGGATTTTATCATATGGGGACATCATTTGTGCTGATAACGGCGCAGAGGGTGGGAGACCAACTCTGTACCCTTTTGATTATTGTTAAAGCATAAAGATAATGATTATACTCCTAAAACAACATGCATGTTATGGATGTTAGGTGTCAGATACTCCTGTTATTGCTCTTGACCAAGGCACCTCAGAATTGGAGTCGGTCCCCGGGCTGCCATGGCACCACTTACATTTGACTTAGGGTCAAATGCAGAGGACAATTAGTGCAAAATCATTTTTTCAGTTTAATTTAAAGGGGGGGGGGGGGGGGTCAAAAAATGTGGTTATAATGGAAGTCTATGGTACAAATCTTGTAGGTTAACAGTCCCAACGTACCTTTTTGTTCAATCTGACATTATACAAAAAGTTAAAATGCACCAAAATCAATCTTCTCATTTATTATTCAGATGGATCAGCTGATGATACTAATAATAGTCAAATTTGTTTTTAGAATATTGAATTATAGTGTATTTTTCAAAAAAGCAGTTACTGGTATATGATCAAAACTGGTATCTAAAGGGTTAATTTTTAATCGTGATTAATTAAATAATTATGTAAATTAAACAAGAACCCCTTCATGAAAAAATGGAGGAAAACAATTAGAAAAATATTGATCTATCATCATTTTATTGCAGTTCAGGGACGTCACTAGGATGCAAAGACATGGGGGGCTTAGCCCCAAGGGGAGGGCAAGAGATGCGAGCGCAAATTGTTTTGGTATATACTGTATTAGAACTACAGTACACATATGTCAACAACCAGTGAAGAAGCCAAGATGGCAACAAGTAAAAAGCAACAGACATATTCTCTTCTTCAATTTCTCTTTTGTTGTACAATAGCGTTATGAGGGACAGTTTTCACTGACATTAACTGACTCTAAACAATAACATTCTATGGGGACTGATATTATTGTTTCGAAATACTAGATATATTCATGGCAAAGAATAGAGAGCTGTCGATAGAGTTAGCTAGCTAGCTATTTCTTGTATTTTTCTCGTTCACGATAGCGTAATCCACTTGTGTGTGTAGCTAGCGTTATAGCATATGGTTATGGAAAAGCGCATAATGTTCCATTGAAAAACTTTGCGTGTGTGTTCGCTGCACATACGGAGGTAACTGCTTTTAATTTTAATGATAACTGGACCAATTTAAACATTAACAAAACAAAAGCTTATGCATCAATTTGAAGCTGTTTGCTGACGTTGATTGTGGGATTTTAGCTACATTAGCTAGCCAACTTGACAGTCAACAATAGCTTAATTTAGTGTTAACATCATAGCCTACTACAATATCCCCTTTCCTTTACCTCAAGTAAACCTAGCTAAAGTTAAGCAGGTAACAATCGTTAACAACTACTTACAATTTCACTCTGTGCATCATTCACTTTGAATCTTCATATCACGGCTAAACTCCTTAGCCACTAACGTTATCCTGTCACAAGCCGTTGCCAAAGCCGATCGTTACTTGGCAGAGCGAGAAGCAATGGAATGAAGCCTCCCCCAAGGTCCTCGTGCCCGCGATTTACATTGTGAAGTAGGCTACGACAGGCTAGTATTGGATGGGGAGACAACAACATACAAACCAGAACGATAATTTTAAGCCAATAATGCCAAATTATTTGGGGGGGCTTAAGAACATTTTAGGGTAGCTTCAGCCACGTCCATGTTTCAGTTCAAATACAAATCTTTTATGTTAACATTCCCAATGTTACTTTTTTTAACAGGGCATTAAGTGCAAATTGAAACTGTTTACAAAATATGAAAATATATTAAAAATTATACAGATAATACAAAATAGGACCAATTTGGTCAATGGCTGCCTACTCCACTCTCCCCGAACATGATTAGCTGACGTTAATGCTAGCCTAGCCTAGTTAATGAAGTTCAAGTCCTCATCTTTTAGCTAGCTAGCTAGCATTAGTTAGCTAGCTAGCTAGCTAACAAGAGAGAAAAACGTAGCTAAGCTCCAAACTAACGTTGTTATTGCTTATGTCCAGAGATTCCACCTTTGGTGACTAAAGTGATGAGTAATGACTAAGATTACTGACTCTTGACTTACCTGTAATGTTATTTTTTGTCTTTTTAAATATGAAGTCCCTCAGAGAGCGCTGTCCTCCTGGTCGCTTGGCCATTGTGATGACCGTTACCTGCGTTCGTGCTGCTATGCAGCTTCTAGCATCAATCAAACAAGCGCATCACGGCGCTCTGGTGCCTCTAGGGCACTCGCATAGCGTCAGTGACTTGGTAAAAATGTCATTGCATGTGTTCGTGCTCCCTCGCCCACAGTATTTTACTCAATATGCGCAAAATTAATGTTGAAATAGCAGTAATACCACGTTCATTGATAAAATGACATAAGGGATGGAAAGGGGGGATGGCCGTTTTAGAAGGGGGATGATTTTGACCGTTTTTATTTCAGGGGGGATGCCATCCCCCCTCAACTCGAGTGCTGGATGTTGGCATTAAAAAACTTTGACAGTATGTTGCTGGGTGGCTCATCCTGTTAAGGCACTGTTCTAGTGTGTGGATAGGCCCCATGCTCTAGTATCAAATTGCATCCAGTAAGTTTAATCAGGTTCCCACTGAGATGGAGGAGTATATTAATTTATTAGATATGTATGGGTTTACAGAGAGCAAATGACCACCAGTTGACCAATGACCTGAGATTAGTAATCTGTATGCATGACTCTCTAATTTAGTTAATCAGATTCGTCCCTTTCAAGGGGGTGCTCATCAGCTCCATCAAATGGATTGAACCTTTGAAGTCTTCTCATTAGCAGGTGAAAATAGGTCAAGGACTTGCACCAAAGCCTCTTTTTTTTTACTTTGGGGATTTCCTGCATTAGCTTGACTTTACTTGGGTCTCCAATTTAATGATTGAAATGACAATGTTTGTAAAGGTCCTATTAACCTGGTTTTCTGGGAGAGTACTGCTGGAAAAAAAACAAGGACACATTGAAATATCATTGTTAGCTGCTTTTAACTCTTTAAAAAAAATATGACAGAGCAACCAATGAGATGGCTTTTTTTGTAAGACTGAATATTATGCCTTTAAAGACATAAACCTGAATTTTTTAAGCTCCTTCTCTTCAGATTAATCAAGAATCAAAATTGTAAAAGGCTTAAAATGGAAAAGTAAAACTTTGACATTGATGAAAAAATTTGAATTTGTTTTTGAAGTGTAAGGCACCCTGAGTCATAGAAATGGTGAAAAGGCACAGGAAATATTGATATGAACATTTCTATGAATTACTATAGCGGTGGCCTAAAAATAAGCAATATAAACTATGATGATAGCTTAATGCCTTTAAATCAAAAGAGAATTTAAAAAAATTTAATTCAGGAATGAGGGGATGTGAATAGACACTGAATTTCAGGTGGAACAGAAATCATTAAAAAGTAGTCCAAAACAATTAATTGGTAGCTATTAAAAATCACTAGCTATTGTCTGTCACATTTACTGTTTAGCAGTGGCAATGTCTATGTCTGCTCATCCTACAGCAAACACTAAGTCATTATGCTATGGTACAGCACACTTGATCTGCTGAATGTATACAAAATAGGGTTAAAAATTTGATCTCATTGCTGCTATCCTTTACGTTGACAGCAGGCTATGAATGTTATGATACACAATTGTGAAAGTAATACTGTAAAATAAAACGGTAAACCACATTTTGTTCATGGACTGTGTGCAAATACATTATTTAATGTAAGCCACACAGACCACACTCTTGGGAAACATTTTGCTACCTAAGTACTGTATGTGAGAACATTTCATTAATGGTGACTAACTGCTGAGCCTTATCACTCAGAACATCATATCATTAAAATGTCAACTATAATATAAATGAATATACTGTGACCTGGTGTCCAAATTCCTTCCAGAAATAATATATGATAATGAATCTGTTCTCTTGTGTAATTAAACTCACTCACAAGGTGTACTAAAAGGCTTAGGCAAGTATACCTACAAGGGACATTACAGAGAAAATGTTGAAAAGTTCAAAGTAATGACTTGAGACTGGAAAAGAGGGAATTGAGTTAACTCAAGACTTGCCCTCAAAGACTTAGCCCCTGAGGATACTTGAGAATTGATTCAAATGACTTGTCAACAGCCCTGCTCATTAGGAAGTTCTTAATGTCCTCACTAGTTTATTTTCTTTGTATAGTAGTATACATAAAAACCATCCCTTCTATGTTTGTTTTAGATCATTTATTATCAGTAAAGTTTTTTGGCTGTGAGTGGTATGTGTCCTCATCCCACCCAGGAACAACTACACGGACACCTGGCACGTCTGACTGGGAATAAGGAATTTCCTCTACAGTGTCTGGAGATTGAAAAGCAGGTGGCAGTTCAGGCTGAGAGAACACAATTAATAACTATTGATATCAGGGTACTCACAAAAATGACCACAACACTGCTAATAGGGAACAATAAATCACACAATCAAAAGTATCTACTGCATGAAAAGTACAGGGGTTGGACAAAATAATGGAAACAACAATGTATGCATATCAAGTAACTAATAAGGAGCAGCATCACCCTTCGCCTTCACAACAGCTGCAGTCCTTCTTGAACTGATTTCATACAAGCTCTGAACTGTGTGTAGTGGGATATTGGACCTTTCTTCAAGAAGGAAAGCCTTTTCACTTCTTTGAGGGTTGAAGGTGGAAGGTGGAAATATACTTTCCAGAAACATTCCAGAAGGTGTTTAGATCTGGTGATTGCGGAGGTCATGGAAGGCCCACAGTCATCCTGGGGCTAGTTTCACGAATGTAGCAAAGTGCGAGCTGCGACTGGAAGACGCGATGGTTTTCTCCTGCTCTTTTTGGAGTGTTTCACATATAAAATGCAATTGCATGTTGCAAAGCACATTCATGTAGGCAGTCAGTAAATCAGCAATCCTTCTCTCCCTGCCTCGTTTTGGTTTTGCAACAAACTTTTGCGCTTGTGCGCAACATTGTAGCACTCCGCTCTACGTGGGCCGGGATCTCGGGTCATGTTTGCCCTGTCCACTTTTGTCCTTCTCTCTGATGTTAGAGAAACAGCAGAAACCAATATAGGCCTACTTATGCTATAGGTTTTGCGATCACTGCAGAATAGCAGCTGATTAGAATTTTCCTTTGATGTGATAGCATTCAGTTTTTGTTTATATACATGGGAAAACATATCTGTAGATCGCTACATGACTGTATTTTTACTTGATATCTGCGTAAATTAACTTTTACTCAGATGTCTTTGTCATGCACTACTGCTGTGACTGCACTCTAAACCATGTTCTTGTTAGCCAGGATGACGTATTCTGGTTAGGTGTGCTTGTGCACTGTGAATTTAGAAGAACTCCTGTATGCATAGCTGTAGATATGCTTATTCTAATTGTTTGTTGTAGTGCTTAAAGTAATCCTATTACCAATTTTAGTTGATGGTCCACAGATAATTAAGCAATTTGAGTTTTGTTAATATTTATGTGAATCTTAGGATTTAATGCACAAACTCCTTGGTTATTGTACAAATGTAAATTATTTGTGCAGAAATTTTAATATTGCATTTGTATTTGTTGTTATTGCAGAACCGCACTCAATAAACAACATTTGAGTAGAAGATCAAGTTGTTGATGGTTGACAACCCCTCATATAGAAACTGCTAACATCACATTCTAATTGGACCCCCTGTAGCGATTCAGATAATTTTGAATCAGTAATCCCACATCCGTGGGTGACAATTAGCTCACTTCCAAACACGCATAATTTTTCAGCCCTGGTAATCTAAGACCTGAAAGGGAGGACAAGGGATCCCTTATAAAATTGGAATATGCAATAAATAATAATAATTTGTATTGTCATTTATATAGTGCCTTTCTCAATACTCAAAGCGCTTTACAATGATGAGGGGGAAACTCACCTCAACCACCACCAATGTGTAGCACCCACCTGGGTGATGCAACAGCAGCCATTTTACACCTGAATGCTCACAACATATCAGCTGAGGTGGAGAGGGAGAGAAGAATCTTTTAGCCAATTAAACTGGGGGATGATGTCAAAATATATTGAAGTAAACTTTATTATCAAGACATTGCAACACTTCATAATGCAATTGGCAGGATCCTGTGCAATTGGTCACTCTAATTGGAATTAATTTCGCACAAGTCTTCCTGATTTGAATCAGTGGCTAGGCGAGCATCTTCATAACTACATTGATATACTAAATATACAGTACCAGTCAAAAGTTTGGACACACCTTCTCATTCAATGGTTTTTCTTTATTTTTATTATTTTCTACATTGTAGATTAATACTGAAGACATCAAAACTATGAAAGAACACATATGGAATTATGTAGTAAACAAAAAAGTTAAACAAACCAGAATATGTTTTACATTTTAGATTCTTCAAAGTAGCCACCTTTTGCTTTGATGACAGCTTTGCACACTCTTGGCATTCTCTCAATCAGCTTCATGAGGTAGTCACCTGCAATGGTTTTCCAACTGTCTTGAAGGAGTTCCCAGAGGTGCTGAGCACTTGTTGGCTGCTTTTCCTTCACTCTGCGGTCCAACTCATCCCAAACCATCTCAATTGGGTTTAGGTCGGGTGATTGTGGAGGCCAGGTGATCTGACGCAGCACTCCATCACTCTCCTTCTTGGTCAAATAGCCCTTACCTGGCCTGGAGGTGTGTTTGGGGTCATTGTCCTGTTGAAAAACAAATGATGGTCCCACTAAGCGCAAACCAGATGGGATGGCATGTCGCTGCAGAATGCTGTGGTAGCCATGCTGGTTAAGTGTGCCTTGAATTTTGAATAAATCACCAACAGTGTCACCAGCAAAGCACCCCCACACCATCACACCCCCTCCTCCATGCTTCATGGTGGGAACCATCCGCTCACCTTCTCTGTGTCTCACAAAGACACGGCGGTAGGAGCCAAAAATCTCAAATTTGGACTCATCAGACCAAAGTACAGATTTCCACTGGTCTAATGTCCCCATTCCTTGTGTTTCTTGGCCCAAACAATTCTCTTCTTCTTGTTGTTCTTCCTCAGTAGTGGCTTCTTTGCAGCAATTCGACCATGAAGGCCTGATTCACGCAGTCTCCTCTGAACAGTTGATGTTGAGATGTGTCTGCTACTTGAACTCTGTGAAGCATTTATGTGGCTCTAATCTGAGGTGCTGTTAATTTGCGGTTTTTGAGGCTGGTAACTCTAATGTACTTATCCTCTGCAGCAGAGGTAACTCTTGGTCTTCCTTTCCTGGGGCGGTCCTCATGAGAGCCAGTTTCATCATAGCGTTTGATGGTTTTCGCGACTGCACTTGAGGATACATTCAAAGTTCTTGAAATTTTCCGGATTGACTGACTTTCATGTCTTAAAGTAATGATGGACTGTCGTTTCTCTTTACTTAGTTGAGTGGTTCTTGCCATAATATGGATTAGAACAGTAGTTGAATAGGGCTATTCACTGTATACAACTGTACCAACCCTACCTCTGCACAACACAACTGATGGTCTCAAACACATTAAGAAGGCAAGAAATTCCACAAATTAACTCTTGACAAGGCACACCTGCTGAAAACCATTCCAGGTGACTACCTCATGAAGCTGATTGAGAGAATGCCAAGAGTGTGCAAAGCTGTCATCAAAGCAAAAGGTGGCTACTTTGAAGAATCTAAAATATAAAACATTCTGGTTTGTTTAACACTTTTTTGTTTACTACATTCCATATGCGTTCTTTCATAGTTTTGATGTCTTCAGTATTAATCTACAATGTAGACAATAATAAAAATAAAGAAAAACCATTGAATGAGAAGGTGTGTCCAAACTTTTGACTGGTACTGTATTTCAATTTCAATTTTTAAATACACATTTCTGAAATTATATTTATTTTTATACAAGTCCAATTATTTATAATACACAGCAGTAGATTTCATTTTCCATAAGGGATGACTGGCTGCAGTGATTTTGGTTGTTATGACCGTGTCAGAGCATTGCAATTGGGGGTGGGGGGTTGTGTGGGTGTTTCTCTGGCAGGTTCCTCTGCTCATGCGGCTCTCACTGTTGTTTCATGCAGTTGTGATGAAAGTAGCAGCGTGGTCCGAAAACGTTTCACACATCTATCCATATTCTCTCCGTCTCCATCTCTGCAAATATAAAAACCACGCTGATCTCTTTTCACAATAAAGAAAAAATGACAGAGACTTGTGTCTCTGAGACGGTGCCTCCAGTAGTCGGTATTTTCGTTGTTGTTTTCATTACTAGTTAACATGGATGGTGACTATTTCAGGGCCTATGCAGGGAATTCCTTCCCTGTGAATATTTATTTCTTGCCTAAAATCAAGCAACTGCACTTGCATACATTTTAAAATGGCACTTTTATAACAGGCATGAACTCTACAATAAACTATATTTTTTGTTGTCACTCCAACCCTTTTTAAAAGGCTTGGACTCCCAATGAATCATACTTGTGTCTGACCTTGAGCTGTGCCTTATGAAAGGGTTACAGACTGATTTTGTATTTGTTTGCCAAATAAATCCCTGGGAATATTTGGTTTTTTAAAGGGTTCAAAAAAAAAAGTGGACTTTACATTTCCCATTATGCTGTTGTAAATGAAAGAATGAGAAATGGGCCCTCGAAAAAAATATTGGCAAATGAATGATGTGATGCTATAAAACGAATGAATCAGCTGTATAACATTTAGACTAACTGCTGAAAACAGGAGTAATTACAAATAAGTCAATTAATTTGCAAGGGAATAACACTAATTTGATTTGTGAAGAAACCCCAGCATATTATACTGTGAACTCAAAGCAATGATAAGTAGCCTAATTACTAGTCCGGGAATCCAGATAGTCAGATCTCAAGACACTCTCGCCTTAGAGGAACCACACTGCCTTAAGCAGTAGTAGACCGTAATGCAGCAATAGACCACACCAGGGACATGCCTGCTAAGACACTGGTCAGATCCTCAGAGGGTAGATTTTCAGAAGTGACATATTTGACATGCCTCCTCTTGCTATTCAACCACTTCCCTGTGGCTCATAGTTTGTTTTGAATTGCTGCGATCATCTTTAATCTACCTTCATTGATGTGATGGGCAAAAAAATACTGGTTACATCCAACTGGCTTAACACACTGAATTGCAACAGAGCAATGGAATGAACCTGGCACACAAGGTTAAGAAATGACCTGATGTATTTTTGCATTATGAGCTGATGTATTTGACTGCATTTTATTTATTTATTTATTTATTTATTATTGGGTTTTTTTTTTTACAATGTCTGAGGTTTGTTAAGCTATAAATACTTAGGTTTTTGTTTGAACACAGGTAGTTTAAAAAAACATTATGCACATGGTATTGCAGAAATGTTCAAATAGTTTCTCCTTAAAAGGATTGTCAGACTAGGACATGTATATTTAAAGGTGCAAAATGTAAGATATTTGGCTCTTGTTCAATATTTCGACATAGCTGCATTTTGTTTTTATTATTTCTATTCATGGTTGACTCTTGACCATATCTGGAATGGCAGGTATGCAACCTGCCAAGGTTGCCTTGGTAGGGCATGCCACCAGTGGTGTGTGTGTGGTTGTGTGTGTGTGTGTGTGTGGTTGTGTGTGTGTGTGTGTGGTTGTGTGTGTGTGTGTGTGTGGTGTGGTGTGTGTGTGTGTGTGTGTGTGTGTGTGTGTGTGTGTGTGTGTGTGTGTGTGTGTGTGTGTGTGTGTGTGGGTGTGTGGGTGTGTGGGTGTGTGGGTGTGTGGGTGTGTGGGTGTGTGGGTGTGTGGGTGTGTGGGTGTGTGGGTGTGTGGGTGTGTGGGTGTGTGGGTGTGTGGGTGTGTGGGTGTGTGGGTGTGTGGGTGTGTGGGTGTGTGGGTGTGTGGGTGTGGGGGGTTGTGTGTGTGTGTGTGTGTGGGGGGTTGTGTGTGTGTGTGTGTGTGGGGGGTTGTGTGTGTGTGTGTGTGTGGGGGGTTGTGTGTGTGTGTGTGTGTGGGGGGTTGTGTGTGTGTGTGTGTGTGGGGGGTTGTGTGTGTGTGTGTGTGTGGGGGGTTGTGTGTGTGTGTGTGTGTGGGGGGTTGTGTGTGTGTGTGTGTGTGGGGGGTTGTGTGTGTGTGTGTGTGTGGGGGGTTGTGTGTGTGTGTGTGTGTGGGGGGTTGTGTGTGTGTGTGTGTGTGGGGGGTTGTGTGTGTGTGTGTGTGTGGGGGGTTGTGTGTGTGTGTGTGTGTGGGGGGTTGTGTGTGTGTGTGTGTGTGGGGGGTTGTGTGTGTGTGTGTGTGTGGGGGGTTGTGTGTGTGTGTGTGTGTGGGGGGTTGTGTGTGTGTGTGTGTGTGGGGGGTTGTGTGTGTGTGTGGGGGGGGGGGGTTGTGTGTGTGTGTGTGGGGGGTTGTTGTGTGTGTGTGGGGGGGGGGGTTGTGTGTGTGTGTGGGGGGGGGGTTGTGTGTGTGTGTGGGGGGGGTTATGTGTGTGTGTGTGGGGGGGGGTTGTGTGTGTGTGTGTGGGGGGGGGTTGTGTGTGTGTGTGTGTGGGGGGTTGTGTGTGTGTGTGTGGGGGGGTTTGTGTGTGTGTGTGGGGGGGGTTTTGTGTGTGTGTGTGGGGGGGGGTTGTGTGTGTGTGTGGGGGGGGGGTTGTGTGTGTGTGTGTGGGGGGTTGTGTGTTAGAAAGATTCCTAGAGCCCTGACAGATGGGGACCCTCAAAAGTTGTATTGTCATTGAGCAGGGATGGGGTGGCCTTGGGTAGTGGGGCCCAATGTGGGATCTTTTCATGGGGCACAAAATCCCTGACGGTACCCCTGCATTCCCCATTAGTGTACGGCACTTTTTAGGGTTTCCCCCAGAGATGGCTACAACAGCCAAGGCAAGAATCTTTATTGTGCCGACAGGGTCAATAAAAACAACAATAGTGACATGCAAGGACAAAACCTGACCAGATTCAGCTCGCAATCATTACAACAATACAATAATTGATTACCAGTACATACTATGTTGATCAAAAGAAATTGATCAGCGTATATGCTTATTTCACTAAGTTTATGCCAGGTGACCGAAAGGTCAATTAAACTAAAGCTATAAAGAATGTATAATACAATAGCAGTATACAACAAATCAATATAAAAATATTTCCTAAGAATATAAGTGAAAAATGATCAGGAACTCCTTGCTAAGCAGAATGATTGCTGTAGAAGTAAAAGCTTGTTTGGAGCAATTATTGTTCAGCCTGGGTAACGGCAGTAGAAGCTGGATTTATAAATGGAAGGGGTGCATCTGACAGACCTTTTTTTGTAAAACTTGTTTATTGGACTGCTCAGATTTGTCTTGTGATCCAATAATTGGCCACTCGGGTTCACATTTTGCTTTAGTCTGTTTCTAATCCAAATTGCATACCTGGTAAGACAGATGGTATAAGATTTTTTTTAATGTTCAGCTTTGTTGCGGCCAGACTTTTCACTACGATTCACTAAGAGTGTTAAAAGAAAGATGAAGTATGTATATGAATTCTAGGCATTCATGGATACATACTTAATCAAAATGAAAACACATGACATAACAAACCAAGCGGTTACAGTTTTCCTTTTTTCTTTTTTTTACAGATTAATGAGAAACATAAAACCCCTGGTGAGACCTTGTTGAGTGTGTTCCTGAATTTGTCATGAAGATGACCTCCTTCTTCTGGAATGTGTGTTTGAGTCTTAATGGACCTTGTTTGCTCTTTTTGGGAAGCGTGGTTCTACAGGGACCACCAAATACGGCAGGCATTGAATTAATCCCCAAGGAGAGGGATTGAAATGCAACCTGCATTGGAAAATTGACATTAATGGATCTAGTGGGACTACATAATAACTTGAAACAGCTATGGACGTGAAGCCATCCTTTATTAGAAGCCAGAGGGTAATGCCTCACACTGAAAACACTTCAGAAGATGAGAGACTCAATCAGTCTCCAAGAAGCCTTTAAGTGTTATCATTCCAAATTTACAATCTTACGGATAAATAGTTTAGGATTTTTTCTGTTTTCCCATATTTACTGAAGCTGAAGTAAACCGACAGGCAGAATTGGCAGGAAGTATTGTAAAGAGAGGCTTTTCATGCAAGTGGGCTCTGTCAGAGTGAACTGAGCTGTGACTTGGTGAGAAGCCATTTGAGATGCTAGAAATGTGAAAAACATATAACCCTGACTGTGCCTATGACTATTTACCAGACGTAGTACTATACAGTGAGAGAGGGTTCACTCAACAGGATTTTCCTCGTCTGATTACACACCAGTGATTCCTCAGGGCGATTAGGCCCCTGCAATCTGACTGCCTCAGCTGTGCATGAAGTGTACTCTTTTGAAGCAAAGACTGTTCAAATTCAGAGTGTGAAAAGCAGGGAACATGCTTTAGATGAGGGCACACCTCTCTGCACTCTGAGCACCACATACAAATATGATACGCCATTTTGACTAGGACCAACATTGTTGTCTTTTTTTATTTTTTATTTTTTAAACCAAATATATCTAGGAGGAAAATAACCCTTTATGTAAATCTGTTAGCTGTTTGTAGAGCTTTTTTGTAGTGACAAAATGTGACCCGCCTATCACAAGGTTAGATGTTGCACTGTCCAACTATTCAGTAGAGCGAGAATACACTTAAAATCCGGCTATATATCAAAATATGTTTTTTTGTAACATAAGCGCAATATGAGATATAAATGTGCTACATGCATCTAAAATAGGTACTTTGAGGCCTCCAAGATTCTAGAGAGCTCAACTTACATTTACATGGACGCTTGATGGCAGCCAGCCAAGTTTTGTAATAATCCATGAATGACATGAAGATGCAATTTGAGAACCTTAATCAAAGGTGGTGTCGAGGGGAAAAAATGCTACCATTTTTAATTACCAAACTTTTGTACCAAAAGAGTTGTAAATTAAAGCACATAAGATGCTTATTTTTCTTCATCTACATTGTAAAATTGAACTGCGCCATGATTGGCTTAGAGACCAGAAGTGTGAAACATCTGGTGACACACAGCTTACTTTTTTACCCCCTATTGGTTAAACCCCACTCTGACCCTACTATATCTGACAGTTACTTTCTTAAATATAAACACGGCATGATTATACGCCTGTACTGGAAATAATCGCGTTGTATTTGACCACGGTCAACGCCAAGAATGTGGTTAATGCTCTCAATGAACTATCTGTAAATAGCTTGATTGGTAAGACTGACAGCAGTCAGTGGGAGAGCTTGATTATGGATTATTTGGCAGAAGATGAGTCACCCCACATGTTCCAAGTCTCACAATGAGAATCTGACTGGGAGGATATACAGTCATTCCTGACATTGGTATGAAGGGACACTTTACTGAAAATGTATGTTTCTATGCATAACGACAATGAAGAAATGGGTCATAATTAAAAAGCCATCATCATTAGGTGTGATTGTACAGGTGTTCATGGTGCAGCTATTTTTATCAAAATCTAGTTTTGCATAGGCCTACCTATGTGAACAACCATCATTAGATGTGGCTATATATGTGTTAAGTGCAGCTGTTGCATACCTATTTGAACAGCCATGATCATAAGGTGCAAACACATGACAATCTATTGTTTTCATTGTAGACCAACCAACAAGTAAAACTATGATTTCATTTCTCTAAATAGTTACCTTATGTCTTCATGACATACTTCACTTTTAGTATCTATCCCTGTGAAACGTTTTACAGTCTGACGTTTATTTCGTTTTATTTCATTAATATTTTATCAAAATATTAATATTAATGTGTGGCCACTTTACTTAGCTTCTGCTTTTCTAAATGCATGGCTATTTCTGGTGTTCATTGAAAATGTGTAGGTTCCAAAACTTGTTGTGGACGTTTTACCATAGTCAGTCACAAGTGTACTAATCATTCTGAAAACATATTATCCCATCACACAACTCATACATCCTTGCACAATCTGACATCCTTGGCTAATTTCAGTGGAACCATTTGATTCATCTAGAGGCCTAAGAGTAATTTCCCCCCCTATACTTTTTCAGTACCTGGTACAGTCAGGGTAGGAGGGGTTTATGGGGCATTTGAGTCTCAGCCCAGCTAATGGCCATTTGGAGACAGAATAACTAATTGCAATACTGATTCCAATCTCAACTGAAAAAATAAGCTTGTAACCATTAAGGAATGAATTTGCAGGGCAGGTGTTCAGAGACCAGAGATTGTTATTCGCCAGGCCTTTTAGTGTTGATATTTCAGAGGCCATGGAGGCGTTGTTGTGTAGCCTCAACAATCCAGCCCTCACCATTCATAAATCATCTACCAGAAAGTGTATCATAATAAAACAAAATGTCCCATTTGATTGATTGCAGGACGTTTACTCTCCAGTCTTTTCAACGGAAAGGCGTCACGGTCTGAATTAGATAAATGAAAACTTCATCGGTAAGGTTGTATGAATCGGGGCAAAAATAAGAAAGAAACAAAGCGGGAAAAAAGCAAGGAAAGCCATCATGAAGCAACTGATAAATGAGGGTGCAGATTTGTGAGCGATAGCACCCTTTTATTTCATTGGGGCAAGTCAATACTTACCTGCGCTGTGCTTGATGATTAATCGTCAAATGGAGGGAAAGAAATATCCAGGCAAATGGAGAAGAGAAACCCTGAGGATCTCCTCGCCATGGGGGTGACTGACAGATCCATGCAGAACACGCTCGCCAGTCGCTGCGTAAACACTGAAAATAAATGTTTGCTAACAGGCAAACGGTCAGAACAATAAATCACCAACCTGGCACAGCCAAGTCAAACAAATAAACCCCCCCTTTCTGGATATCTGATATGTATCTCCACACTAATAAACATGGTTCCTTAAGCTTTCTGCTGAGCTTCTCACCCTATGTGCCTGGGAAACCACTGTGCCTTTGGAAACGCACTGTGAAATCGCTTGATGATACTGCTGTGACAGTCATATTGAAGCTGCTCCAAATCTGCCAGACTTGAGAAAAAAATTGATTTGCTCAGACATACCAGTTACTTTTCACTCTAAGATATTATCCCGAGAAAAGCAGTTGTTGCATCCTTCCAGGGGAGTGAAAAACAACTTGTTTTGCAAAACATTTTTTGTTAAATATGTGAAGTAACATAAATCTGTTATGAATTGACTAACTCAGCACAAGGCCCTTCTTCACAGATATGCTGCAAGCACATAGAATCTAATGTTTGTTTTGAGTACTGAAGTGAATCTACGACAGGTTTGCTCACTCAGCACAATGAGAAATGACTAATTTCCCAACATTAGTAAATATCCCCATTGAGACTCATTTTACTGTTTAACACCATGGCCCATTGGCATTGTAGAGCTTTGGAAACTTGTTTGAAGTGATGCAGCCCTGCCCCATGTTCTGTCTCCCTGGAGTACCTGAATGGAGAAAAGCAGGAAATGAAACATACTGTGATGCTACATAAACTCTATATCCATTGGGCAGAGCTCACCAATGCCATGACATACACACATACTGTAAGTGTGACCCCCCTCTAGAGTGCACACTTCCTCTAATATTGGGTAGAGCTTAATCAAAAGCCTGTCTACTCTGCTTGGTTGGTTACTGTTGACCTACTATGGACTATGGCTGAATAATTATCACAATTTCCTCAAGCTATTTCCAGCTAGCAATCATACATTGGTGTTAATTTGCACAGTTGTTTCAAAAAAGCATAATTCTCTGTGCAATTTCAATAGTATTTAAATCGCTCGCGTCCATTTATTTTAAGGGTTTGGCCCTATCTAGCTAGCTGGCTATTTATCAAATGTAACCTTTTAATTTTCACAATTTAGCATATTCATAAACACTTTGTGGCCCATTTGTATAATTGCTGTCAAGTGTGTAAGCTAGCTAAATGTTATTTTTATTTATTTATACAGGGTTGGTTGACTGAGCTTGCATGCCGTTTTACAGCAATGCCCTGTTAACGCCTTTGGATTGTGGGATGAAACCGCAGTACCCAGAGGAAAACCCACTCGGACAGCAGCTCGTTCCTATAGGATGTTGGCCCTTGTACCATAATGCTTAAAGCTGGTCAAGTCTATAATAAGGTCATGCTTATCATTCATGGTCATAAAGCCTTTATAAAGGCTTCAATGTTTATTTAAAGCTTATAGCGCATGAACTGCTCATACCTCATAATGTGTTACAAAGATTGTTTTCCTGCACCATATGATTTATTTTCAGTCTTTAAAACAACGTCCATTCTTACATCTGTGATATCTGGTCACCATCATCAGTGCAGGAGAAAGTGGAGGAAGCAGCTCAATTGGGCACACACTACACTTTATTTACTATAAAACAAAAGGTAACCATAGTTAGGAATTACATCCATGACCTAATTTCTCCTCAGTCCTTTTCCAAACCATTGACAGCCACAAAACATGCAACAAAATGAGAAAAAGAAATTAAGCCAGAAACTGAGCTGAGAAGAAAACACCAGTCATTTATTTTTTTAAATGAACTCAATAACTCATGATCATAAGGGTTTCTGACAAAAAGCATAAACATAAGAAACCCATTTCAGTGAAAGGAGTTGCACATGTTGTGCTGTTGAATGCTGGTAAGTTTCAATATTAAGGAGTTCCCAAAGCTATGGAACTTCATGAATATACATCATTCACAGCTCCGAATGAATGTATACACTGGTGACAGAAAAATGCCTACAGCTGACCTGGGGAACAGAACAATCACCCCTTATGGAAATGGAATATACTGCTAACATATCATAATGTATATTATCAAAAAATATATTGCAGCCCTTAAAAATACATATGTATATATTTATCATTTTATTTTTCTAAAGGTGCCCATATTGAAAAAACTGTATATTGCAGCATATTCCAGTTCTATAAATTACCGGACAGGTGGGAGGGTATAGCCATGGAAGGGGACAGAGAAAGAGGACAGATAAATCGAGAAATAAGGAGATGGGGGAAGAAAGAGAGTGATAACTCTCTAATCAATTCCAAACAAAGCTTGCAGGAAAAGGCAGTGGCTGGCACCCAGGTCTGGTGTCACTTCCACAAAATTGGCCAACATTAACCCTGCTGACACAATTTATAACCAATCACTTATTCCAGTTCACGGAGGGGAGGCAAGCTGAAATGCAGACACTTGTACAGACATAATCCATAATACAATGTTCCTTTAGAAAATGATTATTTTGTTATTAATACTTTGCATCCATAATGTTATGGCGTTTTCACAAGGACCTCTATCATTCCATTGGTAAGTCTGTACATTGTCAGTGTACATCTAATTGGCTAGCATGCACCTATGTATATTTCCAAACTGCCATATTTCAATGGCACCTAGCTCCTCCAAGATAGCAATTTCTTACACTCTTTGATACATTCCATATGCATTCTGTATATAAGCTCTCTGCCAATTAATTGAAAATATCTTGCTCAGCAAACTACATAGAATACTGGAAAATGACTGTGAATAGATTAAAAGCAAGCATGACTTCTCATGAATCAATTACATTTCCATCATCTCAGCAGCCATTTTAGCAATTATTCCTTGGGACCTTGCAAGGGCTCAATACCATGTGGATGAAATCTGTTGTTGTTATTATTATTATTATTACTACTTTTTTGTTTTATTTTTACTGAACTCTGTATCATCCAATATGAATAGTAGACCTTTAAGGATAGGTGTGCCACACTGTTTCTGCCTTGGAAACGCAGATGGTTAGGAGACCTTGTGAGGTCTCTTAAATACATGGAAAGTTCAGAATACATTAATTATCTCATTGCAACCCACCCGCCACCACTGGTTAGCACTTACTGTTATTCTCCTTGGTAACCTAGGATGTCAGTGTTCACAACAGTCCTGCAGAACGACACTATCACCCACTTCCATCAGATTATTGTAATTACATTTTAGGGGGTGGGGGGCTTGGCCCTGGAATATTACCAGCAGTTTGCTATTAACTTCGAGCAGAGTCAACAAACCCATCCACCACTCTAATCACCCCCTGCTTGTTCGTTGCAGTCCAATAGTTGCACAAGCCAAGATCATACTGACAGCAATCGCTCCAAAATCCATCCCAGCAGGGCCAGCCCATTATGTCATCAGTGAGGTCACTACAATGTCTCCACAGAAAAAAAGTGGGGGTGTATTAGCGGCTGGTCTGTCAACAAGTGTAGGCGTTCCACTTCCTCGGCCCACCACACTTCGCCCTGGCCAGGAGGAACACCCCAGCTCCTGATTGTGTTTTACATTCACTTAACCAATCATCATCCACATGGCTCCCACAAAAAAACACTAAAAATATTTGTTTCTGTGCCACAGATAAGCCAAATGCTTTCTCCCTTTTACTACACCTCTGTGCATGATGCAAGTAAAAGTTAAAAAGAACAGGAGAGGTTCCCTCGAAGAATGGCTTCTTTTTCTATGGTCTATGCTTCCAGGTAGGATTAGTAGCAATGCTATGTTTGTATTGGCAACCTGTGACTGCTGTTGTCTGACACCTGCCCCTTACCATTGTAATCCACAGTAAAACAGGTACCTGGAACATGCACAGTAGTTATATCTCTGCTCTCACTACATGTACAGAGTTGGCTCATTTTAATCGGGAGGACAACTACTCTTCTACGACTCAAACATCATTTTTCGGTGGAATTCCCCTTTAACAGCACTGGTCATTTTTTCCCATTCCTTGGCTTTACCAAGTGCCTTAATTCCACTATTGACACTGTTAAAAATGATTGAGAAAGTAACAAATGAATATGAAAATGTTCTTGCATGAGGCCCAATGTCTCCTCCTATAGGCCTCATGTATGAGGGTTTAACCAATGAAAGAAGCAGAACAGATACATCATTGTGATCCTAAACTGCAGCCAGCATTTAGGTGATATCATCCCTGTCTGTGCCGGAAACCTTAGATTAAGTAGATGACTATTTTGCCTGCTTGCCAAACGATGCCCTCATTTCTCACATACTGTACTGCGCATCAGGTGCACGTTCTTTACCCAGATGGCTGCTTGCCTCCTTAAGTGTGCCCAGTGGAATTTTCCTTTTTGTGCTTTTCACATTTCCTATCATAAATCACATCCTGTCAGCCTCCCTGACACATTTGTTTTATCCTCTCCTTAACCTGTGGGGTAGAGGGAGGGAAAGAGAGGAAGAGTTGAGTATCATCAGCATAGCTATGGTATGAGAAGCCATGTGAATTAATTACTGAACCAAGAGACTTAGAATAAATAGAGAACAGCAGAGGACCCAGTACAGATCCCTGTGGGACTCCTGTAGACAGGGGATGGGGTGCAGAGACGGAGCCCTTCCAGGAGACTTGGTAGGATCTATCAGTGAGATACGATACAAACCAAGAGAGGGCAGTCCCAGAAATGCCCATCTCAGTGAGCGTGGAGATCAGGAGTTTGTGGATGACCGTGTGGAACGCCGCAGACAGGTCAAGGGGAATCAGAACAGAGGAGAGGGAGGAGGCTCTAGCAGTGGCGAGTGCCTCCTTCACGGCCAGGAGAGCAGTTTCAGTGGAATGGCCGGTTCTGAAGCCGGACTGATGCAGGTCAAGCAGGTTGTTCTGGTGGAGAAAAACAGACAGTTGGTTAAGGACAGCTCGTTCAAGAGTTTTGGCCAGGAAGGGCAAGAGAGATACAGGATGGTAGTTTCTGACATCAGAGGGGTCCAAGCTAGGTTTTTTTAAGGAGTGGGGTTACACGGGCAGTTTTAAAGGCAGCAGGAACATGGCCACAGGTTAGGGAGGTGTTGATAATGGAGGACAGATATGGAAGGAGCTCAGCGGATATAGACTGGAGGACTGCTGAAGTTATGGGGTCCAGTGGACAGGTGGTTGTTCAGTGATCACCTTCAGTTGCCCTGTTAGCAGCTCAGTACTCTGAATACTGAACCCAAGTCACTATAGATCACCCTTTATCAACCTTAAACACGTGATATGCCATGAGGGAATTTCCCCTTGGCACTTATAAAGTCACATTGAGACATTTGAATGTTATTAGTGGATCACTCCGTGAGTGTGAGAGAGGAAACAAACATTTAGTTTAATCAATGAGGTTTAATAGGGGGATGCGGGAATCCGCCGGGACTCTAACAGTGTTACACTACTACTACTAGCATTCAACACAATATAACAAAATACGGACACGGGGATATAGCGATATTAATATTACAATATATCGCCGTTAAAACAACACATACACTAAACGTGGAATAGAAATGCGATATCACTTTTCCTTGTGGTGGGTTACAGGAAGACCAAGGCACTGATGTTATTACTATTCACACACATTGCTACTATATTTAAGCTATTAAAACTATACCATCACACTCAACAAAGGGATGCGGTACACACAATGTAGGAACGGTATCAGGAAAAGCAGTAGTACGACTCGACTGGTAGTGAGTAATTGAGAGGAAAGATGGGGTTACTTACTAGTCGAGCGCGAACCAGGAAAAAGGTGGAGAAGAAGAAGGATCTCCAAGGCCCAGTGGATGCCCAACGCGGGATAATGCAGCTTCTGAGCCGAACGGAAAACTCGGATGCTCAGTCTTTCTATCGGCGGGGGGGGGCTCTACGCTGCTATTGGTTGTTTGGAGTATCCGCCTTCACCTCCTTTGCCATAGTGCCCGCCCGGGGCAGGTCACACTAATTTTAACAAATTAGTAAGGGAATGTGATTAGGTTAGATAACTCTCAAACTCTACAAAATACGTGCTGCAGGATAATAAGGACTTGGACACAGCTTTATTTATTCGGCTCCGTTAGGTATCAGAAACTGCATTATTGGTGATATCGAATAAGAGGCTACTTTCTCCATTCATGAGCATTGAAATACTGGGGACACCCGCTAGGCGTCAGTAATATTCTACGCAGAATATAAGAGAGCCGATTGATTCTTTGGGCGCCGTGCTGGCGCGATCAGAGGCTATCTGATAGCAGGGTTCACACCTCGCTCGTGGTTTGCGATGCGCAATCGTCTGGGGTTATGCTAGGTGGTTGTTAACCCCCCTCCTATTGTTATCTAGCGCTTTGATCCCCGGAGCCTGGAGATCCAGAAGGGAAGTGAAAGATAGTATTTGAATGTTGCACAGACATAGGGGCATTCTTGGGGTTTTATGCAGGCACAAAGAGTTTCCTACTCAGAAAGAGGACTGGGAAAAGAAACACAGAATGATAATTGTCCTACAACCTACTAGGTTAAATAAAGATAACATAATAAATACTGGCCCCTTGTATGTTGCTGTTGCATTTGTGCACAATATAAGCACACCATATTTTTGATGTTTTTATTTATTAACCTTAATTTAACCAGAAAGTCTCATTGAGATCTGAGAGACCTGGCCCAGGTAGCTGCCAACACAGTGTCAGTATAAAACATGTAAAAGATACCATTTAAAAAAATCACAAAATAAATTTGGGTCTGTCCATGTCCGCGTTTTTATCCGTTATGTCACCAGTAAGTTGTCTAATCGTCTAAATGTCCAGGATGATTGAGCGGGCTGCTACGGAGCCCACTTGGGTTCACCGCAGCTGAATCACTAGCTAGGCCAGTGTATATGGTAAGTGTACCTGTGATATTCTCCTGGTTATTTCACGTATGTATATTTGCAACTGAAGCGTAATCGTAACCCCTAGGTGTGACGGGGATGGGTCGGAAGACCAGACGCGACCGTGAGGGGATCAAAAAGTTACCCACAAGATGTGGAAAAGCCAACAAAAAACAACCCAGAAAAGAGGGCGAAACAGGCTCAAGACTAGAGCAGAAAAAGAAAAGAAAGACCTCTAGCTCGATAATAAACAAACGAGCTCAGCGAAGAGGGAATATGAGAAAGGTAAACGGAAGTTACTGCCTCAAAGAGGACAGATAGGCAAAAGGAGAGAGGGATCCTAACTCTTTAAATTAAAGAGTTTTCTGCATTTCTTTCAGAAGCAAAAGAAAAGCAGTCCTCTGGCTATACCGTTTACCTGGCTTAGCGTGCATAGAATGACACAAAAGCAAGGCACAGAGAAAATGCCCTGCTTAAGTAGGAGCACGGGCCTGCAGCCAATTAAGACAAATTGGTCTTAGAGAGGAGCGGAAAAAATGACTCGAGTGCCCTCTTGCGGCCAACAGACGCCACAACCGCCAGAAATAACTAAGCCAGCTTGAACCCATGACACTAGGCAATCAATGCTTTAAATTCCTTGGACTCACATTGGATACTAAACCTACATTCGACCACGATATCACCAACACCCATAAATGCTGTCAGCTAAGGCTCTCCACCACCCACAAACTCAAGGCACTTTCCATTGCACCCTAACATCTGCTTCTGCTCTACAAGCGTATCATCCAGCCTATTTTACTTTATTGCTCCCACTGTGTCTATAGTATGCTGACAGACACACAGTAACAATCTACTCCATATTACAGACACTGCCTCCAAGGTTATTGGTCTTCCCACCCCCAACATTTCAGACTCAGTGTAACTCATGGCTGGATCACCCCCTCAACTCATGCTTTTCCATTCTCCCCTCAGGCCGTAGTTACTGAACTCTGAAATGGAAAAGGGCACACTTTGGTAAGAGTTTTGTCCCTATGGCCACATCAGCACTGAATAACCTCCCACATTAATTGTATAACCTGTATGTCTCACCTATGCGTATGTATATAAGTATGATAGGTACTATATGTGTAGATGTCACTTTTGGCTTTATGTATGCGTTTTGTATTGTATGTGTAATCATGTACAGACTGTGAAGGAAAATTTCCTTTTGGAGGTCAATAAAGAATATCTGCTTAATATTCATATTTTAATCTAATTTGAGCTCCTTTTGTAATTTGTTCCAAGATCATGGTGTATAATAACTGAAAGCAGTTTGACCAAGAGCTGAAAAAACTCAAGGAACTTTGAAAGCAACCAATTTAATGTAAGGGTCAAAGGTCCCTTTAGCCCTTTCAATTTTAACAGGAATGAACAGGGGAAATATACTGTAGCAAGCGCAGTAAGGGACAAGCCAGGCGGATCTCGAACAAGACTCATCATCTTTATTGGCGTACTTGAGCAGTTGCAGCAAGGCAAACGTGGAACACCGCACCCCGAGCCAGGGCGAACAGCCCTTTTTATACCCCTCCCAGGCTCTCATATGCAAATATATTGCCGCCCCTTTTTCCACCAATGGGGCACCTGGCAAAACAGCCAATCACAGTACGTCCCCAACAGTGTTAGCTGAGTGGGGCTAGCTAACTCTGCTACATCAGTACATGTCCCTTAGCGGTAGTTAACTGCTACAATACACATCATAAACTGAGAAATAACTTTGATTTAAAGAGTAACTCAAGATAAATTGTAATATAGTGGTGTTGAAATTGTCAATTAATTTTCCTCAATATACTGTATATAGCCTGTCCTATGTTAGTGGAGAAAAGGAATCTTAAGAGCAAGAATGACCTATTAAAGGAAAATATCCTGCTCAATATTCCCAATATGTCAGGAAAAAAATAATTACTATAGTTAATTAATCTAGATAATAAAATCGTATATAAAATCTGTGAACGCTGAACTTTCATGTTTTTAAAAGCTTATGAAAAATTTATATTCTCTTTATGCTCTTTAAAATGGTACCCTCTCAACACTTTTAAAAGGGCTATATGTAACGTTCAGAAAATATAGCAATCAAGTAACATAAGCAACATCTCACACATTCCAAGCTAACGTCGGCATCAGGAACATCACAATATATTTCACATGGGTCGCAGTAGCGTTACGTTACCTGTCCAATAAGAAGAACACCAGATCGGGTTCGCTTTTGATCCCCAACAACAAACGTAGGTCTCTCCGTGGCTGGAATTCCCAGCCGATGTTCACATTTCCATTTTGCCGGTAAAAGAAAGTTATATCGTGCGTGAATGTGGAACGGGACGACTGCAACAGTAATCTACAGAACTGGATGGTAAACACCATGTAAACGTTGCTATGATGATTTGTCGGGATAGTGTTATTATTTTGGAAAGCCACTTGGTGCTGTAAAATCATTGATGAGAAAAGGAGAGCACTCGCTGTTTCATTAATTTACCTTTCCATACCAAATAAGACTGGAGGGACAACAAAACTCCATGTTTCCAAAAAAACCATATCCGGTTTGTCCCTCCACTACGGCATTACGCCAAAAGCTGAGAGAAATGATGTTTTGACCGAATGTTCAGTCGGCGGTTTGGTATTAGTGTTGGCTGGCCGGCTGGAGAGTTAGGACTCCGAGCCTAACAGAGTGGGAGGTGGGCTGATAAAGAGCCCGGGGTGATGGGTGGTGGTCGGCATGCCGACGGGCGAACTCAGGGTTCTGCCCCCAGATACCCATGAGGTATTCCTCATAGTTGTCGTTGTCAAAAAGGGAGTCTTCAAAAAAATCCTGAGTCGCCATGACCGCCCACTGGGTCCTAACTGGCGAGTACCTTCTGTTGCAGGCTGGTGGGGGAAGGACCCAAGCGCAGACAGGAAATGCAAAAACCGGAGTTTAATTAAGGGACAAGGCAGCAATCCGTAGTACAAACAGATAGGGTCAAAAACCGGGGAGACAGGCAATGGTACAAAAACACAGTCCAAGGAGTAGTAAAAGAACAGGCAGGGGTCAGAACCGGGAAGGCACAGCAAAGGCACAAAAACGGAATCCAAAATCAGGGTCGCGAGAACACAGGCAGGGGTCGAAATCAGGGAGGCGTAAGAGGAACAAAAAGAAGACAAAACGAAGATCAGACAACAAAAATAAAATAACAGGGGAAGGACGAGGGATAACAAAAACTCGGAAACTGATACTAAGAAAACAAAGACAACTCAGAAAACTCTAATGACACAAACCAACGGTGAGGAACTTGTGAAGACAGACTGAAATAACAAGGTTTAAATACACAGGGAAGTGTGGGTGGGAGGAGTAAGGAGCTAGACACAGGTGAACACAATAGGAAACAATAATACTATAACGAGGAGGGAAATGACAGTTGCAAGTAGAAACTCAAGATGAATTAGTAATTAGTAATGTTAGTAGCGAACTCTAAAACCCTAATGTTAGTAGGTTAGCTGGTTAGTATTATATACACGTTAGTTTGTTAGCAGGTTAGTATTACATTTAATCTAACAGTATGATTAGTACATTAGTATTTTATAAAAATATTAATAAAGCCAGAAGGAAGAAAACGAGAGAGGAAACCCGAATGTTCCCAAAATCACCAGAATAGTGCAATGACAAAGACAGGGAGTGGAATCTCAGGAAACATGGAACGCAGACTGACAATCGCGAGGGTAATGTGGGAAAATGGGTAAAATAAATCAGGAAAAATAATTACACAGACAAAGTACAGGATCCTAACAATTAGTGTGTAAATTTTCAAACAGGTTACCTGAATGAGAATTGAACGCAGCACATATATCCATGCGATCGGATATTAAGCCATGCTCAGAACTAATATGGAAAGGAAATGAGGTACCATTATTATTTTTAGTTGAATTTACAACCTTCCAAAATTTGTGGATTGTGTACTGTATTTGTTAGTGAGCGCAAGTAAAATTCAGACTTTGCTTTCCTCACAGCAGCAGTGCATTTATTCCGAAACTGCCTGAAGACAAGCCAGTCAAACGGATCATGTGTGCATCTGGCTAAAGCCCAGAATTTATTTCTTAATTGAAATAGTGTGGATAGTTCAGTAGTGAACCATGGACTTGATCTGTCCTTTATCCTCATTTTCTTAAAAGGTGCATGTTTATCTACTACCGAGTTAAAAATATTAATAAAATAGCTCAGAGCCAGTTCAGCATCTGGGATTTGTAGAGTGCAAGAGAGTTCACTATGATAGAGGTCAAAGAGGAAGGCTTGGTCATTAAAGTTTCTAAAATTCCTTTTAATTACCACACGTGGAATCAACTTTTTCTGTCTAACATGCAAGCAATTGGGCAGTGATCACTGATACCAAGGTCAAACACTCGTTACAAAGGTTAAGATCAAGTAAGGTAGATTTATCCATAACTTTAAGATTAGGACGTGTCGGTTCTGTTATTAATTGCGATAACCTTAAAGAACTCTGTTCTAATTTTAATTTATTAGATATGTCGCTTAGCCAGTCTAGGTTGAAGTCACCCAATATCACCATCTCCGAGTTAACAAAAGGAAAAAGTAGTTCTGCTAACTTATCTAGAGAATCAGTTGGAGCCGAGGGAGGCCTATAGATTCCGATCACAACAATGGAATTGTTTCAGCAAATATCGATCTTCAACGCAATAAATTCAAAGTATTTGGTCACTGAAATAGAATTTAGGACGGTAACCGAATAGCATTGCCTTATGTAGACTGCTACACCACCTCCTTTATTAGTTCTATCGACTCTATAGATGTTATAGCCGCTACAGTTAAATCATCAGTTTTTCTGCTTAGCCAGGTTTCAGTGACAATAAAGACATTGGGATCAGTTTGAAATAAGAATGTTTACATGATCCAATTTCTGATGGCTGAGTAAGCTTCTGTCATTGATATGTAATAAATATTTTTTTAAATGCAAGAGGGTCAGTTAGACTATTATCAGAAGATACGGGCAGTGAAAGAGGGTTGAAAATTAATATGTAAAGTGTTAATGCCATGCTCATAAATGTGTTAAATATAAACATAAACATATGCTTTATAGAGGCCTATGTTATAAAATATAATGTCCCCTACTTCCTCTTTATCATCCTTTAAAAACAGGACCAAACATGCCTCTCCTAGGAACACTATGGCCTCATCATAGGTGACAGATTAACACCATTGCCTTGGGACAACATCTCTGAATCACATTTTGTGTAGGAATTTTAGCCTGCATTTTACCGAGACAGAGCACAATTGGCTAGCATTTGCAAACAGCTATGAAAATAAAGCATTTTCACTAGACTATGCCACAAGGCGGTGATGACTGTTGAAAAGAAAATGCATGAACCCTGTATCATCATATACAAAGAAGTGGATTCTCATTAATAACTCAAAAATAAAGGAGGGATATTGTTACCCATGTTAATTCTGCAACTGCCTTGGCTAATGCTCTTTATATTGAGATCTATATATAGTGTCTCCTGCATTTGCAACATTGTTTATTTCACTTGGTGTCTACAAATAATATGATTGACAAGTTGTTTTGGTTGAACTTCCATACACAAAGATGCATCCATGGAGGTAACCAAATATGACTTATGAATCATCAGATTTTCAATTGAAGGAAGCATGGGTCACTTCATGATGGGCCTACATTATTTTGTATAAAAATACAAATAACCTAGTATCCTATCCTAGCCCAGAAGGTCTAGCCAAACATCCCATTTCACCAAACAACTGTTCAAAATAATATAACACAATGATGTAGCCCACATTGGACATGCCTATGACAAATATCACTCGGAGTGAATCAAAAGCGAACTGATAGGAACAAGTGGGACACCGAAAAACACCACTTTTACCCAATGGCAGCTATTTTTAACAGCTCCAACCAACAACAAGAAACTGATTGAGCATGCAAAATTTATCTAAATGGGTACATTCCGCAACTAGCTCTGGTGCAATCGAGTGAAAAGTTTACTGCCACTGTGCAGTAAAACAGCCACAAGATGCGACCAATTGATCACACAAAACACATTGCACTCCAAATGTAATTATAAGATCAATTATTAATGGGACAATGAATGTGCTGATGGTACATCTATTATGGGAATACAACATCATACACATGGCCTAGAATGAGAATAGGCTATGGCATATTGCCACAAGAACACTAGCAAAAAGCAACTTGCCACAAGCTAACAGCAAATTAAATAGTGTTTTTTTTCCCCCCAAAATTCACTCAGTCCAGTTTTGATGAACCATATTTTTTCAAGATGGGAATCATTTTTCTGATGGTTAGAAATTTGTAGTTTTTCTTTTAAAATATTATTCTTAGGGGTTTAAATATTAAAGAAAAAAGTATATTATAAAAAATATATTATAAAAACCATCCTCGGTCATCTCAAACCAAATTTTCAGGAAGGGAAGGTTACATTTGACTTCGAAATATTTTAAAATTGAATATGAATATAAAAATTAATAGTGTGTGTCTATATATAAGTGTATAATCATAATTGCCTTTTGGTATCCAGAATCAATAAAATAAGTCAGAAGAGTGTCCATTTTCCCATGCAGTATGGAAAGCCATGGTCCTGCTGATTCAGACTTCACTTTTCATTTTCACAGGCCTTGTGAAAATACAAGGTCAGTTTCCCATCGCAGTGCTGAGATGCAGGGTGCAGGTGTGGTTAGTTTGGTATATAGTTATCCTTTCCTTAAGGATCACCGTTAGGAGAAACTCCCTACTGTGGTAAAAACCCCAGCCTCCCACTGGAACAATTATTTCTTGTCTTTTTGACATTTGTGGAATGGACAGTTCAGCTGTTACGCACATTACTGACCTGCTTCTCTTTTCTTATTGTGTAATAAAGTATGTTTGGCAGAACCTGTATATTATATAAATTTTATGATTGAGATTATTAGCCTTGGATATTGTATATTGATCAGCACTAGTCTGTCTCTATCCATATCTGAGTCTGAAAGATTATATAATGTGAAGGCTTTAGATCGTTATAAACCTTTCATGTTTTTTGTGTTCACAAGGCATAAAAATTATTCTCTCCAAACACGTCCTGGCATCCCAGTTAAGGAAATTGGCTTGACAACAGAATATTTCTACACTGTCATTTCACCCTTGAGCAAAACTCTCAAGCTTTCAAAACTCTCAATTTCTTTTGTAAATATTTGGCTGCAGAAATGAATGATAAATATGTAAGCTGGGTGCATTACTCTGGATAAGAGCTGTCTTCTCTGCCAAACAAATATGTGAATAATACTTTTTATATAATTTCCTCTTATTTTCAATATAATTTATTCTTTGACATATGTTCAGCACATGTGCTTGATGTTGAGTTACAGAATCTAAAACTGATCTTTTATACCAAACTAAGATAAAAATGTCTTTTGTTTGTCATTTTTAAGTTCATCTTATTTGTATGAACTAGTGCAGTGCCCATTCAAAATGTGCCTGTTTGAAATGGGCTGGACTTTATGGCGTGTGTGACTTTATGGCGTCTTGCCTGGTGTGTGGAGGTTCGCTAGCTTGAGACAATTTCATGCGCTTGGCGTCACGATTTGCAGAGAGTGATGGGCGTTTGGGTATTTCAGGGATTTCTGCGTTGAGCAATATTTGTTCTTGTTTTCCTTGGGTTTAATGGCAGTCGGGCACTGTGACATTAGTTCCGGATTCCGCATTCATAATAGTGGATGGCAAATGGCATAAAGGAAACAAAGCCACACAAAGCCGATTTTTTGACACTGCACTTCCTAGGGTCCTGAGCAATACACCTAGTGAATTTCAACTTCATACAGTGCCCGGTTGTCGAGCAAATCGAAATACAGAGAGCAAAAACACAGCAGACACGATTCCAGCCTTTATAGTTAGATGCCTGTGAGATGCCTCACATGAGCACACAGATTCAACCACCACATTTCTATGGTTGGAGATACTCAGATCACTCCCAAACATTGGCCTCAAACATATAAAGATGTCAGCTGACATTTTCTAAGCTGACATCATTAGAAGGCAAGGCACTGCCTGGCAGGGCAACCGTAGAGTATAATGATTGGGGAACTGGGCTTGTAGATCTGGGGTTGTGGTTTTGATTCTAAGTTGGGCTGATACCATAGGGGATAAAAAAACTTTATTTTTTTATCCCCTACCCCCTACCCCCTCAAAAAGGCATGTGCCTTTTGCCAGGTCGACGTTGTAAATAAGAACCTGTTCTTAATTGTCTTGCCTGGTTAAATAAAGGTAAAATAAAAAATAATAAAATTGTAGTTCAAGTACTTTACCTGAACTGCTTCAGAGAAATATCCAGTTTTATAAATTAATCGCGTATAAAAATGCATTCTTGTTAAGTCGCCATCAATAAGAGCTTCTTATAAATGCTGTAATTTAATTTATTATTCTTAATGACTCGGAAACACTGGAAATGCACCGTGCCAACGTAAACTCTCAATGAGCGGCGGCAGCAGCAGGATTGTACAACGCAAGTGCGGTAAGCCTACCTGACAAGACAGGTGTAGAGGTAAAGTGTAACATTACAGCCTTAACTACCAGCCCCATTACTGCATCATTTACTGAAGAACATAGTCAAACTCTGCCAAAGCCTACAAGTTTTATTATTTTTTATAAAAACAATACAAAGTGATTCGTGCAATATTTTTCTTTGAAGGAAAATGTCTTGTGTCGAAGAAAATGGAAGTTCTGTGTATTTGGATTCAACTTAAGTGAAAGCACAAATTTGAGAGAGCCCAATGATAAACAAATGTGATAACCGACAAATATGTATTTCATCACCTTGTGACAACTGTAAGGCCTTGGAGATGCCACACCCCCTCTGTTGATGTCAGTTTTTAGTCTTAAAATTGTAGTAGATTTTAATATTCCAGGAAGTACACTGTAAATTCACAAAAGGGTGACGATGCTTTTGAGCCGGTTAAACTGTCAGTACTTGAATCTGTTGTATTTTCTGTTACTTCATTTTCAGTGTTATTCGTGTGTCTTTGTTTTCATTCCTCCGTCTCCCATCCATGTGCTTGTGTTTTCACTTCCTCACTGTGTCAGCCCCGCCTCTCGTCTCTGCTCCTGATTACCTATGTGTTTCACCTGCCCCGCTACTCACCTGTTTCTCGTTTGCTTGTGAAGTCTTGTGTATTTAAGTTCCACTCTGTTCTTTGTGAGTTTGTCACAGTTGCCATCTTTTCCCTTTTTCGCTACAAGACTTTGTCTGACCCATGTTTCTGCTAGTTTCCCGTTTCCCGTTTGCCTGTTTTCCGTGTTCCTGACTTTTGTTCCGAAAGACTTCGCCTTTTGGATTGTGTTTCGTACTTTTACAGTGACGTCCTGGTTTTTGACTACTGCCTGTTTCCTGACTTTGCTTGGATTGTGTTTTTGTACTTTTGCTCTGTCTACTGGTTTTGATCTCTGCCTGTCCTCTGACCACGTCTTCGGCTCATCCTGGGTTTCGACCCAAAAATAAACTGTTTATTGAGTCCTTACCACATCCCTGACAGTTAGACAGTGTACTCTCTGGGTCAGGCATATTTAAATTCTGTTGTCAACATAAATTTCATTTCTTTAATTTTATGCAAAGGGGGCTCAATACAGCATGTGCCAGATTCTCAAAAATGATTACAAATTACCACCGGCAATAAACATTGATTTTTAAAAGATGACCTGAAACCTGGTAGTAATGCGGAACAGTCTATTTCACAGTCACAGGTATTCGATGTGTAAACTTGTTAATGACCATGGCAGCTATCATAGTTACACGAGCAAGACAACACAAGCATGTTAGGGTTGTAAGTGGATGGTCTGTACCACTATACTATATACTTCTATATATATAAAAGGACAAAGGGATATTATATATTTGCATACTATATATTGCCTGGGAAAGGGAAATCCCTTTGTCCTTTTTTGTGTGCCAAAGGAAAGTATTCTTCAGCTGTACATCATTCCCTCTGTAACAATAGCATCCCCTCCCCTAATTCTCAAAGATATCCATTTTTCATGATTGCAAGTGGTTTAAATCCAACCTAAACACTCCATAAATTGGGAGTTGAGCAACCTGAGAAAAAGCTGTTTCCTTTCCCATGATATCATGCCTTGATGCTGGCTGATCTACACGTTATTTGCACAGTACAGTTCACTAGGGACCTGAAACTGTCCAAACACCAGTTTGCTGTGAAGATAGCCAACAAATCTTACAGCTGATTTGTGTTAATCTCTGTGAAGGAGATGCAAATAATTGCACGTGTCCGTCTTGGCCTTAAAACCTTCACAGATATGAAGGTAATTCAAGTCCTAAAGGGCTATAGTGTCTTGTAGTTTGTGTGGATTCCTCTCAATCAACAGCCAATTTAGACCTTGAAAGCAAGGTGTGCAGAACCAGTGACTTGAAATAATCATTTAAGTGCTGAAACGTTCAAAAAACCAGCAGTCTCTGCAGTACTCAGGGGAAGCATGGCCTGACATCCACTACATTACCAAAACTAATCCTGATATAGTTGTTCCAAGCCTATGATGGAACAAAAACACAAGCACACTTCCCATTTAGTTTTACAAAAAAAAGGTTCCTTTGACATTTTGTCTACTCTCTGGCAAGAATCCTGGGATCAGGAAATTAAGAAAAAATTACAATTTCTTTCTTTAAAAGGACAACATTTTGTTTTCCCGTTGTGTAAATGCCGGGATGAACACACTGCAATCCTAGGATACAAGAATGGGAAACGCTCCCAAAGAGGAATGTTTTGCCCAAGAAAAACAGCTGGGGAATATCCAACATATCAAGAGCTCCAATGTAGAATTAGTAAGAACTTTCAAATGCAGTTTTGCTTCCAGACCTTCATTACAGTATGAATCATACAATTTATCACATTCAGCATAATCTGAGATTAACTCCAGGTATCTTATTGGACAGACTGGCCTCCTACACCTACACGAGTCCTCTGGATGAACTCTAGTGTTTAAATGCAAAACTGGAAGGATATCCCATGAAAATTCATTCAGGACACTTAATTTGTTTAATAAATATCCCATTAAGTAACCCATTAAATGGACTCTGAATTTCCTCATCCCATTGTTTGATCATCCTAACAAAGTGCTTGGCTGGCAAAGTGTTTTAATACATAGCCATTATCCCAGAAAACTTTAGAGGAAGTGTTCTAGAACTTGACAGCTGAGATAAAACATTGGCTCAAATGTCCCTTGGGTGGAGTGTGCACTATTTACACACAATTTGGTTATACGGGCAAGACTGTATGACTGAAACGGCAATTAATGGAGAACACAGACCATAATGTGTTGGAGACCATAAATGTGAAAAGCAGTCATGCCAGCATTAAACCACAGAAAACTGTCATGCTCCCCTTCATTGCTTCAAAAGCTAGCCTGTAATTTCATATTTCTGTGGTTAAGGATTAACTCTACAAGTCGGTTTTGTCAAAAGACGTGCCTTTAAATGTTCACATCCCATTTATTGCAACCTTCATGGCTATGGCTACACTAGTCACTTCAGCGCGACTTCTATGTGACTTCTGGCATCCGATATCGCTAGGCTGCATTAAGTGACAGGTCTGGACGCGAGCAAATATGATTTTGTCCTCATTGGGATCGGATCTGCCAAACCACTTTGGCGAGGTGGCTTAGCACACTGAGATCGGAATTGTTTGTAGTCTGGACATAATCAGACTTCTCAAAACGCATTCACCGGAAAAACGTCTTTAAACACGCCCATATAGGCTCTGAGATGAGTACGCTGCACAGAACTGTTCTGTGGTACGCTGACAGTAAAGACGAGGCTGTAGCTGTTCACAAATGTGATTGAATGTGTGCTTTCGCATGTGGAAATTGAGCACCCAGTTGGAATCCGTGAAATCATGCACAATATGTTTCCACCAGTGCTGGCTACATTCATGAACCCATAGCCTCCTCTCCACCGAAACAGCTGTTGCACCCAGAAATGCAATTGCAATTGCACTCGCATTAATAGCATGCCTCCGCTGCTGCCTCCTGATCAGTGCACGCCTTCGCAGGCTCTACCTCGACTACACAATCTGAACAAAATAAAAAGAAGCACACCCGCACGAAGACCGGACGCCATTTTCCAGGAAGTGTATAGCTAGTGTTTAAATATTGCGCAGGGAATGAAATCCGAACTGCGATCTGATCACGGGAGGTTGCATTGAACTGTCAAGTATGGACGCAACTCAATCTGATCTGGTGTGATCGGATGTTGGGATTCCGATTCCAGAAGTCGCATGAAGTGACCTAGTTTAACCGTAGCCTTTGTCTGCCGTGTCAGCTGGCTGCTCAGCCGTGGTTCCCAAAACTTCACCCCCCCCCCCCCCCCCCACCCACCCTATGGACCACAATAAAAAACAATAACAATGTTGCTTGACCACAAGTATACTACTAGTATACCTAAACCGCATAAGGTATATGGTTATGGAATTGGACTTGTAACCTCAGAGCTTCCATTCTCAGACAGCCAGGTCACTGCTGTTGTACTCTTGAGCCAGGTAGCCTACTTAACCTGTATTGCTTCAGTAGATATCCAGCTGTATAATTGTATGTAAAGGAAGCTTTGTACGTTAAGGCCCTGCACGGACAGGTCATTGATACCCAACCGGACATGTAGAAAGAAATGTAGAAAGAAAAAAAAAAAAAGAAGCATACTGGTAATTGCTTAATGTGAGAGCGCTTGAATAAAATTTTCAAGTTCTAGGCCTTACCAGACATAACAATGTCAGTTGCAAACATACTACCAAAAAGATCAAAACACTTTTATGATGGCCATTAAACCAGTAGCAAACCATTTTTGTGACAATAGTGGATAGAAAAAAGATAATAGTGATGGCTCGGTACTGGCTCAGTGCTGGTTTAATGATGGCTCAGTGCTGGTTTAGTGATGGCTCGGTGCTGGTTTAGTGATGGCTCAGTGCTGGTTTAATGATGGCTCAGTGCTGGTTTAGTGATGGCTCGGTGCTGGCTCAGTTCTGGTTTAGTGATGGCTCAGTGCTGGTTTAGTGATGGTTCGGTGCTGGTTTAGTGATGGTTCAGTGCTGGTTTAGTGATGGTTCAGTGCTGGTTTAGTGATGGCTCGGTGCTGGTTTAGTGATGGCTCGGTGCTGGTTTAGTGATGGCTCGGTGCTGGTTTAATGATGGTTCAGTGCTGGTTTAGTGATGGCTCAGTGCTGGTTTAGTGATGGTTCGGTGCTGGTTTAGTGATGGTTCGGTGCTGGCTCCATGAAGGCTCAGTGCTGGCTACATGAAGGCTCAGTGATGGTGCTTCTGAACTTTGGCTCAATGGGATTCAGTGGCATACTGTAGGTCAGTAAGAGACCTAGGTGGCACTCTGCCTGGGCGAGGGATGAACGGCCGGCCTCTGACACATTCTGCAGATAAACAGTCTCCAGTCTGGACAGCCAAGCTGGGGAAAAAACGCAATAAAATGAGTCATCTGGACACACACATCAGTCACATCCATGAGCCAGTCTGGGATGCTGACCCTACTTCCCCTCTGTGTGGGCCAGGCAACAAGGAGGGATAAATAATCTCTGCAATGTCTCATAAATACTCCCCTTTTTTAACCAAACAGCAAATTCAGCATAATGGCCATGGACAGCCATGAGTGCTGCTGTGTGTCACAGTGGAATCTTACTCTGCATCTTATCTGATGGATATAGTATAGTCAGCACAGTTTACTACTACATAAGAGGGGGTGGGGGGGTGAACACTCAAAACATTATGAAGGCAATATATATTTTACAGCATAAAGCATATAATATAAATTGTATTGATATGCTTTGTATAGTAGAATGTAATTTTACAATGGATTCTAAAATATATAGATATATCACCCCACTCCTTAATGCCTTACTCCAAACACATTACTCACTGAAAAGGAAGTGCTTTGTTCTGGCAGGGGAACCTGGGAGTCAAGGACACATTTTAATAACAAAATGCCTTTATCCGATTACTTTTCCTCTTCTAATCCCTGGGTTGGACTTCAGTGGAAAGATGTGGTTCTGTCCAATATCAGAGGTGATAAAGGACTTGGACATCTGAGACAAGTGTAATTCATACTGGCTTCTGTCTATATACCTTCAATTTCTACAGTTTTTTTAGATCAGTGTGATAAAATCTGAAAATGATTATATAAATGTGACCCGCTCTGCAATAATGAGTCGGATGTCGCATATTATATTTACACGTACAGGGCGATTGAATGTTGTGGGGTTTTTGGGGTTGTGATTTTTTTTTCTGAAAAATACAATTATTAGTAGTTTTTTTGCTTCTTTTATATCCATATTCTCAGATAAAACTGAAAGAAGTATTGATTTTGACTCCTAAAGTTGTTTTATTAAAGGATTTTGTTAATTCTTTTGTTTCAAGTTAATTCTTATGTTCGCTGTGATGCGTAAAATTTGCAATGTTTTGCCCCTCATGCGATCGTCTTTATATTCACCCCCGTGTTTCATTTTTGGTATCAATGGAATGGAAATGATTTAATCGTTGACTTGACACGTACATGGAAGCGTAGCGTCGATATCGTACGCAAATGTACGTGCACATGACCGTATTCTCCGAAGCTTCGTCTTGTTTTTTTATTTCGCTTTGAGCAATTTTTACAGTTTTTCCTGAGCAAAAGTTATTGTGTTAGTGTTGGTTTTGAAAATCAATTGAAAATGGCTCAAATAATGAAACCTGGGCAAGGGAAGAGAGCAGCTAAAATATATTATTTTGAAAAATCATAAAAAATCAATGCAATACCCTAGAGCGCTCCACCAATACACCAATTTGAAGCTTATTTCATGAATAACTCCCTTTTTTGTTTTGACCACATCAGACTCATTTTTGTAGAGCAGGTCACAAATATTCACACATGCATGCAAAACCTAGGGATAAGCGTGCTTATTGGGTGGGTCACTTCATGCTTACATCAGAGTCTATCCTGGGGGCTTTCCTTTGCTTTGATTTATCATTTCCTGGCACATGCCATGAGGTGAGAGTGTCTGTGCAGGATGGAGCAAAGAAAACCCACACCAGCACTGAATATCCCAATCATCATCTGGATGGCCTGTTTTTTCTTCAGCCTATCAGTCATTCAATAACATTTTATTCATTGGTCTCAAGAGTGTAATTGGTGAGCAACAGTGACCCTATTTTACTTCAAACAACACTGGATGTTTAACAAATGTAAATAAATATTATTTCATCCTGGATATTCACTTCAGAGCACACATCAACATTTTCAGTGTAAAAATCAACTCTTATGGACTACGTTCTAACTAATAGAGCACGTATCTATTGGAATCTTATAAACCCTGTTAGAGTTGGTTTAACACAAGGAATTTTGCTGTTTGCTGCACTGCAAGGAACTATGGAAGGCATTCATATACGGCTCTGGCTCATCTGGGACATTATGAAAATGTACTCAGTAAAATAAATGTATACGTTATATGCAAAAACAAGTATCTGATCTTAGTATTTAAAAGGCAATATAATTTTATGATGCTGCACATAATGCAATAAAAAAGGCATAGCAAAACATGTTTTAGAAGCACTGGTAGCAGCTGGCCTTAAATAGATCCTTTAAACAGTATGATTGATCGCCCCAAAATTAAATATTTGACACATTTTCCTCATGAGAAGGGGCGATATAAAAGCTCGCTCTCACCCGAGGATAATACCTGAGGACAAACACCTGAGTGCTACTTGACCTTCTGCCCTGACATCTTCTCAGCCGGACACGGTTGTCTCGTCAGCTGTTTTTGTTCATAGCACTTTGTGGGGGGAACTTGGCGTTGAGTGTTGTTCGGGGGACTGGAACAGACCAGACGGCCCTAAATCAGCAGTACCCTATCAACCGGGGTCAAGAGTTTCAAGCTGTTTTGGTGGAGCTCCATCAGTGAAATAAGTCTCTTTCTACAAATTCAAAAGTTCAATCTGTGTAAAACAAATGTGCTTTTGTGTTGTATAATTGGTTCTGACCACTGTCGTACATTTCTCTGGAAAGCATGCAGTGAAACTCCCATCATAGCATATTCTTTGGGTCACCCAAAATACATATGATTGAACAGAGAGAAAACAGTTATAATTCATTTGGTCATATATCTCTCTGTTCACCAGACCTAGGTCAAATACATATTTGTGATACTTTAACTCTTTAGTGCTGGTGAAATCTAAAAACACAAATCCCAGAGTATTTTCAATGAAACATGTTTCTGAATAAAATATAAATTTGTATTGGAATGTTCTGTATAGTAGAATCTCATGTATGAATTTTGGTGAAAATAGATGTTTTCGAACTGTCAGTCATGTGCAGGAATGAATTTTACGAGTGAAAAGGGGTTAAAGCATTTCATAGGTATTTGACGCAGTTTTACTGTTCTCAGAAGACTCAGCAGTTAAAGACATCTTTCTAAAACGTATTGCAAGAGTAGCACTGAGTCTGTGAGGTCAAAGAGTACTCAGTCTCCCAGCACAACCAGTGGCTGCGTCTGCCAGTCTTTCCCTAAAATTCAGGGCTACACTGTGTTGAAATTTACTATATATCTGATGACTTTTAAAAATGACAATAAGAACATTCCTTGCCCAAAATCCTTGTTTTCATTTTGCTAGCCTGAGGGCTCTGAGTGATGGAGTGAAGTGATGGATCATACAGCTCCAGGCAAGATACAATTTTCAGGTTCAGGTCTGCCTTACCATACTGCAGATGCATGCACTTCCAACATCCCCTTGCCCAAATACGAGACACAATGCAGTGACACACACTAAGGTGACCGGATTTAATATTGATGACCAGTAGGCTGGGGATAGGGGGTTGTTAAGTGTAATGTTATTAATTTAAAGATATTTAAGGCTGGATATTTATTCTTCAAAGTGCTATATTCGGGACAAAGGGTGCCAAGGTAGCGTTCACTTTTTACTGCTTTTGTAAAAATAATTTTACAAAAGCAGTAAATTATTTTCTCGCTTTTACAAACAAGGGCATAACAATGGTAAAAATAATGGATGTCTCAGATTACACGCCAGTGCAGAATCTATCTTATCTAACGTCTAATTTCTTAAATTGGCCATATGTTAATACTCACCTTTATGTGGGTTTTTAGATTAGTGTTTGTTGTGGAGTTGGTTTGCAATTTTGTGGAGTTGGTTTGCAATTTTGGTTTGCAAAGCTCACATGTGAAAAGATTTTTATTTTTTTTTGTTCTGTTGAGTTAGTATTAAGTATTTGCTTAAATAGGGCAATGGTTGTTCCCCTTTAGGGCAGTGATTGCGTGAGCAATGCCTTCTTTTTCGCACAAGGGGTGAAACATTTTGCATGAATATTGAAAAGTGATTGAAAAGTGAAAACCAACCCCAGCAGACCCTGTGGCTTTTCATGGGTAAGCGCAAACACTACAGAATTAGGTTGTATCATTGAGGCAGGAAGAGAATATTCCGGATGCATGAAATACATGACAATCAAACTGAATGATGAAAATACGTTTTTCAGACCATCGGGGGCAGAACATGATAATGAAAACTCTCGTGACTGATAAGACTGCTGTATGAATTCTCATAGAGATCTCAACATGGTATGAAATGAGTAAAATAAGGCATAATGCAGGGTCTGCGACTGTGGTCCTGGAGGGCTGCAGGGTCTGTGACTGTGGTGCTGGAGGACCGCAGTGTCTGTGACTGTGGTGCTGGAGGGCCGCAGTGTCTGTGACTGTGGTGCTGGAGGACCGCAGTGTCTGTGACTGTGGTGCTGGAGGGCCGCAGTGTCTGTGACTGTGGTGCTGGAGGGCCGCAGTGTCTGTGACTGTGGTGCTGGAGGGCCGCAGGGTCTGTGACTGTGGTGCTGGAGGGCCGCAGGGTCTGTGACTGTGGTGCTGGAGGGCCGCAGGGTCTGTGACTGTGGTGCTGGAGGGCCGCAGGGTCTGTGACTGTGGTGCTGGAGGGCCGCAGGGTCTGTGACTGTGGTGCTGGAGGGCCGCAGGGTCTGTGACTGTGGTGCTGGAGGGCCGCAAGGTCTGCGACTGTGGTGCTGGAAGGCCGCAGGGTCTGTGAGGCTTCATTGTTATTCAGCACTTGCTTCATTGATTAAGCCAGTTTCTTACACAGTTAACACACTCCAACCTGGTTTCTTAAGTTTAAATTAGTTGTACATTTTAAGGTGAAAAGAAGACGCCCCTCACCTCATGGTTATTTAGGATCACACAGTTGCAGACCCCTGTATAATGTGCAGCTAGCTTCTGTGTTTGTTTCATGCACAGAACTTATGTGAAGAACTTTGTCCGATTTAAAATAAACCACTGAGGACGATAATTTGTCTGTTGCTTGTAATCGCATTTAAACATCCCTTACTGTGTAACTGGACAGTACAGAGCCCCTCTGCTGTGTTTTATTGGGCTGATGGATAGCAGTGTACGTCCACATACGGAAGAAATAGGTCAGTTATTTCCATATCACAGCTGGCTTGTGTGCACAATGTTGATTTAGAACATTTTTCCTCCAAATGTTGCTGATGAATATATCTTTCTGACAAAGAGTTGGCCACAGGGACAAATGGAAATTAAGCATTATATTTTGATTAAAGACAAGCTGGGAAAAAAAACCCTAATTGGCAGGAACAATACAGATGACCTTAAAAAACTTCTTGGTACGTGTATTACAGACCTTTTTAAGCATTTATTTGTTTTTACTCTTAATTGTAGAACAGCCTTACCAATAAAGCCATTCTGCATTCTCCACATGTAGCACACAGTGTTAATGTTAACAGATTATTCTAACCCCTCAGATAATAAAGGATATATCGCATCCTTTAACATGTTCCCTCTAATTACTGAAGGAAAATGCAGCAAGTCAGCTAATTATTTTGTAGTTTGGCAGCATATTTAATTTTATTACACAAAATACAACACAGTCAATCTTTCTCTCTCATATCCCCTACAAATTGGAGTATGGCTAAGACTATGTAATTAACTCGCACACAGAGGAGTAAAAATAAATATATCTGATAATAACTGATATCATAGATACTGAAACATGCATTTTGAATGTAATATTTCACAGCATAATTTTTGCACTGGTGCTGGGGTAACTGATGCAGATCAAATTCTCATGAGTAATAGATCCACATCCCTCACATCCGGCAGGCGGCAGGGATTTGAAGAAGGGAAATAAAGCAGGAAAAAAGATAAACCCTGAAAAAAACCTGAGAACAGACCATAAAAGGAAGGGTCAATAATAAAGATATGTGTCGTGACATATTTCCCAATCATAAGCTTTACTCTCCTGTCAGGAAACCAGATGTCATTCTTTCTCCTGTGCTGCCTTGTGGTTCGCCTCAGTTTCAGTGCCAGTGACCATGTTAGCCCGTGCGTTTGCTCACGAGAAGCGTGAGGAGAGTCTGCACTGGTATGAGTGCTTATGTCTGCCAGTTCTCTAGCGGTCATCTGGCATTGCTAATTTACCACGAGTGTGGTGAAACAAATCCTGTAAAACAGTCCAATGTCTTGCAAACCTGCTTTTGTGGAAAGGAAGATTGTGTGCGATATGAGTAAGATTTTTGGCTACCGGGCTGGCCCAAAACAAGAATATTGTTGTGGACCCAAGGTGCTCCAACAAAAAAAAAAAAACTTGAATTGTTTGACTGATGGATGGTTGTGGCCCTAAACGACTGCATAACAGTGTTTATATAAGCCAGCGGGCAGCTCTACCTGGCTGGAGTGTTTCTTGCACTTATAAGATTTTTACACTATTTTTCCTTATGTGGCATCCATCCCGCAAAGGAAGGATCTACAGTGTCCTCCATAATGTTTTCTCTGCCATATTTGTCTCTGTACTCCACAATTTTAGTTAAATTTACTTTGAATTCACATATGGTTAAGGTGCAGATTCTCAAAGGGTATTTATATATATATATATATATATATATAACCCCCCCCCCCCCCCTCATATGTAAATGAAAGTTGTCATGTTTTAGTATATTGTAACATATCCTTTGCATGCAATGACTGCTTGAAGTCTGTGACCCATAGAGATCACCAGGTGCTGAGTATCTTCACTGGTGATGCTCTGCCAGGCCTGTACTGCAGCCATCTTCAGTTCCTGCTTGTTGCGTGGGCTAGATGCTTTTAGTTTTTTCCTCAGCATATGAAACGCATGTTCAATTGGATTCAGATCAAATGATTGACTTGGCCAGTCGAGAGTTCTCCAGTTATTGGCTTTGAAAAACCGCCTTAGCAGTATGTTTGGGGTCCTTGTCTTGCTGTAGGATGAAGTGCTGTCCAATGAGTTTGGAGGCATTAGCTTGAACTTCAGTAGATAAGATGTTTCTGTACACTTCATAATTATTTCTGCTGCAGCTATCAGACTGTTGCATCATCAATGAAGACGTGAGCCAATACCTGTGGCAGCCATACATCCCCAAATCATAAACCCCCCACCACCATGTTTCACAGAGGAGGTGATTTGGATCTTGGGCAGTTCCTTTTGATCTCCACACTTGTGCAAAGTGCCTTCAGTCTGATTCAAGTGGATCTTGGTCCCATCTGCCCACAAGACCTTTTTCCAGAACTCTGCAGGCTCTTTTAGGTGGTATTTAACAAACTGTGTCCTGGCCATCCTGTTTTTGCGTCTATCTAGTGGTTTGCATCTTGCAGTGTAGCCTCTGTAGTTCTGTTCATGGAGTCTTCTGTGGACAGTAGTCACTGGCACACCCAAGCGTGCCTCCTGAAGAGTGTTTCTGATCTGTCGGACAGGTGTTTAGGGTTTTTCTTCATTATGGTGAGATTCTTCTGTCATCAACTGTCGGTCTTCCTTGGTCTACCAGACCCTTTGTGATTACTGAGCACACCAGTGCTCGCTTTCTTCTTAATGATATTCCAAACAGTTGATTTTTGGCTTCCTTGACTTTAATTGGCACAACGTTATGGTGCCCTGAAATGGGGGGGGGGGGGACTATGTATAAAAGGTGCTGTAATTTCTACAGGGTGAAAATAAAATGTATAAAATACCCTTTAATAAAAGCTGAGAATGCACTTTAACCACATGTGAATTGTTTGATTACAAATCAAAAATTGTGGAGTACAGAGCCAAACCAAGAAAAAATAAGTCTGTCCCAAACATTATGGAGGGCACTGACGAGCATTAAATTGATAAAATAGACTAGGGGTCCCCAACTCTGGTACTGGAGAGCCCCCAGGGTCTGTTGGTTTTTGTTGTTACTCAGTATTTATCAATCAATTATAGCTGCTGATTACACAGCTCACCTCACCCGGTTTCTCACATGGTTTCTTGGTTCTCTAATGATTGTTAATTTTAAAGGTGAGAATAAAAACTGGCAGATCCTGTGGCTCTCCATGACCAGTGCTGAGGCAACTGAGAGAGCCTATCCACAATTATACACTATCCACGAGATCCATACCATTCAAATTAGACACTGCTCTAGTCAAATGCCCTCCACTAATTACAATGTACATGCAGTTGTTTTGTGATATGTATAACGTACAATATCAAACCAATAAGATCAAGCCAACCTCATATGGAAAACAGTTTTTTATGTATTATGGTTGAATGTTCCTGAATGTCGCTACATCTTGCCCCCCCCCCCCCCCCCTTTTTTTTTTCTTTTGGTTAAAAATGCATAATATATATCTATGTTCCTGCATGTCAAGGGTCTGTTCATTTAGGCAATGTTATTTGCAAGCCCTTATAAAAATGTAGCCTGACATGATTACATATGGGGTGGGGTACAGTAAATGTACTCACTCATTACGTAGATTGTGGGTTTAGAAAGTTCTGGAACCCCTGATGTAGGGATCACTTTAGAAGTGGTTGTTATGGTAACTGCTACAGCAATTCTGCAATTTCAAGTGCAGGACCTCAGCTGGGGCTCAGCTCCATGGCGACAGTTTCGGGGTCACATGAGTTTGAGGCAGAGTATTAATGAGACGGATATTTTACCACAATATCTTTTCATTAAAATAAAGAAATAAAGGATACATTTTTATTCTTTAAGGAACACATTTCCCAAATGTACCCTGAAAGTACAATAATGTTCTATATGGGTACTAATGAGCACCTTTTCAAACAAAAAAGGTAAATTGTGCCCCTAGCCAGCAATAAATAATTAATGTACCTATAGTGTACCACCCCAGTGACAAGCCTTTGTACCTTTGTCTTCTGAGAGTGTACGTACTATTGAAATACTAATTTCTCTAACTCAACATGCCATTTTGCTATGTAAACAATTTTGTACAAAAATGGTACAATTAAAATAAAAAATAATGTTATCTTTAATGTTCTGTGTTTGAAATGAAATGTCTATCCCATGACTGGGTACAAACTTTCAAATCCTTGTCCACATAACCTCATCTTCAATAAGTTCCATGATTCTCCAGAACAAACCAAGTCAAGCATGCAATCCTTTGTTTTAACCTCCTCTTAAATCACTCTGTCAGAAGGCATATTTAATTTATGTTAAACCACATCAGTTTTGTTTTTCATGATTTGGCCCTTCCAAAACCACTAAAGAAACAAAGAAAAGCGCTCAACACTGCCTTTGTAATATAAGCCCTTGGACTGCCATTGTCAGTCATGCTAAACTCAGGGAGAGGGCAGAAATCTTGAACATTTTAATGTAAGCATGACACATTTGTATGGACGAAGTAGAGAGATTGTCAACCCAATTGTATCCTATTTCCTCGATAATGACGGATTCCTTCTAGCAAAACAGCTGTGGGGCATTATGAGGGAAGTTTTCGTCATGTACGACAGACAGGCTGTACCACTGCAGAAATGCTACACCCCTGTCATAAACCCAGGGGCCAAAAACTTCAGACGTTACCAAAACTTTATTTCCCCTTCTGAAAACTAACCTTTCAGAACGAAATGTAGATAAGTGCCGTCTCCTGACTTTAGTACATATTTGTTTCTCCACTGGAAGCACGTTTGTTTAATCTGTGCTACTTTATACACAGATTCGTGCTGAGTGGTTACTAGACTGTGCAGATCAGGGGCAATTGAATGTGAGGAATGCAGTAGCTGGTCTAACACACAGTGTGCTGCCTGCTCTGGTACAATCCAACATCCTGAGAGACAACATAATGAAAATACCACCAACAGCAATTAGGGCACCCACACAAAAGGGGTGCAAACGCTCAGTACCCACTAGCTGCCTGCTAGCAGCATGGCTGTTGTTGGCGCACCTGCGGTTTGTACATCGGTACTACAGTGGTCTGCTTGTGGACTGTTGAGGTAAAACGAGTGAAATGAGTATCAGCTTTTAAAAGACTAACTTTCAGGAGAAAGTTACAGTCAGGACTGTAACTTTCAGGAGAAATCTCCGCACTCTCTCGCACTCCTCTCTCTCTACCTCTGCTCTCTCTGCACTTCCTCCTCTTGCATCTTTTGTTAATTTGCCTATTGATGTTGCCACCTCCACCTTTAACTCAGTCTCTTGACTCACTATGTCCTCTTGTCTCCAAACCAGCTCGATCATCACCCCCCTGCCTGTGGCTGACGGATTCTCTCCGATCCAGCAGAACCACGCTGCGAGCCGCTGAGAGAAAGTGGAGGAAATCCAGATCCCCAGATGATCTGGCCTCGTATCACACTCTGCTGGCAGCCTTCACATCAGCAACTACATCTGCTAAGACTTAATTTTTTCAGTCAAATTCAAAATGAATGCATGTGTGTCTAACCCATGTAAACTCTTTTCCACCTTCTCTTCCCTTCCAACCCCCCTCACCCTCTTACCTCTCTACAGATGACTTCCTGATCCACTTTGAGGAGAACGTAGCCATGATCCGAAACTCCATGCATCCAGTGATGCCCCATATCCCCCATAATGAACCCACCGCTACACTTTCGTCCTTTAAGACTCTGGAGGACACAGATGTACTCCAACTTGTAACACACCAGCATGCAACCACCTGCGCACTGGACCCCATCCCTTCAGCAATCCTCCAGTCTATATCCGATGAGGTCCTTCCATATCTCCTGCATTATCAACACCTCCCTAACCTGTGGCTATGTTCCTGCTGTTTTCAAAACTGCATGTGTTACCCCACTCCTTAGAAACCTAGCTTGGACCCCTCTGATGTCAGAAACTATCGTCCTGTATCTCTCCTGCCCTTCCTGTCCAGAGCTCTTACACGAGCTGCCCTTAACTAACTGTCTGTTTTTCTCCACCAGAACAACCTGCTCGATCCTCATCAGTCCGGCTTCAGAACCAGGCACTCTACTGAAACTGCACTCCTGGCTGTGACCAAACTCCTGATCTCCACACTGGCTGAGATGGGCATCTCTGGAACTGCTCTCTCTTGGTTTACATCCTATCTCACAGATAGATTCTACTAAGTCTCCTGGAAGGGCTCTGTCTCTGCACTTCATCCACGTTTTTACAGGAGTCCTGCAGGGATCTGTACTGGGTCCTCTGCTGTTCTCCATTTACACTAAGTCCCTTGGTTTGGTTATTTATTCACATGGCTTCTCTTACCATAGTTATGCTGATGACACTCAACTCTTCCTCTCTTTCCCTCCCCCTACCCCACAGGTTGAGGAGAGGATATCTGCTTGCCTGGCTGACATCTCTGTGTGGATGTCTAGCCATCACCTGAAGCTCAACCTCGACAAGACTGAGCTGCTCTTCATGCCATACGAGACCTCCCCGCTTCTAGACCTGTGTCGACGGAACTATAGTGACTGCCTCACGCTCTGCAAGGAACCTGGGGGGTGGTCCTGGACAACCAGCTGGACTTCAAAGAACACATCAGGGCAACAGCACGGTTCTGTAGGTTCCTCCTGTACAACATCAGGAGGATTCTGTCATACCTGACCACCTACTCCACCCAGCTTCTTATACAGACTATAGTCACCTCACGTCTGGACTACTGCAACCCCCCTTCTCGCAAGCCTACCAGCCTGCGCCATTCTGCCCTACAACGCGGCTGCTCGGCTTGTGTTCAACCTTCTGAAGTTCTCACACGTCACCCCCCCTGCTGAGGTCACTCCACTGGCTGCCGGTCGCGGCCAGGATCAGGATCAAAGTTCTGACCCTGGCTTACACTGTAGCCAAAAGGTCAGGCCCCTCCTACCTACAGGACTTAATCCAGAACTACGCTCCTGCTCAACCACTTCGCTCTGCTGCTGCAGGGCGACTTGCACTTCCCTCCCTCTGTGTTAACAGCTCTCGCTCGTCCAGACTTCTGAGCTTTTCCACACAAGCTCCCCAGTGGTGGAACGAACTCCCCACTCTGCTGCGCTCAGCTCAAACACTGTCTGTTTTCCGTTGTGGTCTGAAAAGGCACTTTTTCAGACTCCACCTCGACTAAACTTTTGCTTGTTTTCCATTTAACTTGTGTTTTTTTTGCTATTTTAAAGTTCAGAATGTATCGCTGTGTTCTCTGTTCATTACTAGGGATAGCTCATATGTTGTGAGAAAGTTGTGCTTTGTCGGACCTGTTTTGTAGTCGCGTCAATGACCTCAATATACACTTATTGTACGTCGCCTTGGATAAAAGTGTCTGCCAAATAAATGTAATGTAATTTAAAAAAGAATACAAACCAGTTGGTGAATGGTCCTGCCATCAGTGGACCGCTGTTGTGCCTATTTCCAAAATGCTGACGGACCGACAACTGGTACAAGATGCTTACTTCCTGGGTTGGGACTATGGCGACATAGATCCTGCCAAATAACCCAGCATACTTTCCATTTTCTGATTCTCAGCTTAATCCAATGCAGGATTTGTGTCAATCTGTGACTGCTTCAGAAAGGCTACTACACAAATGAAAAAAGTAATGTTGCCAAAATACTTTCTGCACTTTAAAGGATGATTTGAGTTTGTTCAAAAGACCCTGATTGTTAACATAGTCACAGTATTACCATGCTCGGAAAGCAGTCACTCGGAAAGCATGACGGAATACACTCTGAGTGTTCAAACACAAACAAAAATTTATACAAAGCATCCATTGTTTCAGGGAACAGTTAAGCAAATTCCTAATTAAATTCTGTGTGATCGCTCATTAAAAAGTGTGATTTCAGCTCATCACCCATGGGATGGAAAGTGCAGGATGTTAAGCTTTTAATACTAGACATCAGTATGGTGCAGATCATTGTTGGATATCTCCGGTCCTAGCCCAAGATTAATGAACATAAATTAAATCTGCCTGTTTGTTTTTTTTAAGCAGTTTACAGTTACAGCTTTCACAAAATAAAGATCTCAGCACAGAATTGTGGTGCAAATAAATAACTTAATTGAAATTAAATACAAAAATTTAAAATGAAATACAAATGATATGATACTTTGATTATATTTCAGTTCTATTAATCTACAGGTAGATTACAGGTCTTCACTGGCAGTTGACTGGTGTACAGGTGACACTTAAAATTCTGATGCTAGGTAACTGTGATAAGTTAAATAAACAAGCCATTAAGAAAATGTGGGTCGGAAATTTTTATATTTTCTTATGTGTTATATTTTCACCCCTGTTTCTCTTTATAATGTCAGTAACTTGGAGAGAAATTAGGGAAGTAATGTGTCTGGCAAACATTGCAATCCATATCTAAAAGGAGTGAAGCCTCCTTTTTGTTCTCATGTTTCAGTGTGCGTGCACGCGTGCGTAATAATTTCAAATGAACATTAACAGATGAGATTGTGTTCACAGTAAGAAGATATTTGTTTGGGGAAAAGTAAAAATATGCCCATGTGGCCAGAGAACTGTTGAATTAAACAAAAATTAAATTAGAAACACTCCCAATGCATAGTTGCATGGTTTGTTCTAGTTCAGCTTTTACTGGATGTAGCCTCTGAAAATGACCAATACAGTGACTATGACCACAACACTTTGCTCAATAACGTGACACTCCCAACAAAGGTACAGTTTACCCCAGTAAGCAAGAAAGCACCTGTCGGACCACCGTCGGCAACAGCTGTTTTGCCAATCGCAACTACAGTGGTCCACTAGTGGCAGGAGGATGATGCACTACTTTCTATTTTGCCTTCCTTTAACCACTCATCCACAGCCACTTGCCTCTACAATCCACTAACAGACTGTGGTTGGCAGCGGGCAGCAATGGACACTCTCCGCTTGATGGCTGGGTATGAAACAACAACAAAAAGGCAGCAAGTACATGGGCCTTCTGTTGCCCTGGAGACAGACTGAAGACAGGGTATGGACCAACTACCTGTACAGGAAAGTATCCCAAATGAAATATCCCAATGACCTCTATTGGCAGTGCAACTCTTAAACAGTTTGTATTTTCAGATTAATTTTATAAAATCAACAGGTGATGAAATACATTTAAGCATGTACTGCCACCTGCTGGTAGCTCCAGACTGCATGATTATGAAGGTAAAATATTCTAAAAGCTTGTCGACAGTGCTCTCTGTTGGCACAACTACAAGATGCAGAAATTGCAGTCCGTATTTCTTCCACCAACACTGCGCAAATGAGGCAATGAGTAACAGCTTGCATTTATTAGTCTAATTATTAAATAAATGTCGCTTATTGAGATGGCATTGCAAGGGTTATACACTGCAATCCAATTACAGATGTATGATCGGAGATTTGGGATCAATTCCATTCACTCAATTCAGACAATTAATTTAAGTTCAAAATGAATTCACTATAAAATTAACTTCAATTAATTTCCTGAAACTGAATTTAAATGATCCTAACCCTGATACACAGACGAGTAGTTTTGTGCAGTTTTATTGCAATATTTGAGACTTTGAGCAGTTTCTGTTCAAATAAAGAACATGCAACTGCAGAATGTTGTGCAGGATTTAAAAGTTTAGTGCCTCAGACTTTTCATTGGGGCATCAAGTTGCCAATACATTTTGGGAATGGAATATACTGCAATTTGTTTTGAAATATTATTTGAAATTCTTTAATTTGCACAATAAATATTTGCACATTACATGTTTCACACAGGGAATTTCAAGCAAGAAGCAATAACGATTGCATCCAGCAAAGAAATGGGTTACAAAAAGGCTGAAACATGATAGATTATCCAAAGTATAACAGTGTACTGGCAACTAGCACCAGTATGGAATTTCCATAATAGAAATAAGACTTAAAATAAGTTTAAGTCCTATCTGTGTTCTTAACTGGCTTTTTTCGCTTTAGATCTATATTTTGGTTGTTTGCCTTGTGTTATGCAAGATTAAGCATCTTTATTTCTGGTGGACTAACATTAAACGGATTACTCACTGCTGCCAAAAGCAAACGCGTCAGACTACTTCAGAGGATAATATGGTTGCAGGCCATTATGCAACCTTAGACAGAA